>LNAC01000200.1:1758004-1815350 GCA_002007465.1 Ailurus styani | reverse complement strand
TTTTTTTTTTAATTTTATTTTTATTCTTTGCCCAAGGGGTACAGGTCTGTGAATCATCAGGCTTACATCTTTCACAGCATTCACCAAAGCACAAACCCTCCCCAATGTCCATAACCCATCCACCCTATCCCTACCCTCCCACCCCTCTGGTTTGTTTTTAAATGTAGGAGTCAAGAGAAACACACAGCTTCTCTTCTGTGTTCCTAATGTTTCAAGAGACTCTCATATTTCTTAGCAATATTTTTCTCGTAGCATTAAATTAGATGCCTGGTACAAAAGAACTGTACCCAGTTTTTCATGTCCTATTAGTGGTGATAGAAAACAAACAAACTTCAGGAGAATGAAGACTTCATAACAATTATGGAGTATGTAAATATTCTCATAGACTCTAGATAAATTGCCCTAAGAAATTTATAAAAATGGTTTGTAAATACCACAGTTCTTCACCCCCCACTTTAATTAGCATCATAATTTATGTATTATGCCAGTAAACCTCAGCTTGACTTTGACTTTTGGTGATCCATACTTGATGGTGAATTTCTGGAATCTTGCTAATGTCTGTTTTGATTACAACTCCCAGAAAACATTTTTTTTTTCTCCATATGATGTGTGTAATCAGGATTTAGTAGTCTGCAATGGGCTCTCTCTTCTGAAGTGAGCTAGTAAGGTACGGCTTAACTCACCTTTACCGTGGAATCAGCCAGTAAGGTCCAGCTTAACAAGTTTCTAAAAACAAAGCAGGGATCCAACCTCCATTTTGGGTGAAATCTTTGTTTTAATTTATGCATGTATTGTATATTACATTTGCTTAGTATTTTGTGACTTACAAAGCATTTTCACTTTAAATCTTTATAGCACCTTTTTTAGGTATGTAGGGAAATATATTCCTAATTCAGTATGCTTTCTCCTACATCATACAAATTTATCTCTGAATAGCCCCAGCAGACTGTAAGCTTTTGTAAGGCTGGAAGCACATTTTATACTTCTTTGCATCACATCAGTGCTTTTAATAGGAAAAAGTAAATGTGTTTTTGTTGATTTATCCATTGTAAAAATTTAGTACAGGGGAACTCAAAAGGCCTAGACGGCCCACCAGATTTGGCAAAGTCTTTTAGAATTAAGCAAATTCTAAATTTTTAGGACCCCAATCAATTCCCAATGTGTGTTTGAGATGTGAAATCCACAGGGTTAGTATGAAATTTAAGTTCCTCCATGCCTTTTTAAAATTTAGCTTTATTTCATTTCCTCAAACTTGGTCTGTTCCTTATGATGTTGAAGGTAAAATTACAGAGAAATCACTGTATTATTTACAAATATAAAGAAATGCAAGAATTGGCTGCATATAGACTCTCCAGGAATTGCCTTTATTATTATTTTAAAAATTTTATAAGAACCTGTAAATGTATGAAGAGACAGTCTATCTGGAAATACCAAAGGACCAGTGCTGTCAGTTTTTTCATTGTCATCTAGCATTTTTGCACAGATAAAATTTTTAGCCACTAAAATATTTCACCACATTTGAGAATCAGCACAATGTTGAGTGCCATAGGAAAAAAATGATATGGTTCTGAGTCCTGATTGTGATATTAAGCATATTTGTCCAAATCTCTACAACTCATGATAATTATACATATTTCACGTGATACTTATAAAAATTAAATGAGATTATATGATTGTACTTTGTAAATTGAAAGGTGTTACAAAATGTTAACTATGATTTGTTGGAAGTTTGGGGAGTGGTCAGCAATATTTTGCATAATAAGTTACTCCAAGACTTAGTGGTGTGAAAAAAATGATCATTTTATTTGCTTGTACTTTCATGGCTCAGGAATTTGGAAATGGTTTGACTAGGCAGCTCTTGATTGGGTCTGTTGTGCAATTGTGATCACATGCTGACTATAACTATAGTCAGCTAAAGACTTGACTGACAGGATGTTCAGGATGGCTTACTCACATGACTGGGAACTGAAGCTGGTGGTAAGCTCGAACTGTCGCTGGGGCTGTAAGAGCTTCTTTCTTTACTCCTCTTCTTCAGTGTGGTGGTTTCAGGGTAGCCACTTATTAAATAAATTCCCTGGAATGAGTATCCCAAGAAAGCCAGATAGAAGCTGCCTAGCTTTGCAGGTCATGCGGCATCACTTAGTCTTTATCCCATTGGTTATAAGCAAGTCACTAATGTTTAAGAAGGGACGATAAACTCCCGTCTTTTAATGGGAGGAGTGTCAGTGATATCACAGACATGTTTTAAAAAAACCACCTCTTGTCATTACAAAATTCAGAGTAGAGAGAGAAATTAAGTGGGCATGTTATGGAAAATGAGTTAGACCATGTATTTACAAAATTTTTAAAGAATATTTTCCTGTTCCTAATTATATTCTATACCAACATTATTTTGATGATTTGGTGGAAGTGGTGGTGGGATTTCTCAATTTTTATAGAGATCCATCTTGTTGTCTAAGAAAATTCTCTATGTTCTATTATTTGAGGGGATGACCTATCCCTGGATATCTTCTTTGTTGCTTAATAGGGTGCACAGTTGCTTTTTGTAGAGTTTCATTTGATTCATTTATTTGAGCTTTGTGGCTTTGCCATTTTCAGGAATTCTGTAATCAATAGGCAAATATTCCTAACCTTTCCACAGTTTAATAACCAATGACTTGATACTATTATTAGCTTGTATCTCTTTCAGAGGCCAATTATCCCAGCAGGTGATTAGGTTTTATCTCAGGCATCCCAGGTGGGGATTTTCCCAGCCTGCTTTGTAGCAATCCCCCAGGTACCTCACAATCACATCTTCTCTGTCTGGCTCCTATAAACTGGCTGCCAGGTGCAGTTTACTCTTCCAAAGAAGGATTAGCTTATTTGCATCCATATGTGCTTTGTCATGTAGAAGGATTGGCAGGGAAAGTTGCTGGTGGTACAATTCCTGCCCCCAGGTGAAGCCAAACCTCTCACAGTGAAGTCCAATGGACATATTTTGAGGAGGCTGCCTGCCAAAGAGAAGGCTCTGTTGTTGCATTGTTCCCAGCAAAAAGCAAATCTTTTCTGTAAGAGCCTCAGAATTTCCAGAATTGGGTTAAGAAAGTTGAAGGAAGTGTGTGTTTCATAGAAGAAAAGGAGAAGATAGCTAGCACATCTTCTAGTGACATGTAGGGAATAATGTTTTTGTGATTGTTGTTATTGTATTAAATTTATCTCCTTTAGTCAGCCCTTTTGTTAGAGCTTTTCTGATTCTTGAGAGCCCCTTTCACTGGACCCATGTGGCAACAGGTTCTCATGGCATCTTAGAAAGTACATGTTTACCACCATGAGCTGCCTGGGAAAATTTCCACAATATCTGGCTAGAAGGGAGAGATTTCAGAATGCAGATGCTGCCACAAAACAATGCATGGTGTTGGCTACCTTATATTGATTACCAAAAATGTTCATATTGACCACTTTCTGACATTACTTACTATGGTGAAAAGTTACTTACTGTGGCAGGAAGGGTTCAGGCGTAAGACATTATCTGATTTGATTTCAAATTCCTTTAATTCCTGAAGGTTGGACCTAGGGAAAGTCATGCAATATCTCTAAGCCTTGGTGTTCTCAACTATAAGTTGGAGATGGTATTACAGATTTGTGACACTGAATTGTCAACATTCAGTGAAGTGCAGTGCTCAGTGGTCAAATGAATGCTGGTTTATCAACTGACCATATGATAAGTGATCCCAGATTGTGACAGAGGGCAAAGTGTGGTTGGAAATGACTCACTGGAAATATTATCATCTGACTCAGTAGAAATACTAATTTTATTTTATTTTATTTTTAAAGATTTTATTTATTTATTTCACAGAGGGAGAGAGATCACAAGGAGGCAGAGAGGCAGGCAGAGAGAGAGGAGGAAGCAGGCCCCCCGCTGAGCAGGGAGCCCGATGCCGGCCTCGATCCCAGGACCCCGAGATCATGACCTGAGCCGAAAGCAAAGGCTTTAACTCACTGAGCCACCCAGGCGCCCTAGAAATACTAATTTTAAATTAAACCCTGGTTGTTTGGACTAAATAAAATTAACTTTCACTTTTCAGTCGACCTGAGAATAATTTGTATTCTTTATTGGATTAGTCAGGAGTTGGTCAGGGGAAGGAAGTTACTTTAGGTATTTTAAACTGGAAGGGAATTAATACAGGGGATTATAGGCTTTCAAAATGAATGGCAAGGGTAAGGGAGAAAACATCTGTAATAAATTCAGGAATTTCAAGGTATCTCTGCCAATGAGTCCATTTGCCCACATCCCTGAAGTTGGTGATATGCAGGAGGACATTTTGACAGGCTTGGCAAATTGTCTCATCTGCCATTTGCCCAAACCCTCACTTTGCCCCACCATTGCTTCATGGGAATTGTTGAGTGTTTCATTTTCACCTTCCAAATCTATGTGGTGTGCCCCTCATTGGTTTAAAGGACAATGGCACTGATAAATACTTCCTGGAAAATTTGTGTCTGTGGATTAGTATCTGATGTTTGAAAGTAACTTTGTAAACTTGAACATACTGTATTATGGATTTTTTTCTAGAAGACAACATTTGCTTCATGAGATTCAGCCTTTAGAATACTTTAACAGGGAAATAGTAAACTGATTAAAAAAAATGTAGGTGGATACAAATTCCATTTGGATTACATATTCTCCAAATTACTGCTTTATAGCGGACTGTGAGCTGTTTTCCAAAGCTTTGCTTTGGGTGGGGTTGTTGAGGAGACACAATGTGCTCACAAGGCCAAGCTGCTGGTCTCTTCTGAAGGGTAGATTCTCTGGATCTATAGCTCCTGGGCTCTACTTTTATAGAAAAATTGTTAGGTAATCAGCTTTGAGCCAATAACTCAAATCCAGCAGGCATGTGAACTGCTTTGCAATCCATGTTGATAGTTTGTTTGATTAATTGACAATATGGTACATTTAATCTATAATAGAGCGAGGACAATCCATAAAAAATTCTACCACTTCAGGGCTTTTTTCCATTCAGGGAGTGCTCTCTGTAAATAGGGAAACAGGGAGACAAGTTGTGGAATGGATAAATATTCTCTTTTCAACTTTGATGAAAAAGATTTTCTAATGTATCTGTGCTGAGCTTTGGGGGTTGGAAAGATGAATGCTTTAAGGATTAGTGCCCTTTGTGGAAAATTCTGTACCCATGTTTAGACAAAGCTCCCTCCTTTTTGAGCAACCCGGCATGTTTATTGGCGCATTCCATCTGTGTTTTTCCTTGTGCTTTCTTCCTTAAATGTAATGACCAGGTATAGACCCCATTGTGTTCTACCTCATCCTCTGAGGATACTGTCCCTTTCTCCATTTCCTGATTTCCTTTCTGTAACTGCATATCCATAATGTACCAGTTATATCCTTGGATTGCCCCTGAAGTGCCAAAAAACTAAAGGAAGCAGGCCTTTGTCATAGAGAAACTGTAGAGAACTGTAGTTCAAGACACTAAAACCATCTTTAAAGCTCTATTAATCAGTCCTCTTTTCTATCCCAGCCCTGACTGCTGACCCTGAGCTGGCAGTAGAAGTTAAGCCCTTCTGTGAAAGTGATTTAGTGGGGTGCCTGGGTGGCTCAGTGGGTTAAAGCCTCTGCCTTCGGCTCAGGTCATGATCTCGGGGTCCTGGGTCAAGCCCTGAATCGGGCTCCCTGCTCAGTAGGGAGCCTGCTTCCTCTTCTCTCTGCCTGCCTCTCCGCCTACTTGTAATCTCTCTCTCTGTCCAAAAANAAAAGAAAGTGATTTAGTGTTACTTCTGTGTGGACAAAGACCCAGAATCATGGATAAAGACAAAGAAATGGAAATCTGATGGCTCTTACAAAGCAGAAGTTAAAATTATTAAAGTCATTAGTGGTTAGATAATGTTTTATGTGTATCCTATATTGAGTAGAGGCAGCTGGTGCTCTAGAAAGGGTAGATTTTTCTTCATACGTATAAATATGTGTGTGCGCGCATGCGTGTATAGCTTTTATATATATTGTCCACAGATTTTCACATTGTTAAAGAAAATAAGTTTGAAACAATACTATCGTTCTTACATATTTTGCTTTCTTTTGAGAGTTTATTGGGCAGTTACCATGTTTTTAAATGTGATCTGTATTTGTAATATGACAGATTCAGATTTTGGGCTCATGAGAACTCCCTAAGATCACATTTAGCAAGGGGTGTCCACTTGCCTTCAGTGTTCATGAAATGAATGAAGCAAAATAGCAGGTAATGGGGCAGTTATGATACACGTAACATGTTTGATACTGGTCAGAGTGGTGTTGAGGAAGAATTAGAGGGAAAAGGAACAAGCAGTCTTTACTCTGCTCCTACTCTTCTTGCAAAGCATTGTATTCTCATCTCTTTCCAACTTCCCTGCACTTGTGCACATGCTTGTTTTTCCTGTTAGATTATGATAACCTTTTAAGAAACCTTAGTTCATTTTTTCCCCTCAAAGCACCTAGTGGTGCTCATTGAATACATTTCAATAACTCAGGAGGTAGACTTAATTATTTGTAATTCTTAAGCTAAATGATGAGTGCGCTTTGTAAACCACCATTGGTAGTGAGAAAATTCAGATTATTAGGTTATCACTTTCAGTAGGTTGAATGTGGCCTGCAAAAAGATAAGTCCAAATCCTAATTCCTAGAAACTGTGGATGTGATCTTTTTTTTTTTTTTTTTTTTAAAGATTTTATTTATTCATTTGACACAGAGAGAGAGATTACAAGTAGGCAGAGAGGCAGGCAGAGAGACAGGGAGAGGAGGAAGCAGGCTCCCTGCTGAGCAGAGAGCCCGATGTGGGCCTCGATCCCAGGACCCTGGGATCATGACCTGAGCCGAAGGCAGCGGCTTTAACCCACTGAGCCACCCAGGCGCCCTGTGGATGTGATCTTATTGAGAAAAAGGATCTTTGTAGATGTAATTAAGGTGAGGATCTTGAGATAAAGATATCAGCCTGGATTATCCAGGTAGGCCTAAATGTAGTAAGTTTCTTGTAAGAGACATGTGAGGGAGATTCCAAGAGAGAAGAGGGGGAGGCAGCATGACCATGGAGAAGGTATGTGGCCACAAGCCAAGAAACAACATTATTGGCAGCCGCTGGAATTTGGGAGAAAGACGTGAAATGGATTATCAGCCCATGATACTACCCTGAGGCAGTGTAGTCCTGCTGGCATTTTGATTTTGGACTTTTGGGCTCTAGGACTGTAAGAGAACAAGTTTTTGTTCATTTACCAAGTTTGTAGTAATTTGTTGCCACTGCCCTAAGAAACTAAGACACCTTAGTTCTGGACAAGTTCTCTAGAGACCACCCTCCTTGTATCTAGAGTACCTGGGAGGCTAAGTCCGGCCATAGGTTTCCTGATGTTCCTTTCTTGAATGCTTTACAACCCCATGCTGGAGGGCTTCTCCTTGGCATAGATTCTGGGGCCAGTGGATACTTATTCTCACTGAAATAATAACTATAGCGGCTGCACTGTCCAGAGAACAGCCGAGCCCAGGAGTTGGGGGTCAAGCAGGGTAGGTGCTGCTGTTAAAACCTCCTGCTTTTTTGAACAATCTGCCAGAACCTACATTTATTGTTGTTCAGAATTGAATCCCTATAGGGAGACAAGGTACTCTTAGACAACAGAGACTGTTTCAAGATAACAGCCGATCACAGTGATGACAGTGCAATAGAGATGGAAATCATAGGGAAGGGAGTGTTTGTATGTAGACAAATACTTTCTGGAGGAAGTAAGTCCTGAGCTGGACTGTGATGAAAAAAATAGAGGGTTTGAATAAGTGGCGTGTGGAAAGGACTATATTTTAGGTGGCAGCACAGAAGAAAGAATAAGCAGAAGGGTTGGAAACTAGTGATTGCTTGAAGGGAAGATCAGGAGAACCATGTGAATGCTAACTGAACTAGTGTTCAGTTGCCATCAGAGGAATTTGGGTTTCTTAATCTAGGGATGCACTGAGGTTTAGTGAGCAGGGTGGTGAGGCTGCATGCCTTTAAGAAGTTATCATCGATGAGGTGGTGACATTGTGGGTGACATCCACTACTCCATCCAAGTCTCCTCCTTCAGCAAATCTTCCCTGACTTCTCCAGGCAAGGATAAGTGCCCTCTTTTGCTGTGTATCCCATGCATAACTCCATCATTGCTGTGGAGTGTTCCTCTCTGTGGTTTGGATTCCTTCTAACTTCAGAAGGCCCCCAAGGGAAGTAAGTGTATTTCAAGCACCTAGCATTGGGCATGGCTTCCAGCAGCTGTTTGAGTTTCCGCAGGAACTCAACTGATTTTCAGGAGTGACACCCCTAGGAGATTAAAGACTCATATTTCAGCTATAATACTGTCGTACAGCCAAAAGCTGTACGAAAGAGTTTTAAGGCATTATTCATGCTTGGTCAACGCATGACCGTGGTGCCTAACTCAGGAAAAACACTCTTTTCACATTTTCAGTTTCCGCACACAGCCCCCCTCAGTGGAAAGCATGTCTTCATTGAGGCAATGTCAGGTTCAGAGGAAATGTGTGTTTCCACAGAGAAATTGCCAGTGTTTAATTGAGGACTGATTGTGTACTGAAAACTGTATTTGAGATCATATCCTAGAGAAGAGTTTTTCTGGCCTTGGATATCACTGATCTTGTATTCTGTCCACTTTCTTCTAAGTGTGTTATGAGCTAGGGTGAAGGAAAGAAGGAGCCTGGGACCAAAGGTTTCCTGGAGGGGTTGGTGGGAAACTGGAGGGGTTGGTGGGAAACATGCCAATTACCCTCCTCTCTGGGAGACATGAAAGGGAGACACATTGAAAAGGAATGTGTAGGGATGGGGTCGGAGAGGAGAGAGAAGAACATAACTTAAGAGCCTGTGTGCTGTCTTTGCTGTGTGAGCTGCTAGATGTAGATGACAGTAGAAGGCATTTGTTGTGATGGATGCGTAAAACATAGTTCCTGCCTTTAAGGTAGTGGATGAGAGACAGGAGGTGTGTATTTCCTGGCTTTTATGTATCTGAGCAGTTTGCAAGTACCAGCCGTGTAGCTTAGAGTGCTAGCTTAATAGTTTCCCCTCTTACCATGGCTACCTCTTCAGACTTTATAAGTAACGAGGTTGCACTGCCTAAAACAGGTTCCCAAATATCTGGATATATTTAGTCCTTTAGAAAAATTGGAGAATAGTGGCAAGCTGATAAAATTTCATGCTGGCAAATCTACATTTCACCTATGCCACTGTCCATGCTGGGTGTTGATATCTGAGCCTCTTTCCCTTCTTAGTTGGCAACTTTAGGGCATATCATTATTGATTTTATTGATTTGATTTTATTTTTTTTTAAGATTTTATTTATTTATTTGACACAGAGAGAGAGATTACAAGTAGGCAGAGAGGCAGGCAGAGAGACAAGGAGAGGAGGAAGCAGGCTCCCTGCTGAGCAGAGAGCCTGATGCGGGCCTCGATCCCAGGACGCTGAGATCATAACCTGAGCCGAAAGCAGAGGCTTTAACCCACTGAGCCACCCAGGCGCCCTCATTATTGATTTTAGATCTGGGTTTTAACTCATTTCTATACAGAGTAATTTGTTGGGACATATAATAATTTGTGTCTTCTTCTGAAAAATTCTGACCTCATGATGGCCCTCTGTCCTATTCTCACAGGTGGCAATTCAGGCTCGAGTCTCCGTGTGATGAAATTACCATTTAGTTTTCTAACCATCACCTTTGTCTTATCCTGGAACTGGACTTAGAAGATCTTTCTTTCGTGTGTTTACTTGCCTTTTTAAAGAGATAAGCAGGGATGCCTGGGTGGCTCTGACAGTTAAATGTCTGACTATTGATTTTAACTCAGGTCATGATCTCAGGGTCTGAGATGGAGCCCCGTGTTGGGCTCTGTGCTGGGCATGGAGTCTGCTTAAGCTTCTCTTTCTCCCTTTACCCCTCCTCCCGCTCACATGCTTTCTCTCTCTTTTTCCCAAAAAAAGGATAAGCAGTTTTTATTTATACACCTCACTGAATCACACATGCAACATGGTTCAACAAAATAAACTATTCATACAATATGTTTAGGAAGGAATATTTTGAATCTCATAAAATGCTCTTATTCAGTGGGAAAGCCGATTAAGAGTGTATACAGTGGGAGTCCAGGAAGTGATGGCATGATAAGATATATTTGTCAAAGTCTCCTGGAGTATAGGCATAGGTGCTTCAACATTTACATCTCTCTCTGTTTGCTATTTACACAAAGTGTATAGTACAATTATCTATGAAAATGTATTTTCACTTTGTGAAAACACTTTGTGTTGGGAAATCAAATATTTTACCCCCAACATCATCAGTAAACTCTCTCATAAGGTTTTTAAAGAAAGAAATATAAGTAAATCTTGACATATCCACCAGAATATCCCAAATGAAAAATACTAACAATATTTAGCACAGTTGGAGATACAGAGCAACTGGGATATTCATTTTTTTAAGTTTACATATTTTTTTTAGTAATCTCCACCTCCAACGTGGGGCTCAAACTCATGACCTCAAGATCAAGAGTTGTATGCTTTTCCAACTGAGCTGGCCAGGTGCCCCACAACTGGGATTCATATACATTGTGGATAAGAGCATAAGAGCATTGGAAGACTGTTTGTTACTATCTGTCAAGCTAGATATATATACACACCCTTTAACCTAGTAATTTCAGTATTAGGTATAGAAACAACTGAAAGGCCTATCATATTCACCAAAAGACACGTACTAGAATGCTTGTAGCAGCACCATTTGTAACATCCCCCAATAGGACACCACCCAAATGTCTACCAAGAGTTGAGTAAGTAAACAAATAAACAAATAAATAAATATCTGTAAGGTATCCTACAATAATGAGAATGAAGTATTATTATAGGTGACAACAGGAATAAATCTAAAAAATATAATATTGAGTGAAAGAAACCAGGTGAAAATAATACCGTAAATAAAATTTTAAAAATGGGGGGTGCCTGAGTGGCTCAGTTGGTTAAGCATCTGCCTTTGGGTCAGGTCATGATCCCAGGGTCTTGGGATCGAGCCCCATATCAGCTCTCTATTCAGTGGGGAGCCTGCTTTTCCTTCTCCCTCTGGCTGCTGCTCCTTCTTTCTCTCTGTCAAATAAATAAAATCTTTAAAAAAAATTTAGAAATGGGCAGACTAATCCATGATTTAAGAGTTCAGGAAAGTGCTTAACTTGGGGTATGGCAAGTCAGAAGGGCACATAGTGCCTAG
This sequence comes from Ailurus styani, assembly GCA_002007465.1. NCBI lineage: Eukaryota > Metazoa > Chordata > Mammalia > Carnivora > Ailuridae > Ailurus > Ailurus styani. The sequence continues at coordinate 1,804,135 of LNAC01000200.1, read as the reverse complement.
GAGAGGGGGGCTTCTGAAGTGTGCTGGGATCTGAGTGATGGCTCCATGGAGTGTTCACTTGTGAGAACTCATCAACCACTCACCTTTCGTTTTTTAAATTTTTGTACTTTTCTCTTGTTTCATATTTACTTTTTGTCAGTCTACCAATATACCTTTTATTTGTTGACATTTGTATCTATATTATACTTAATAGAACATTTTACTTATAAAAATGAAAACAAACCTAATGCTATGCCTATCTTGGTGTTATTGGTTTCAAAAGAATTAGACAAAATACTTTATATGTCCTTATACTTAATATTAAGTTATTTCTAGTAGTTGGATGAAAAAATATTTGAAAGAAATTAGAGGGCAAAACCAACATAATTTGATTGAATTACCTTTTAACCAGAGCTTAAGTATATTAAGAATTAAGGATAGTCTCAGATTAGGAAAAAGATATTTTCATGCTAAAATTTCTACTAAGTGTTAATGACTGAAAAAACCCCAAAGTGTTTAAGAATAAGTTGAAGCAACATGGTTTGATAAGTTTTAGAGATGATAACATATTGTCACGAAAGAGAAAAACAACTCAGAGTGATCTTGTTAAGACAGTAGATAGCATACCTCGTTTGTAATGACAGTTTGAATTATGTATGTATAATACTTATCAATGGAATAAATATTTGCTATGCAAAATAAGCAAATCAAATTGAAGTGAATGAAGTATCAACTTTGTTTTAAATTAATCCTAAGAAATTTGAGGAAAAGATAATCACCACTTAAGACTTGAAGATATGGGAGCAGCATGACAAAGCCAAAATAAGGAAGCAATAAAGTAAACGACAGTAGAACATTTCCTAAAATAACTACCTGCATATATTGTTTTCTGGGGAGATAAAGAGAACAAAACAAAATTCCAAACACTTTGACTTAATATATATAAGTCTTAAACCTTTAAAATTTGATTAAAAGGTCATAAACATTTATAAAACATGGCTTAAGAAATCTTATTAAAAACCAAGCAATTGCTGAAAGAATTATGCAAAAATTAAAAAAACCCTGAGAATTCCTTTAGATCTCTCAGAAATACACATGTATAAGTGAAGTATGTCTGAAATAATAGAGAAAATATTTATTTATTTATTTTTAGAGAAGATATTCAAAGGACCATAACTATTTGTTGGAATATAAATATAGTATTACAGATATCTCAGATTTTCTGTGTGTATACAGGACTACCTAAATACCCCAAGATCCCCTGTGTGCCTGTGATAAGGTGTTCGCATAAAACAATCAAGGCTTTTGCTTAGTATCTCTATAATATAAAATTACCAGGTTTTTTTTGGACATTTTATACATTTAATCTGAATATTCCAAGGAACTAAGGTAGGTGTGAATGAAAGTTAAAGTGTATAGGTGCAGGATAGTTCTGGTTATCAAATTAAGAATCTGGACCCATATCATAGTTTAGGAGAACTCTACTTTTACCATATTTTATTTGTAATTTATTTGTTTGAAGAAGGAAGAGAAAGAGAAAGAGGAAGTGGAGGAGAAGCAGGAGGAGGTAGAGGAGAATGAGAAGGGGAACGAGAAGGAGAGGAGAGGAGAGGAAGGGAAATGGGAAAAAGCAGGATAACAAACTTGAGGTTTTAGTTTCCAAATCTGGCTGAAAAATATAGATTCCTGGGCACCACCTCTAGACTATTAATACAAATCTCTGGTGGCTCTGATTATCAGCAGAGCTGGGGATAATTGGGATAGAGAATATTGAGATTGTCAGAACATTGACCCTCCTGGGTTCTACTCTGTGAGGGGTTTATCAAGTGTTAATGAGACTGCATACTGGTTGTCTTTACAATGGCTTTGAATGCCTCACTCCAAAAGAATAAAGAACATGGGAATCTGAGGCCCTATGGCCAGGCCATGTTGGCAAATATTTTGGAACAGAGAGGTTTCCTGGGCTCCTTAAATTACAACAAACTCATTGAGGACAAGAAATATGTCTTTTCTAAGTCTACCTCTGGTGCTCAAAGTAGAATGATAGTAAATGTACTTAATTTAATGCATTGTGCAGATTTTGTGGGTGCTGCCCAAGACTAAATTCCAGCAGAGACCTTGATTTGTTAAAAGTTAGTCATAGATGATAAGAAGACCATAATGCAGGAATTAAATTTAAAATCAGTTCTTCTAGGGGAGGAGTCCAGTATGGTGGAGGAACAGGAGACCTTAGTTTTGTCTGGTCCCAGGAATTCAGTTAGATAGCCATCAAATCATTCTGAACACCTGTGAACCCAACCGGAGATATAAGAAAAGAATAGATGCAACTCTACAAAGAGAAAAGTGACGACTTTCTACACAGTAGGAGATGCGGAGAAGTGAATCCTAGTGGATGTATGGAAAGATAGACTGCAGAGGGAGGGAGCCTCTGTCAGCTGGCTACTGGCAAGTGTTAGAGCAGCAGAGCGCAAAATCAAAACTTTGAGAAGTCAGCTCTGGTGAGGGATGTCCCACCTGAAAGGTGCTCAGGTGACTAACTGATGGTGGAACCCTAGGTGGGTCAGTGTGGTCTCAGGATCCCCAGGGTCACAGAAAGATGAGGGGTGCCTGAGTGTGGCAGAGTTCCCACATTGAAGTGGGGAAGCCAGCTACAATCAGTAAGCCCGGGAGTGGGCTCTCAGTTCTGGGTTGCCATAAACTGTGAACTGTGGCATGATCAGGCAACTGTTCCTTGAGCAGGGGCCCAGCAAGCAGCAGAACCAGCGAGACCACCCTTCCTCCCCTGGGAGGAGTTACGTGGGAGCACCCCACAGGAATCTGCAAGGTTTGGAGACTTAAAACACAGACGTGTGCCTGAGATAGAAATGCTCTGTCATAGGCTGGGTAAGCACAGAGTGCAGGCAGAGTCCAGGGAGACAGGAGTGATTGACTGCTTTTCTCTGATGGCTCACTGAGGAGTGGGGCCCAGAGCTTTTGGGTCAGGGCTGGAGATTGGGAGGCTGCCATTTTCATTCTCATCTTTTAAAGCTGCCTGGAAAGCCTTCAGTGAACAAAAATCATATAGAGCAAACCAGAGCAGATTACTTAGCCTGGCCGCTGGTGCAATTCCGCCTGGGGCAAATACACTTGAGAATCAAAACACAGGCCTCTCCATGAGAAGATCAGCAAAAACATCCAGCCAAGATCGTTTATCGATCAGTGGGAACTGCAAAACTCCAGTGCTAGGGGAATCCAGCACAGAATTCATGGCTTTTTTCCCCTCTGATTCTTTAGTCTTTCAGTTTTAATTTTTAAAAAATTATTTCTCTTTTTCAACCAATTTCCTATTTTATCAACTTTTTAAAAAATATTTTTTAATTTTAATTTTTATAGTTAGATTCTATCCCTTCATTATATTTAATTTTATTTTTGTGTATATGTGTTCTTTTTCTTTACAATTTTGAGATGCAGTTTCTTCTAACAAATAAAAATGCATCCAAAATCTAGTGTATGGCTCTGTTCTATTCACCTGTCTGATCAGATTCTCTATTTTTTTCTTCTTCCAGTTTGTTTTGTTATTTTTTGGTAATTTTCATGTTGCAGTTACATTCTATCCTTTCAATGTATTTAATTTTATTGTTGTATATATATAAGTTTTTCTTTTCTTTACAATTTTGAGATGTAGTTTCTTCTAACAAACCGACCAAAATACACTCAGGATATAGTGTATTTCTGTGTTCTGTTCACCTGTCTGTTTATATCCCTTCCCTAATCTGGGGAAGGAAACAGGCATCCAAGTTCAGGAAGCACAGAGAACCCCCCTCAAAATCAATAAAAATAGGCCAACACCCCGACATATAATAGTGAAACTTGTAAATCTCAGAGAGAAAGAGAAAATCCTGAAAGCAGCTCGGGGGGATAAGAGGTCCATAACCTACAAGGGTAGAAACATTAGGTTGGCAGCAGATCGATCCACAGAGACCTGGCTGGCCAGAAAGGACTGGTATGATATATTCAGGGTGGTAAATGAGAAAAATATGCAGCCAAGAATACTTTATCCAGCTACGATGTCATTCAAAATAGAAGGAGTGATAAAAACCTTCTAGGACAAACAGAAACTAAAAGAATTTGTGATCATCAAATCAGTCCTACAAGAAGTATTAAAAGGGATCCTTTAAATGAAGAGAGAGCCCAAGAGTAACATACAATAGAAAGGAACAGGCAATATACAGAAATAGTCACTTTACAAGTAATACAAGGGCACTAAATTCATATCTTTCAATAGTTACTCTGAATGTATATGAGCTAAATGCCCCAATCAAAAGACACAAGGTATCAGATTGGGTAAAAAAGCAAGACCCATCAATATGCCATCTGTAAGAGACTCATTTTAGACCCAAAGACACCTCCAGATTGAAAGAGAGGGGCTAGAAAACCATTTATCATGCTAATTGACATCACAAAAAAGCTGGGGTGGCAATCCTTATATCAGATAAATTAGATTTTTAAACCAAAAACTGTAGTAAGAGATGAGGAAGGATACTATATCATACTTAAAGCATCTATCTAACAAGAACATCTAACAATTGTAAATATTTATGCTCCTAACATGGGAGCAGCCAGTTATATAAGCCAATTAATAACAAAATTAAAGAAACACATCAATAATATTACAGTAATAGTAAGGGACATTAACACCCCCCTCACTGCAATGAACAGATCATCTGAGCAGAAGAACAATGAGGAATTAAGGGCTTTGAATGACACACTGGACAGGATGGACTTCACATATATATTCAGAACATTCCATCCCAAAGCAACAGAATATACATTCTTCTTGAGTGCACATGGAACATTCCCCAGAATAGATCGCATCCTGGGTCACAAATCAGGTCTCAATTATTACCAAAAAATTGGGGCCATTTCCTGCATATTTTTAGACCACAATGCTTTGAAACTGGAACTCAGTCACAAGAGGAAATTTGGAAATAACTCAAATACATGGAAGCTAAAGAGCATCCTACTAAAGAATGAATGGATCAACCAGGAAATTAAAGAAGAATTAAAAAAAATTCATGGAAACAAATGAAAATGAACACACAACTGTTCAAAACCTTTGGGATGCAGCAAAGGCGGTCCTAAGAGGGAAGTGTATAGGAATACAAGAAGAGAAATAATAAAGATTAGAGCAGAAATCAATGAAATAGGACAGTAGAGCAGATCAAGGAAAATAGAAGCTGGTTCTTTGAAAGAATTAATAAGATTGATAAACTCCTGGCCAGACTTATTCAAAAGAAAAGAGAAAGGACCCAAATAAATAAAATCATGAATGAAAGAGGAGAGATCACAACCAACACTGAAGAAATACAGATTGTAAGAACATATTGTGAACAACTACATGACAACAAATTAGGCACTTTGGAAGAAATGCATGCATTCTTAGAGATATATAACCTACCAAAAGTGAAACAGGAAGAAATAGAAAACTTGAACAGACCCATAACCAGCAGGAAGATTGAAGCAGCAATCAAAAATTTCCCAAAAAACAAGAGCCCAGGGCTGGATGGCTTCTCAGGGGAATACTTACAAAAATTTAAAGAAGAATTAATACCTGTTCTTCTAAGCTGTTTCAAAAAATAGAAATGGAAAGGAAAACTTTCAACTCTTTGTATGAGGCCAGCATTAGCTCGAATCCAAAACCAGACAAAGACCCTACCACAAAGGAGATTTACAGATCAATATCCCTGATGAACATGGATGTAATAATTCTCACCAAAATACCAGCTAATAGGATCCAACAGTACATTAAAAAGATTATTCACTATGACCAAGTGCAATTTATTCCTGGGCTGCAAGGGTGATTCAATGTCTGCATATCAATCAATGTGATACACTACATAAATAAAAGAAAGGTCAAGAACCATATGATCCTCTCAATAGATGTAGAAAAATCATTTGATAAAGTTCACCATCCTTTCTTGATTAAAACTCTTTACAGTATAGGGATAGAGGGAACATACATCAATATCATAAAAGCCATATTAGTAAAACCCACAGCAAATGTCCTTCTCAATGGGAAAACCTGAGAGCATTTCCCCTAAGATCAGAAATATGGCAGGGTTGTCCATTATCACCATTGCTGTTCAACATAGTACTAGAAGTCCTAGCCTCAGCAATCAGACAACAAAAAGAAATAAAAGGCATCCAAATCTTCAAAGAAGTCAAACTCTCACTCTTTGCAGATGATATGATACTTTATGTGGAAAATCCAAAAGACTCTACTCCAAAATAGCTAGAACACATACAGGATTTCAGTAATGTGGCAGGATAAAAAATCACTGCCCAGAACTCAACTGCATTTCTGTACACTAATAATGAGAAGAAATTATGCCATCGATCCCATTTATAATTGTACCCCAAACCATCAGATACTAGGAATAAACCTAAGCAAAGAGGCAAAGGATCAGTACTGAGAAAACTCATGAAAGAAACTGAGGAAGACAGAAATGGAAAAAGCATTCCATGCTCGTGGGTTGGAAGAACAAGTATTGTTAAAATGTCTATGCTACCTAGAGTAATCTACACATTCAATGCAATCCCCATCAAAATACCATCAGCTTTTTTTTTTTTCTCAGAGCTAGAACATATGATCCTAAAATTTGTATGGAACCAGAAAAAACCCTGAATAAAGGAATGTTGAAATAGGAAACCAAAACTTGTGGCATCACAATTCCAGACTTAAGCTCTATTACAAAGCTGTAATCATCAAGACAGTATGGTACTGGCACAAAAACAAACACATAGATGAATGGAACAAAGTAGAGAACCCAGAAATGGACCCTCAACTCTATAGTCAACTAATCTTAGCAGGAAAGAATATCAAATGAAAAGACAGTCACTTCCACATATGGTGTTGGGAAAATTGGACAGCCACATGCAGAAGAATGAAACTTGACCATTTCCTTACACCATACGCAAAAATAGACTCAAAATGGTTGAAAGACCTAAATGTGCAATGGGAATTCATCAAAATCCTAGAGAAGAACACAGGCAACAACCTCTGCGACCCCGGCTACAACAACTTCTTGCTAGACACGTATCCAAATGCAAGGGAAACAAAGGCAAAAGTGAACTCTGGGACTTTGTCAGGATCAAAAGCTTTTGCACAGCAAAGGAAACAGTCCACAAAACCAAAAGACAGCTCACAGAATGGGAGAAGATATTTGCAAATGACATATCAGATAAAGGGCTAGTATACAAAATCTATAAAGGGTTTGTCAAACTCAACACCCAAAGAACAAATAATCCAGTCAAGAAATGGGCAGACAACATGAATAGACATTTCTCCAAAGAAGACATCCAAGTGGCCAACAGACACATGACAAATGCTCCACATCACTCGGCATCAGGGAAATACAAATCAAAGCCACAATGAGATACCACCTCACACCAGTCAGAATGGCTAAAATTAAATGTCAGGAAATGACAGATGTTGGCAAGGATGCAGAGAAAGGGGAACCCTCCTACACTGTTGATGGGAATGCAAGCTGGTATAGCCACTCTGGAAAACAGTATGGATGCTCCTCAAAAAGTTGAAAATAGAGCTATCCTATGACCTAGCCATTGCACTACTGGGTATTTACCACAAAGATACAAATGTAGTGATCCGAAGGAACACCTGTTTATAGCAGCAATGTCCACAATAGCCAAACTATCAAAAGAGCCCAGATGTTAATCGATGGATGAATGGATAAAGAAGATGTGGTGTGTGTGTGTCTGTGTGTGTGTGTGTGTATGTATGTATGTATATATATATATATATATATATGAATATTATGCAGTCATCAAAACTTGAAATCTTGCCATTTGCAACAACGTGGATAGAGCTAGAGGGTATTATGCTAAATGAAATAAGTCAGTCAGAGAAAGACAGTCATCATATTATCTAACTGATGTGTGGAATTTGAGAAACAAGGCAGAGGATCATAGGGGAAGAGGGGAAAAAATAAAACAAGATGAAACCAGAGAGGAGACAAACCATGAAAGAATCTTAATCATAGGAAATGAACTGAGGGTTTCTGGAGGGGAGGGAAGTGGGGGGATGGGAAAACTGGGTGAGGACATTGGGTAGGGTATGTGTTGTAATGAGCACTGATTATTATATAAGACTGAATCACGGACCTCTATCTTTAAAACCAGTAATAGATTATATATTAATTGAATATAAATTAAAAAATAAGGACCTTAGGATCATGACTTCAGCCAAAAGCACCCACTTAAGCGACTGAGCTACCCAGGTGTCCTGAGCATTGGCTGAATTTGAACCTAGGGAATCACTATTTCTTTTTTGCCCTCACTGGAGCATACAGAACCCAACCCCATTTTGGGTGGGGCAGTTGTTTCACAAGAGAAGAGAGAAGTAGAAATGTCAGATGTAGGAAAACAGGAAAATACAATTACTTTGATAGCATTCCTAGTATTGATCTTGGGTAGGTAGTAAGCAATGGTTAATTGCACAAAATATGGGAGAAGTTCAAACATAACCTTTTGGCTAAATGGATGGGAGGTTTCTCTAGGATCAGATACGTGGTTTAAAATGAAACTCTTTTGTGTTCAACCTTAATTTCTTTTATTTATTTATTTATTCATTTGACACACAGAGAGAGAGAGAGATTACAAGTAGGCAGAGAGGCAGGCAGAGAGAGAGAGGAGAGAGGAGGAAGCAGGCTCCCCGCTGAGCAGAGAGCCCGACGTGGGCCTTGATCCCAGGACCCTGGGATCATGACCTGAGCCGAAGGCAGCGGCTTTAACCCACTGAGCCACCCAGGCGCCCAACCTTAATTTAAATAAATTCATCCAAGAGAGGCCTCTCACAGAAATAATCATGAAGTCAATTTCATAGGGAAAGGTGGTAATCTTGAAGTATCTTTTATTTTTTTATAAAAGAGTTACATTTTATAGCTCAGATCTACCAGGAATTCCAGTATGATTGAAGTGTTTCAATATGATTAAGTGAAAGGATTCTTAATGCTCTATTTATTTTTTAAAGATTTTATTTATTTATTTGAGGGAGAGAGAGAGGGAGCAAGGGGAGGAGCAGAGTCTGCACTGAGCTTGTAGCCTGATGCAGGCCTCAGTCTCAGCACCCTGAGATCATGACCTGAGCTGAAACCAGGAGGGTCAGACACTTAACCAAGTGAGGCACCCAGGCACCCAATACTGTTACTAGTTTTTAATTGGGACCTTATTAAGTACTCTTTAATATAAACAGGGAATAATCTGAGGTTAAGAGTGCTGTACTTTCCATAAAGATGTAACAAAAGGGTTCATAGTAATTTTTGGACTTCACTAATTTTGGGACCCCATACCTTTGTGCAAAATATGATAGGTACTAGCCTTATACAGTATTCTTTGTAACTTGCAGCTTATGGCAAGATATCTGATATAGAGTCCAATAGAATTACATTTTAGATAAGGCAGCCAACTGTATAAACACATTGTTTCTGTAAATTTCACACTGCCTTGTTATTTTGGCACCTGCTGTTCAAGGAAAGAGGAAAGTGAAGGAAATAAAACTCAGCACAAAATAGAGCGGGCACTTGAAGTGGCAACTGCTGGGAGGTACAAAGAGGAGACACAAAATGGAAAGACAAGGTGTGTTTCTTATAGGTAGGGCAAGAGCTTATTTTCACTAGAGTATTATTCTATTTAATTGAGAAAAAAATTGAATAAGGTGAAAAATTTGAGAGGAAAAACAAGAAGGTTTTAATTGATTTTTTAAAAATATTTTTAAAAATTATTTTTATTTTTTAAAAAAGATTTTATTTATTTATTTATTTGACAGAGAGAGATACAGCAAGAGAGGGAACACAAGCAGGTGGAGTGGGAGAGGGAGAAGCAGGTTTCCTGCTAAGCAGGGAGCCTGATGTGGGGCTCGATCCCAGGGCTCTGGGATCATGACCTGAGCTGAAGGCAGATGCTTAGCGACCGAGCCACCCAGGCGCCCCTTAATTGATTTTTAGGTCACAGAGTCTTAGAGCTGGGATGAATTCTGTAGAATCCCAGTCTTGTCATTTTACAACTAAAGAATGGCTCAGACAGGTTGGTGCATGAAATTCACATGATTCATATGATTGTAGAATTCTGTCTAGAACTGTCATTTCTGTAACAAACTAAACACCCACTTCACTTATTTATTTATGTAATTTTTCATTCCTGGAAAGATGAAAGAATAGTATTCACGGAACATAAGAGTGATTTTGAAGAAGCGACCTACTAGAGGTTAAAGCTCTCCCACCAGGAACAAGAGGGTTCTCTAGAGGATGCTGAGCCTTCAAGCTTTACCGCCGGGGGGAGAGGACTTTGTCCTGTGGCCACAGTCCTAGTAGCAGAGGACAAGAATGCTTCACAGACTTTACTATCTGATTCCTTACTCACCTTACAGACATAGACTCTAAGGTCCTTGCTAGGTTCCTGGAGATTCTTGCAGTATAGACTGGTAGGGAGATTCTTCTAAAAATGTTTTTGAGAGTCCAGATTATTACTAGGTGTCCGGCATCCACCTGTGGAACTGTATTGGTGCCTGGAGTCTTGGGTATTCTGCCCCTGTGTGGCCAGGTCACTGAGAAGAACAGAGAGTTAGAGTCAAAACATCCTGGGATAGAATTTTGACTCTGTAAAGGGACATTCTTTACAACCACATATAGACACTGAACTCTCTGGATCTCTGCTTATTGTGAGGGGGAAGGACAAATGGCATATAAAATGCTTAGTAATGGCCTTGTCTGCCAAACAAGAAAAAGTCAAACAGTAAATTTGCATACATTTCTTTCCAATTCCTGAAGATATTTCTTTGACTCACAGTGGAATCTGATAGCAGTATTTTTTTTGTTTTGTTTTGTTTTGTTATCTAATTTGCGAATTTGAAACTAAGAACACTTAAAATCCTCTTGGTTCACTGTATGATGAGATGATGAGCAATTTCCTTAAAAGCAAAGAACAGTCACTATAGAAATAAATTTTCAGTGTTAATTCCACTGATTTTCATATCCTTTTATCTAAATACTAATTCTGACTTGAATGCTATTTTTAAGATATATAATAGGCTACAACAATTCACCATACTCAGACAAAGAGGGGTGGGTGGTGCATGAGTAGATCTGCAGTACAGCTGTCATGGAGGTCAAGGTTCTTTGGAGGAATGGAGCTTACTGATTTCTTTTTCAGCTTTATTGAAATATACTTAATAAACAAAAAGTTGCATGTATTTAGTGTGTACATTTTGATGGGTTTGTACATATATTTACAACCTGTGATAACCATCACCTCAAATAAGATAATAAGCATATCTATAACCTCAAAAGCATTCTTATGTTCCCATGCTTTATTATTATTTGTGGTAAGAACATTTAGCATGAGGTCTACCCTATTAACATGACTGTAAATGAACAATATTGTATGGTTAACTATAGGCTCTAAAAGTACAAGATGAATAAGCTCTGAAGACCTGTACAACATAGAGTTATATCATTTTTAAAAAACATTTTATTTGTTTGAGAGAGAAAAAGCATGAGTTGGGGAGGGGCAGAGAGAGAGGGAGAAGCAGACTCCCCGCTAAGCAGGGAGCCTGATGGAGGGCTCAGTCCCAGGATCCTGAGATCGTGACCTGAGCCCAAGGTAGAGGCTTAGCTGACTGAGCCACTCAGCACCCCATGTTGTATGATTTTTTTTTTAAATGATGGTTATTCACTGTAGTGTGCTTTGATGAGGTCAGTTGATCCAAGTGTAATGTTCTAGGAAGGAACATTTAGAGTCGTGATCTCAAATTAAAAAAAAAAATTCTCAGGGCACCTGGGTGGCTCAGTTAAGCATCTGCCTTGGGCTCAGGTCATGATCCTGGAGTCCTGGATTGAGTTCCACATCGGTCTTCTGCTTGGCAGGGAGTTTGCTTCTCCCTCTGCCTCTAATCCCGTTCATGGTCTCTCTCTCTTTTTCTCGAATAAATAAATAAAATAAAAAAAAATTGGAAACATAGAAGATTGGCAATTACCTTAGATGAAAACAAAAAAACAGCCACTATAGCAAAAAAGAATGTTGAATGGAAAATATAGCAAAAATATAATACCATTTGTATTACATTATAAGTATTTGAAAATATTGAAAACTGATATTATTGTTTCTTAATATTTCCATAGTTCTTTTCTGGCAAAGGAATTAAAAAATGTACTTTTATAGTATCCTTCATTCAGTTTCATTTATTGAGTACCAACAATATGGCAGAGAGTATTCAGCCTCAGAGTGAATAAAGCTAGAGCTTTAAATGTTTAAATAAAACATCTTGGGGGCACCTTGGTAGCTCAGTTGGGGTGTCTGCCTTTGGCTCATGTCATGATCCCTGGGTCCTGGGATTGAGCCCCACATCAGGCTCCCTGCTCAGCAGGGAGTCTGCTTCTCCCTCTCCTTCTGCCTATGCTCATGTTCTCTCTCTCATTCACTCTCTCAAATAAATAAATAAAATACTAAAAAAAATAAAACATCTTGGGGCAAAGCGGGACAGGGAACAAGCACACGGTATGCTTCTAGACACTGGGAAGTACTATGATGGCAGGCAGAGAGAGGGCCTCGAGGGTACTAGGGGTACTTGTCTGTTGGAGATATGCTGACCAGGCAAGGCCTCCCTGAGGAGGTGACATTAGAGACAGGCCTAAATTAAACGAAGAACGAAGGCATATGGAGTCCTGGGGGAAGAACATTCCAGGTATAAAGAACAGAAAAAACAAACAGCATTTTTGCAGATAGGAAGGAACATGTCACCTACCTAGAACAAGCAGCCCAGGTGATTCAAAGAATGGATAAGGGGAGAGCAGTAAGGTGGAAAGAGACCTATAGGCCATAGGTTTTGTTCTGAATTTTTGAAGCTGTGATTGTTAATTTTATGTGTGAACTTCACTAGTCTACAGTGCCCTGTTGTTTGGCCAAACACCAGTATAAATGTTGCTATGGTGTTTTTAAAGATAATGATTAACATTTAAATCAGTAGACTTTAGATAAAGCAGATTACCCTCCGTAATGTAGGCAGACTTCATCTAATCAGTTGAAGGCCTTAAGAGAGAAGATTGAAGTCCCCTAAAGAGGAAGGAATTCTTTCTCCAGCCTGAAACGTAGAAATTCTTCCTGAGCTTTTGGCCTTCAGACTTAAGACTACAACATTAACTCTAGCTGGAATTTATAGGCTTCAGATTTTGGACTTGCCAGTCCCCAATTTCTTTCTTACCTTTTTTCCCCCCAGAGATTTTATTTATTTATTTGACAGAGAAAGAGAGAGAGAAAGGAGAACAAGCAGGCAGAGTGACAGGCAGAGGGAAGTTTCCAGCTGAGCAGAAAGCCCAACATGGGGCTCGATCCCAGGACCCTGGGATCATGATGTGAGCTGAAGGCAGAGGCTTAACCAATGGAGCCACCCAGGTGTCCTGCCAATTTCTTGAAATAAATAAATCTCTGTCTCTCTGTCTCTTTTTGTCTCTCTCTCCATCCTATTGGTTCTGTTTCTCTGGAGAACCCTGACCCATATAGAAGTTGTCAGATTGATCTGATCAAGGGCCTGGTATGATCTAATTTGCATTTGAAGAGATCACTCATACTTGGAATAGGGAGAATTGACTCTTGGCAGCAAGAGGGAGGTAGAGAGACTAGCTAGAAGGCTGTTCTGTCTTGTAGGTGAGACCTGTCAGCGGCCTGGAAGTGATTGGAGGTTCCGGGATTTGAGAAATATTTTGCAGGATTTTCAGACAGGTCAGATGAAGGGTGTGAGAGAGACAGATAAATCAGAGCTTAAGTTTTGGGCCTGAGCAGCTGTGTGAATGGTGTGCTATTTATAAAGGCAGTTCTGGAAGCCTGGGTGAGGAGCAGGTGTGCAGAGGTGGAAAAGGCAGGGACGGAAGATGTATTAAGTATCCGAAGTTTTATTTTAAGTACATTAATTTCATGTTGCCCATTTGCTGTCCAGGTGGAGAGATCAGGAAGATTGTTAGCTGCAGGCCCGTGTCTCTGTACAGCGGTAGTTAAGAGCACAGCATCTGGAGCTGGAACATTGAATCCCAAATACACTCTTCAAGTGAACCTCACTGTCTTGGTCTTCTTGTCTGGAAAACAGGTTGATAATAATAAATATGCCTTATTGAAGTGACATGAGCCACTGAATTACTCAACACGTGTAAGCTCTTAGAATGTGCCTGGATGATCACAGAAAATGTTATATAATTGTTAGCTATTATTATAGTCAGTTTTATCTTTCTGGCCCATCAAATAAATTGCTAGATTGAGACAAGGCACAGGGGAATGCCTGCTTTGTATAGTTTTTGGTTGCTAACTCAGATGTCAAACTATAAACAGGAGTTGGGTGAAGCCAAGTGATTGTCTTCCCTTTGCCTGGACAATGAGCAGTGATGGTGTTACTTAGAGTGGTGGCTTCGGAAAATTGTGCTTTAATGTCATACTTTGTAGCTGATTGCAACATCAGCTGCTCTGATGCAGCCCTAGTCTCCCCAAATTACCTCCCTGCTTTTATTGCTTTGTTTTTTCCATTGTGCTTATCACTTTCTCATATACTGTATATGACATGCTTATATATTTATTTTCTGTCTCCTATTGGTGCAGTATAAGTTCTAGGAGGCAGGGATTTTTGACTTTTGTTCACTATTAGCACCTGGAAGAGTGCCTGGAGGAATGAATGATGTTTCCTGATGCTTATTGTTTCCTTTGTCTGTTTCTTATTCTATTTTGTCAAATATTTTCCCATGAGAAAACCATATCAAAAAGAAGGCCAGACCTTAATATGATTCTCTGGACCTTTCTGACTTGTGCAGAACGTCAGTTTTCATTGAGACAAATGTCCTCCATGAAACGGAATTTCAGAGGTAGCCTTTGATGGCAGTTTCAATTTCGACTTTGGAAATCAGTTCCAGAATTGACATAGTCTCCTGAAAGTGATGGTGCTTTTTCCTGTTGGTTGTACGTTTGGTTTCTCAGCCAGTCTATGTGTGGGCACTATTCCACTCCAATTGTAGATTCTGATCACAGATTTTTTTACTCAGCAATGCTTGTCAATGAGGGGCATTGAAAGCTATGCAGGGTGGAGGTTGATACATGGCCCAGTCAGTCTGTGACTTATGAGGCCCATTGCAAGTCCAAGGCACTGTATTGATTCTGCCGAATGGACTGGAAACTGACCTTCATCGCATAGAACCCTCTAACTTGCTCCTTGTCTGTTTATTCCCAGTGGAGCACTTGCATCATGCAGCTTTGTTCCAAAATCATTACCTTTTATTTCCTTTAACATTCCATCCTGATTTTACCGTAAGTATGAAGAGTGGACAAACTGATGTCTTTATTTAGCACAAAAGCAGAGGTCCTGTTTCAATGTCTGCTTTTCAGAGGCAGTTGATTTTATCTTCTCTCACTGCATGGTTATAGTACATACATGGTATTTTCTTGGACATGCAGGTCTTGTGTCAAAATAAATTAGAGTTAATCCTTATTCTGTTTATGCCAGCACTTATTATCACCTTTATCATACTGTTATTGCAGGGAGTATTTAAAGAATATTTTTCATTTATCCTGATCAGATTAGTATTAGAACTGTTTTCTTATTTCTCATTGTGGTTATACCAACCAGCACATCAAGGCTCATGGTCGGGGTTCCACAAATGATGGTTGAAATGAGTTAATTATTCATTCCTGAGGCTGTACGGGAAGGGACACTGACAGTTTGCTCTCAGGTCTCCCTTTTATCTCTAGAATGAATTATAGCCTGAAATAGGACGTTCCTCATCAACCATTCTTTTTGTTCTTGAAAGTAGGTGTGGACTGGACCTTAAGAAAGCACCTGGAAAAAATAACTTCTTTCTGGATTAGGTTACAGTCCTTTGTACCTTTGAATACCAGGCATATTTTATATCATTAGAGAATGGTCATTCTGTTCTAATGACTAAAATTATAGGGCTTTCTAGCTGGAAGGAAGCTTACCAATCTTCTACTAGAGAATGTTCATTATACAGATAAGTAGTCGGGACTGAGAATTTAGGGACTCCAGGCCACAAGGCCATCAGCTCACATGAGAAGGAAGTTCATGGCTTCTGAGCTCCACCATGATATTAGCGCTTGGTTTGGAGGTAGTTAATAAACTTATCTGAGGCAGAACATTAACATTCTAAGCAAACCTATGTGCCTTAAAAAAATTTTTTTTTAAAAACTTGAGTATAGTTGATACACTATGTTACATTAGTTTCAGGTGTACAACATAGTGATTCAGCTTTTTGGTATGTTACACTGTGCTCATCACAAGTGTAGCTACTGTCACCATATAATGTTATTACAATATTGACTATATTCCCTATACTGTGCCTTTTATTCCCATGACTTACTCATTTTATAATTGGAAGCCCACTTCTCCCTCTCCCCTTCACTGATTTTACCCATTCACCTGACCCCTTCCTTCTGGCAGCCATCAGTTTATTCTCTGTATTTATGGGTCTGATTCTGCTTTTTGTTTGTTTATTTCAAACCTATTTTGTTTTTGCAGAGATGACTGGATGCGCCCACTGAAGGTGGTCAGGCAGGAGCAGTAGTCTGTGAGTTTGGTTTCTGCAGAACACATGCTGAGTCAATTTCTTGTGGCTGTTGATACTCAAAATTGTCCTGTCATCACCTAGGTATTTGCTGTTGTTGGTCAGTTGACCTGAAGGAAAGAAAATTGAATAGAGCAACAAGATATGCGGACAGTAAGATAAATTAAATAAACACCACCACTCCCCCACACACTGTAAGGTGAAAAGGAAAGAGAAGAATTCACATAAAGCCTTCTAAGAATAATGATTCATTCATACTAAATGTCATATTCCTTACATTGGATCTATGATGTCATCATTATTTATATAACATTCTAGACTGTGCAGCTCATACTGTTTCATAGTGCATCAAAGGGCAGGGAGCCTCATGGCTGTTGTTATATGTTTGGAGTATAGTCATTTCAAATGACTCTACTACAGTATAGTCATTTATGCACAAATAAATGGGCTTTTTATATGGCATATTGAATGGTAAGTGGTAGGGAGAAAAATAAACTGAAGGAGGAGAGGTAACCTTGACGGGTGGACAACCTTGGACAAGCATAGGAACATCCTATTTAATTTAATTTTTACTTTTTTGAAGATTTTAGTCATTTGACAGAGAGAGAGAGAGAGAACGCACATACAAGCAGGGGCAGTGGCAGGCAGAGGGAGGGAGAAGCAGGCTCCCTGCTTAGCAGGGAGCCTGATGCAGGGCTCGATTCCAGGACCCTGGCTGGGATCATGACCTGAGTGGAAGGCAGATGCTCAACTGACTGAGCCATCCAGGTGCATCAGGAACATCCTATATATTGTTTTATTATTATTTTTTATTATTATTTGCCCCAGAGTACAGGTCTGTGAATCATCTGGCTTACACCTTTCACAGCACTCACCATAGCACAAACCCTCCCCAATGTCCATAAGGAACATCCTATTTTAAATACACTTCCCAGGTTTGCAAGCTATATCCCAAATAGCCCATATGGAGCAGATGTGGGCAAAGCCACTGGCACTAAGAAAATGGGGTCATGACCATGAAGATGAGGCATTTGCCATTTTGGCATGCCCTTAGTCTTGTGCAGATTGTTCAAAAATAAATGAATACATACTAGAACCTATTTCTTTAACTTTACTGGGTTTTTAACACTTATTTTTATTTGCATCTAGAAAGAATTCAGACATATGAAAGGATATCTGTTAGCTTTATTTTTCCAGTACAAAGGCCAAATCTTTGTAGATGATTTTGATAGTGAATCAAGTGGTAGATCAAGTAGCAAATTATTTAATTTAAATTCATTTACATTTAAAGAGGAATCTTTCCTTCCCCTCTTTTTATTTTTTAATGTTCATCCAGGCATTAGAATTTTTTTTTGGTCCTAATTGAAGACATTTTTGAAGCACCTTTCCTGTAAGTAATCTACACCAAGTTATTGCTAGGTTCTCTCACCTTTTTCATTTTATCCTGAAGTTAATGGTTCATAAAAAGGATGTGTTCTGCAGGTATTGACTCTGAATATTAGAAAATAGAAATATAGCCTTGGATCCTTTGTGGAGAATCTGCAGCTCGATGGTGGCAAAGGCTGGTCTTTATTAAGTGACACCATTTGGGTGTCTACCAAATCTGAGAGGCTGAAAATCTAGTGCAAGTGAAAATGATAGCCCTTAAAAAAAAAAAAAAAAAAAAGAAAATGATAGCCCTTGTACATTTTGCCATGACTTTCTCTGCATGATAGGGAGGAGGAGAGGAGAGAGCCTGAAAGTGCTGCAGTAGCAAGATGCCCAGTCTCTGGGCCCAAAGACCTTCTTGCAGTGGTGTGGTAGACAGAATAATGGCCTTCTCAAATATGTCCATACTCTGTCCTCAGGAATCTGTGCATGTGTTACCTTCCATGGTAAAAGGAGTTTTGAAAATGTGATGAAGAGCATGCATCTAGAGATGGATGGGGACCTTATCCTGGATTATCCAGGTGGACCCGATATAATCTGGCTTGGTCATTGAGGGATGCAATGGAAGAAGAGGGAGAGATTCAGAGTGTGAGAGTGCTGCATTTAAAGGAGGAGGGGGCAATGAGCCAAGGAATGTGGGTGTCCTACAGAGGTTGGGAATGACCCTCAGCTGCTTTCCAGGAAGGAGACAGAGATCTCAGTTCTGCAACTACAGGAACTGAATTCTGCCAATAACCTGTATAAGCAAGGAAAAGGGTCCTCCTCTAGAGCCTCCAAAAGGGGCCACAGTCCTTCTGGTACCTTTATTGTAGCCTAATGAGACCCCCACCAGATGGCTGACCTACAAAACCGTAAGCTATTAATTTTGTGGTAATTTGTTACAGCAGTGATAGGAAACAAAAGAATGTTATAGAATAAATGAAAAAGATTGAGAGAACAGCCTTATTTGGGTAGGTCAGTTTCAGCACTTGGAAGGAACTGCCATGTGGAATAAGGCAAAACAGTATTGAGGACTAAGGCAAACATCCAGGTTGTTAAAATAATGAATAAAGACCACATGCACACAAGAGACAGACTTGTTACATGTTACTGTAGAATACAGCTTTTCATTTTCAGACTGGCCTAGGAGATAGGAAACATAGCTTTTTGGTTGAGATATTTATAAAAAGTAATTTCAGATTATTTTAGTGAACTATTTCTTATTTTTGGGTAAATGTCATGTAAATGTATCTATTGCAGTTGTTCAAACTGTAACAATAATTTGTCATGGAAAAATGGTGTGCTTAGCAATTAGGTCAAGTTTTTTTGTTTTTTGTTTTTTGTTTTTTTTTTTAGGTCAAGTTTTGTACCAACTTCTTTTTTCTACTGTAGTTATTGAATCTTCTACCAAACGAGTGCTTGAGTGTTGTATTTTTAGTTCCCTTAATTTTAACTCACCATCTCTCCTTTTCCCTGGCCTTCTCCTTGGGGCTACTGAATATCACCTACTTGTTCATTAGGATCCTATGTTTGGGGTTCTCCTGAGCATGCACAACTCTATCCAGGTGTACTCAGGACTTGCACGGGGATGTAACATGGAGGCACGGAGGCATTCTGACTGGCTGTGCCTGGATCGTTGCTAAGTTTAATTGTACTGTAATTTCATCTGTTTCAAATATGATTCCTTTTTTGAGAATTCAAGCTGCTCTGAGAGGTGGGATCTAAGAGTCCATGTGAGTTACGCTTACATAGACAGCCCTGGTGAGGTCCATCCTCAGTGCATCCTGGATTGTTTAACAGGCATAAGCTGTTCTGTTTGTGCTGTGTGTTGTGTTGGGTTGTATGTAAAAGCTAGATAGATCTTTTCTTCCTTAGGCCCAGGCAGAGCATTTCAAGCCTATTGTACATGGGCTGAATTGTGTCCCCCTCCCCAAATTCATATGTTGAAGCCCTAACCCCTGGTGTGAAACTTGGATATAAGGCCTATAAGAAGGTAAATTAAGGTTAAATGAACTTATAAGAGTAGGGTCCCACATGTCCTTATAAGAAAAAGAGACCAGAGAGCTCTCTGTGTATTCGCAGAGGAAAGGCCATATGAAGACACTGCAAGAAGGAAGTTGTCTGTAAGTCAGGGAGAGATCTCACCAGAAACTAAATTTACCGACACCTTGATCATGGACTGCTAGCCTCCAGAATTGGGAGAAGATAAATTCCTGTTGTTGAAGGCACCCAGTCTGTGGCGTTCTGTTATTGAAGCCCTAGAAGATTAATACAAGACCACTTCTGGGAGTCTGCATTTCATCCTGGAAAGTCTTTGTAGCAAATTAAGCTTGGGACATATAGCATCATCCATTTCATGTTTGAAAGCAAGTATCTTAGTCTGATGTGTAAATACTGACAGAAAAAGGAGGGCAAGAGTGGAAGCGGAAAGTCAGCTGAGAGGCTACTATAGTTGTCCATGGGAGAGACAATGATATTTTTCACCACAGATTATGTAAAGAAGAAATGACAACCTAAATTGGGCAGTTTGTAACAGATTCTAATTGTGCAGTTCATAATGTATGAAGGTCAGAATATGTATAAACAATAGCACAGAGAGTGGGGATTTGGGGCTAGTAGACTCATACTATTGAAATTAATTCATTTTATATAAAATGTTATACTGTTAACATAAAATTGATAGTGATAATTGTATTATTTGTGATGTAACCTCTGAGTTAACGTGAAAAAGATGTAGAGATATATAGCTAAAAAGCCAATAAAGGAACTTAAATACTAAGGGTGTTTCATTAACTCAAAATGAGGCAGAAAAGAAGGGATGGAGAAAAGAGAAACAGATGGAACAATGAGAAATCAAATAGCAAAATGGTAAACCAAAATCAAGTTATATCTAAAATCATATTTAATGTAAATGTAATGAATATGCCAGTTAAATGATGGAGGTTGTCTGACAGGAGGGAAAAAGAAGCAAGATCCAATTAAATCCTGTCTACAGAAACATGCTTTAATTATAAAAGCAGATAAAAAGTGACAGCAAAAGGATGGGGAAAGATATGCCATGCAAGCAATAGACATGAGAAAGATGCAGTGACTTTGTTAATATTAGACAGGATAGACCTTGAGACAAGAATTGATAAAGAGGGACATTTTATAATGAAAACAATGCCAACTCTTCACAAAGACATAACAGTTATTAATCCATATGTGCCTAATAATAGATCTTCCAATTTCGTGAGGCAAAAATAGCCAGAATTAAAGGGAAAATAGACAGTTGCACAATCATAGTTGGAGATATTAACATGTCCTCTCAATAAGTAAGACAAGTAGACATAAAAATCAATAGAGAATAGAAGATATGAACAGCGCTATTAACCTCCTTGATCTAATTGTTTATGAAACACAACATTCTGTAGCTAGAATACACATCCCTTTCATGTGCTGTGGAGCTTTCAAGATGTATGCTGATCCATAAAACAAATCTCAAGAAATTTAAATTGATGCATCTAGTTGGAAGTATCTGTTAAAGCTAAACTTACGCTTACCCTGTGGATCAGCAAACTTATTTATAGATATTACCATTGAGAATTGAATTGACTAAAAGACAAGCACAAGATTGTGCACAGCAACTTTATTCATAATATCCCAGTTGTAGAAAGCAGCTCAATGCCCATCAGCAGGAGAATGGAGACATGGTGATATATTCATTTAAGACAATAAAACACAGGTAGGAAAATAAACTTTTGCTGCATAGGACAATATTGTTGATCTTATAGATATAATGAAAAGCTCCAGAATCCAGGTCTAAATCTAGTCATACTGTATGATTCCATTTATGTGACGTTCACGAAGAGGCAGAATGAATCAATAGTTATAGAAAGCAGAAGAGTTGAAATAGCTATTACTTCTGGGGTGGGGGACGTTACCTGGGAAGGGCACAAGAGAGCACTCTACATGCTGACAGTTTCTGTCTTCTGTTGGTGGAAGATAAGTCAAGACAACACTGGTCTGGTTCAAGAGGCTGAACCTCCTCCCAGTAACTTTATAAACAATATGACTCATAAGGACCTTAGTTTTCCAGTCAGTATTCCTTGGTGCTCCAGGTGGTTCTCACAGTAGTACTGGTAGATCATTTCTCTATATCCTTTACTCCTTACCCATGGATTATTTCCAAATAGTGATGACCTGAACTATGTGTTTTTTTGGAAAGAAGCTTTAAAACAGGTGTTCTTCGTACTAATTATATAAAGAGATTTTCTTGACCAAATTACTGACTGAATCAATCTTACACTGAGACCTTCTTAAAAAAAATAAATGGTGGTAGCATTTATTTTTAAAGATTTAAAAAATTTTTAAGTAATCTCTACGCTCATTGTGGGGCTTGAACTCACAACCCTGAGATCAAGGGTCACATGCTCCATCAATGGAGCCAGCCAGGCACCCCTACAATGAGACCTTTTGATTGACCTAAAAATACAAATTGTTTAAAACTATTTAGGAGCACAGACCTTCCCAAACTGATATACTGACTAATCTTTGAAGTGTGGCCTCAACGGGCAAAACTTTTTGGCCAGTTGAAGTTATTGTGAACTTGTGAAAAAGAATTTTTTAAAAAAGGATTTCCTACTTGTCATACATTTTTTGCCATTAGGTGTCCCTTCTTGACTTTCCCTCCTGTTATTCCAGGTATGTCTACTAGGAGGCATCTCTTTTTTTTTTTTTTTTTTTTTTAAAGATTTTATTTTATTTATTTATTTCACAGAGGGAGAGAGATCACAAGGAGGCAGAGAGGCAGGCAGAGAGAGAGAGGGGGAAGCAGGCTCCCCGCTGAGCAGGGAGCCCGATGCGGGCCTCGATCCCAGGACCCTGAGATCATGACCTGAGCCGAAAGCAGAGGCATTAACCCACTGAGCCACCCAGGCGCCCTAGGAGGCATCTCTTTGATAGGCCCAGACAAGCTCCGACAGCCTTGCATAAAACTTTTGATAGAAATGGATTATACATTGTGATTTTCGCAAGTTACCATAGTGTAACCAGTGGGAGAGTCTGCTTTGTGTGAATGGAGGTAGTGGTTCTTGGATTCCCCATGAAAGATTTATGTGAGGATCTGCGCTTGAATAAAGACAGCCAGAAGAAAAGTAGTAAGCACAGAGCAGTTTATTAAGGACAGTAGATTCTCAGGGTGGGAGAGCAGGCAGACCCAGAGGTGGCAACTGCACTGGGGTTAGGGATCTTTTCTTTTTATGTTTGCATAGGTTATAGGTCAGAGCTAGAGTGCTTCTCTGACTGAGGTTGTTTCCAGGCATCTAAGGGAGTCCTCCTCCCGGCTGGGAGGAAGAGTGTTGGGCTCCACCAGGTTCTTGCCAGAACTGCCATGGCCATCTTGCAAGGGCCATCTTGGGGTGGGGTGAGGAGGGTGGAGGCGGTCAAAACCACAAAGTAAAGATATCACAGTTAAGCTAAGGTTACCCTGGGGCAGAGGTTGAAGAGGAGAGTGCATCTTCTGTTGTAGCTCTTGGTTTGTCAGCCCTGCGGTGTGGGAAGCCATAAGGCCGGGATGTTAAGAGCCACAAAATCAAGACGTTGTGCCCTCAGCCTTCTAATGTGTCACCTATTTATCACCACCTTTGCCTCCAGCTCCTGTCTTAACTAACTGCCTACTCTATCAGTAGTAGCTTTAGGGACATTAGATAAGTCTCATATACATAGATGTGTGATAGTATAGCATGTATTAGTAAAACAAGTGTTAGAGTCAGACCTGAATCTAAACAGTGGCTTGGTTTTCAGCCGCTGTGTGGTGTTAGGCAAGTTACTAAAACTCTCTGAGCTTCAGTTTCCTTATCTGTATAATGTAATTAATAATCATTGCTTCATAGGGTTATTGTGAGGTTAAACATCTAGAATGGTGTCAGGCATATCGTAAGGGCTCAGTAAACGATGGTTTTATTAGTGTATGATGATGATAATGCTGCTGCTGGTGATACCATTAAACTTAGTGGAATTCTGACCTCCTCCTTCCATAAATATAGGCAAAAACATCAGCACACAGTTATGCACAATTAAATGAGTTCTTTTGCTCCTTACTTTCTGGATAATGGGGCTTATAAATTCTTCATAAAGCACTTTGGATTCTGGAACTAAAGCTCTAAAGAAGTCTAATGACTAAATAAAATTTAAATGCCATTAGTACTTCATGTAATTATCACAAAGTGCCAGAGGGATATTTGGAAAATAAATAAATTGAGTTGGCTATTTTGTTCTCTTGAAGATTTCTACCAAGATGTTAATAGACAGAAAAACATTAAAGATACTGTATGAAATTTATTTTTGTTTTAATTTTTTAAATTCTACATTGCTTAGCTGGGGAGGATGTGACTATAAGCAAATTTCAGAGTAGTTTATTAGCTTTTAGAATCAGAGTTAGCTTTGTGAATTACCTAATTACACTCAACCTTGGTGCTGTTGACATTCTGCACAATCACTGTAGAACAATGCATGTGTGGCATGTGTACACTATAGTTTAATCTGACAGAATCATTCTTTCTCAGTGTCTGGGGAATTTAGGAACCACTGTAAAAAATAATTGGCTTGGAAAGCTTTGCATGTGTATGTATAGAAGAAGAAGCTATATAGAGAAGAAACTTCTCTTCTTAAATAACAATATTGTGCTTATACAACATATATGGACAAGGGGCTGGGAACAGAGTATAGGGTACTACTGTTAAAAAATAAAATGATTAATATATATTTGTTATAAATTTTCTCTTATTATCATCAGTGAAAGAGAAGATTGAATGACCTGCTTAGGTATGTTTGAAAGAAGCAGGAATTTGATTCAAGTGAAACAAGGGCTGTATTTTATTTATTATTATTTAATTTGTGCAAGAAACTAAGCATTTTACATGTATTATCTGATTTAATCTTTCAGTGACCCTGTGAGGAGGTGCTCAGTGGAAAATACTGTATTTTGTCAATGACAAAGACTTACTGACTACTTAGTAGGTATCAGTCATTATGCAGGACATTGGGAATTCAACAATGGTTAAAATATGTTTTTTGCTTTCTGAACTCTCACAAAGGGTGGGGATCACCAATATAGAAATGGAAAAAATATAATTTGTAATACATAGGGATAGTAAGAATAAATGAAGAAGTGTCAGTATTGATTTTTTTAAGAGATTTTTTTAATTTTAAAATTTTTTTTTTTTTTTTTTGAGAGAGAGAGAGAGAGAGCACGTGCCTGCAACAACAGGGTTGGGGGGAGAGGGAGAAGGAGATTTCCTATTGAGCAGGGAGCCCGATGTGGGGCTTGATCTCAGGACCCCGAGATCATGAGAAGACAGACGCTTACCCGACGGAGCCACCCAGGTGCCCATATCAGCACTGATTTCTAAGCATAATTAATTTATAGGTAGGCATTCTCAAAACAGTCACTATATCGCTTTGGAATTGGAAGAGTCCCTAGGATTCACATTGTAGGGCAGGGAATTCTCAGACCTCATTTACTATCAAAGATTTAGTGAATATGTGTTCTGCACATCTGTGGAAGGCATTGTGCTATGGCGTGTGGAGTGTACAGCCATGTCCAAGGAGATGGACCTGAAAGATGACGGCCTGGATGTGCAGACCTGGCTCCCTCCCCGCCCCACCCCACCAGTATCACAGATGGGCCCTGGAGGGTATGTTTCTGGTGGTGATATTTTCTGAGATGTCTCTGAAAGAGGGCTGGTGCAGGGGACTTAATTATCTGAACTGATGGCCCAAGCCTCTCTTTTGCCAGCAGATGGGGGCAGATCTCGGAAAAGAGCTGCCAGTGTCTGCTCCTGCTGGCCTCTGGTCCTTGGATGGGCTTTCTCATTGTTTTATATCTGCACAGAGCTAGAGAACAACTGGCCAGAGGGGTTGAATTACAACAGCTCTCCTTGTCTGGAGGAGGCCATATGTCCTAACAGCTCCAGGGAGCCTTTCTTTTTTTTTTTTTTTTTAATTTAATTTTTATTCTTTGCCCAAGGGGTACAGGTCTGTGAATCATCAGGCTTACATCTTTCACTTGGCATCAGAGAAATACAAATCCAGGGAGCCTTTCTGTCATCCCCCACAGAGCAGGAGCTTACTGCTCTGACTCTGGCAAGAGCTATTTAGTTGTTCATTGCCCACTGGTTTGCCAGTGCCCTGGAGACCCTTCCTGCCTATGTAGACAACGTAGGAATTACAAACATGAGCATGCGGGGGTCACTGTCATTCCTGAAAGACAGTGGGTCTCAGTCCTTGGATGCACATTAGAACTTTTAAAAATACGTATGCCTGGATGCTGTGCAGACCATGAAGTCAAATAGCTGGGGCTGTCTGTGGTCCAAGTATCAGCAGATTTTAAAATCTTCTCATGTGGTTCTAATGTATATAGCCAGGGTTGCAAATGACTAATTCAATATGAGTCAGGATGAACACACTCAATAGTTAAAAGAGGGGATTAATTTTGAGGCAAAACCAATGGATAAATAGCATGGAGCATTAGCGCTGAAAAAAAATGAATCAAACTTTCAAGTAGATGAAATGGAGCAACAACAACAAAATTACTTTCTGAAATTGGATTTCACAATTCAGTAAAATAACTAAAAAAAATAGATTTCTAGCGAGAACCCAATTATTGTCTCAGAAAACCAAGTGGCATAAGTAGCTTACAAGATGGACAAATATAAAGAAATGGAAATCAGAAGTGAAAGATAGTTAACTGATGACTAAGAAGGAAAAAGAATAAATGGAGGATAGGTAATAATGAAAGAAATAACAGAACTTTTTCAGAGGTAGAAGAATGACTGAAAGGCTCCATGGCTCCCAAATAGCATTGAAATTAAATATAAGTGGGAGCAAAAGAACAACATCTAAATGATTATTTAGTTTAAGGTCAGAACTCGAAGGATCACATATATAGCTAAGAGAACATTCTTAGGAGAAATTTTGTTTTGTTTTGAGAATACAAGATGCAATTGGTATGCCACTCATCTATCCTATGTAAGAAATTATTCAAGTATAATACAAAAGGGTTGAGTCATCTAAAACGGTGAGGATAATATAAACTGAATATATGATGTGGGTGGTTGGCCAAGTGGAGACAGACTTGGAGTGAAAGCATTGTTATAATTTCATTTGGGCCAGGGAAATACAATGGGCAAATAAACTACCTTGGTTGGTAACAGGACTACTTAATCTGGATTCATCGGTAGTAAAATGGAGGTTTCATTATAACTATTAGGAATGATTATATATATATGGGGCACCTAGGTGGCTCGTCAGCTCAGCTAAGTGTCTGCCTTTGCCTCAGGTTGTGATCCCAGCTTTAGGATCCCTGCTCAGTGGGGACTCTCCTTCTCCCTTTACCCCACCCCTGCTCACGCTCTCGTGCTCTATCTCTCCCTCTCTCTCAAATAAATAAATAAAATCTTAAAAAAAAGGAATGGATATATAAATAGTAATAATACCGAAGTGTGGTTATTTTTCCAAACAGGCATATGGGTGATAGGGGTGGGGAATAATATGAAAAAAAAATAAACTTGCCAGAAAGAGTAAAAATGAGAACAAACACAACAATGATAAATAGATCAAATGAAATTAAAGTATAAGAATAAAACCACATTATCAATTATCAAGTTATATAAGAAATACCATTTCCATTACACAATTCAGAGACTCCATAGGTGATTAAAATGCACGAGTGCAGAAGAAGAGAGAATAGCTATTGGTGACAATTAAGACAGTATTACTTGGGGCGCCTGGGTGGCTCAGTCCTTAAGCATCTGCCTTCGGCTCAGGTCATGATCCCAGTGTCCTGATCTCAGTGTCCTGAGCAGTGTCCTGCTCAGCAGGAAGCCTGCTTCTTCCTCTCCCATTCCCCCGGATTGTGTTCCCTCTCTCGCTGTGTCTCTCTCTCTGTCAAATAAATAAATAAAATCAGAAAAAAAAAGACAGTATTACCTAAATGCGCTAAACCTAGGACAGAACTCTAAGAAATATAAATGATTTGGACCTAGCAAAATTATGGTAGTAGGTTTTAATATAATTTATTAGAAAAATCTTAATGATCAATTCAGTAAAAAAAGCCAGACTACCTTGTATTTTACTTATGTCATTAAAAGCTCAAAGCAATATGTATTAAAGAAATAGTCAGCTTATGTGCAAAGAGCAAGTATTATTTTTTGGTTCAGAGGCATGTACAATTATCAAAAAATGAGTAAGACCATAACATATTAAAAATATAGAGATTTTGCAAGTCACATTCCTTATTATGGCCAATAAAACTAGAAACCAACAGTGCAGTTATATACAAACTCTCAATTAAAGAAAAAATTTAAAGTATCACAAATTACCTAGATAAACAACAGATCAGCTTGTATTATGACTTATATGACATTAGCCATTTATTTGGAGAAAATTATTATTATTATTAAAAGAAAGTCTCATAATAAATATAAACTATTTAGCTTGAGAAACTAGAAAAAGCATGGTAACAACATACTATAAGAATGAAGTTACTGATAATTAGTGTTCTAAAAGATAAAGAAATAGAAAAGTATATTGTCAAAAAAATAAATATACCCCAAAATATGGGCCTTTAGAAAAAACAAATGGAAAATATGAAAAGATAAATACATACAGTAATTAGAAAAGTACAGTTGACAGTACCATAGACATTGAAAAAATAATTTATAAGAGAACATTACTTTTTTTTCTGAGGATCATACTTTATTGATAACTGGTTTCTTGCTTATTTTAATATTCTGGGCATATTTGTTTCAGCACTGTTCAGCAAACCCTCGACTCCCATTACAGCTGGTACTTCATTTAGGTCTGACAACTTCCTTCATAGTACTAGGGTACTCTCATTGTGTTATACCACTTTCATCTCTCACATAGTACTGCTTTTAAGCTATAGAATAGAGTTGTTTATCATGAACTCCTGTAATCAATTCTAGCTTGTTACTTCAAGGAGGAATTCACCTAGCAGAATCAACTTATTTGTTTGTTTATTTGTTTGGTTTCCTGAACCAAGAGACACCCCTGTGACTTCTTTTGTACCAGCTAGACACAGGAAGGGCACTCTCTTCTTTAATGATAACTTTATTCCTCAAACTCGGCATTGTGGGGCAGTTCAATATCAAGTTTTTGGACTATTGCCATCATTGAACTGGTTGAAATGTGTTTTTATTATAATAGAAATAGATTTCATTATGCTATTGTATTATCCATGAAAATGCATTAAAGGATGTTTAGGTTAGTCACTGAAACTTTAACAACTGTGTATAAATATACTTCCTCTTGAGTGTAAAAGTCAGTGTCTCAACATTGAGGCTCTTGGGAAGTGATTGGAAATTAAGATGGTAACTCTTGGTGGGGTATGACTTTAAAATTGGCATAGAAGTTCTCCAGAGTCAAACACAGAACCTTTGAATTAAATTAAGCAGAACAGCTGCTGATAGAAATGCCCAGCATTGGGGTATTATCATTTAAAAATGGCCATTTTGGTATATTGGAAAATTTCTCCCCACCTTTTCCCTAGATTTTTCCACTTACTACAACTACCTAGGCCTCCAGTGCTGAAACTGGATCCTTTAGCTTACATAGGTACGAAACCTTTCCATTGGCTTGTCCACATGTAGCTTTATATGCACACCCAAAGCAAGTTTTAATAGGTGCTTTGGCTTATGGTGATAAACAAGAGAAAGAAAATGTCTGTTAGCTTCAATACTTTTTAATTAAAGCATGGTTTTCTTCTACGACTCCCTACAGTTTGGCTAACAGGTATTATAATATCTTAGTATTGTATTAAGATTATAATAAAGAGTTTGTTTAAAAGACTATTTTAACTCACTGTTTCTGCTGCTCAAGGTAGACTCCATGTTTTCTTTAAAACAGAGAAATAAGGTCATGAATTTTAACACTTCTGTTCTGCAAGACATATGTCCCCTGGATATTATTTTGTGGTTTTTGTTTTTCTGTTCCTCCAAAGCATGAAATTAAAATAGCTGAAGTAAAATGAGTGATAGGGTGTATGATTTTAGTTCATTTGCTGTTGTAGTATTCTAAGTTAAATTATGTTTGAATTTTATTATTATCATCTATATATTTATTCTTACATGCTTACAGAGAGGCAAGTTTTTTTTTCTGTTGAAATCCTTGAATTTGTAACTTAAACCTTGAATTATGGCAGATAAAATTATCTGAATTGCTATAATGCACTTATCACAAAGCTCCATTTCCCTGTGCAGCAGGATGGAGAGGATACAAAATGATATTTATTATTTAAGAGATGATGTATCAAGAGAAGCATATAAACCAATACATTTATTTTCAGGTGTTTAAATGAAAAATAAATACTAAGCTGAAATGTTTGATGGTCTAAGAAGCAATTTATGATGAGTATATGATAATATCATAGACTTTACTCCTACTTTACATCACTAAAGTCTGCATAGCTTGATCTTAAATTCTGTGGAAAGGTTTGTAACTCTTTAAGCTGTCCTTGTCTCATCTTGATCCTTCCCTAGAAAGGGAATTAGGTTGTTTAATATCTTTATAAAATTGTCACACATTTCTGTATTTTTCCTTCAAAGCAAAAGCAATGATAGTTTATAGAATGCTTTCATGTACACATAATCCTGAGGATTATTGTTCTGATTTAATGACTTGATAAGAACATGCATCTATACAGTAATAGAGCTGGAAACCCTGAAGAACTGCTTTGCCACTTAGGATACAAAGCATGTATAATTTCATATTTTCATGGATAAAAAAGATAAGCTGTCACAGAGTGATTATGCACATATGGGAATGTTTGTTATTTCTATCAGGCCCCTGTAGCTTCACTTCCTTTCATACCTGGCTCCAACATGTTCTTTAGTTCAACTTCAGTTCTTAGAAATATTGTTCACTTTTTTGATCCCATTGTCCTTTCATCATGCTTGCCTGACAAAATCCCAACCATGTTTCAATCTAATTGTCCATCTTATTTAAACCTACACCCAAGTTGTCCAACACTGCTGGCCACAGATGTTAATATGTATTAATTCATAATCTCTATTCTTTCTAAAGGTGAAGTACTGTGTCATGGAAATATCATGGATGCCATTTCTCTATTACCTGACTGTTGGTACCCTTCATAACTTACTGTTTCTCAGCATCTGCTATTAGCATGACATGAACATAGGAGTATATTTTATTTTAAACTTATGATATATCTTTAACCTAATCTTGGAGCTAATAATTTGAAAAGTAGGTGTTTTCTAAAAGAAGTATAAGATATAAATAAAATATAATATTATGTAAAGCTTCTATCACCAAATAATATAGAACCCCAGTCAACTTCCTGTAAATTGACAAATGGAATAGTTCCACAGACTATGTCCCTGAACATTATTGCTTAGGGAAATATTCTAAAGTGCCAGATGTTTCATTACTTGGTATATTTTTATAAAATGGAAATTCATTGATTGCCATCAGATGGAAATTAGAAAGAAAATCAAGTATTTAAAATCATCTCACCAATTTATTTTACCTGATATTTTTAAGCATAAACATACATATATACACACACACATGCTCATCCATTTAAATATAGATGCATATGTATATATGTATGCTTTTGCTAAACTCATGCAATGACTTTTGCTAAAATTATTATAATATTTTTATAAACATGTTTTTGGGTTTTTTTTTTTGGAAATACCGTAAGTGTATATGCTAAATGTTACACATGCTAGTGTTTTTATAAAAAATGAAGATAATATTCATCTGAGTTTCTTCTAAAAATAATGTAAATGTCTTTATCTCAACTCTGAGGTATCAAAGGTCAGGTGACCAAGACTTTTGTGTAGATTTAAAGCATCACTGAAAATTACTTTTACCATTGCTTTTTATTTTTTCATATGGATTTCAGTTACTGTTACTGTCCTTTCATTTCAGTTTGAAGAACTCCTTTAATATTTTTTACAGGACAAATGTGTTAGCAATGAACTCAGTTTTGTTCATCAGGGAATATCTTTTATTTTATAACACTGCTTAGCTTTTGCTGCTTGTTGGTGCGTAACCTCCAGGTTAACCAGAAGTGGATACTTACGATATTGTCAGATCTTCCCTAAGCATGTGCACAGCCTCGGACATGCGCATAGCCCTATGTGTGTGCCTTCTGGATTTCTAGGAATACATTACAGTTTTTCAGCCCCCTCTATGGACATCTAATTCCTCAGCTTTTCCTTTTAAACGTAATGATTAGCCTTTTGTTTGTCTGAACTGTTATCTACTACCTCAGGCATTCATGATATTAAGCAATTGCCCGTAATTGTTTTTGACAAATCTCTCAAGTCTATTTGCACTGAGTGAACTTTGAAGTCAGTGCTGATAGACTGATTGTCTGTGTCCCCCAGCCCCCCAATTCATATGTTGAAATCTTATCCCCAATGTGATGGTATTTGGAGGTGGAGCCTCTCTGAGGTGATAAAACCCTGAGGTGTAAGCCCTCATGAGTAGGATTAGCGCCTTTATAAAAGAGACTCCAGAGAGCTCCTTTACTCCTTTTGTTGTGTGAAGACACAGAAGACTGCCATCTGTTAATCAGCAGTCAGGCTCTTAGCATTCATTGAATCTGTGGGTGCCTTGATTTTGGACTTCCCATCCTCCAGAACTCTTTGGAATAACTGTTGTTTAAGCCATTCAGTCTATGACATTTTTGGTTTAAGAGCCTGAATATGGACTAAGACAGTCAGTTAAAATAAAGAACAGCTTTGCAAGTGGAATCTTCTAGGAAACTACCAAACTGGTTAAATAATGAAAATTCTCTTGAATTCTCTTGAATGGGGCTTTGAAAGGGCTCCAGTCCTGTTCTTCCTCCAATGGCTGCCAACTTGTTGATTCTCACATGATTGTGAAGTTGTTGTTTTTAAGGCTATTACTGAGCTGGCATGAGGTGAATGGGAATAGGGCAAGTTAAAAATGCCACGAAACTCTCTGTTCTTTCTGAGATTTAGCAATTTTTTTGAATTGAACACTCTCCAGATTGCTGCAAACCATCAGTTAATTCCAGAGTTCTGAAATGTTGATTCTGACCATTAAACACACACACACACACGCACGTACACACACACGTATGCACACAGTTTTCTCATGTCTTTTATGGAAGGTTTTGGAGGTTTTTACTTTGTCATTTTTATTATTATCACCTATTCAGGTCCTTTTTGACTCTTATTTTGATCAGAGTGAGATAGGAATATTAACAATATCAAAAATGTACTACTTAGAGGTGGGTAAAAGGGGTTGTGCCCATCTTACATTCTTTAGTATGTGCACAGTCCACACGACTTCTGTCCTGAGGACATGCCCATGATAGCTTAATACCATATTAATGGTGGCTATTGGTGTTAAAAACAAGCAGCAAACAACCAAATAATAATAAAAGATAATGGCCCCCCCCAAACAAGTGAAAGGTTAAAATTTGAGTATGGCTAGTCTGTTGACTTTTTCAAGTGGGATTACATGGTTGGTGCTATAATGAATAAAGCACCCACGTCAACATTTGGCATCCCTGAGTGGGAATCCCAGGTCTGCAGATGCTTCATTTGCCTGATTCTGGTTTTCCTAATCTGTAGTGATATCAAAGACCTCCCAGATTACTCTGAGTATTAGCTACAGCATAAATCTGTGTGTGTCACATAACAGAGATTCAATCCAAAGCAGCTATCATCAATAGAAAGGTACTAATCAGTAATAACTCTTGTTATTTTGTCATTTACATGCTATGTCTCACAGGGCATATTGAGTATATTTTCCCAAACTGAGTTAAAAAACTCAGAGATGCTTATAAGTTTTGTCCTTCGTAATGTGTGTAAGGTTATTTAGATTATTGGGAGTTCCTGTTGGGGGGTGGTAATGAAATGGAAAACAACTACTTCATGAATGTGCTGTTGAATTTAAATATGTGAGTGGGGTAGATATCTAGGGAGGGTAGGTGTGACTTGTTTGTGGCATTGTGAACGAGTCCATGCATCCCAGAATACAGGGGATGGATAGTGTGTCCTGGGGCTTTAAATTGATTAAGCCAAGCCGTAAAGAAGAAAAAGCAGATACAGGATAGGTGAATTGAGAATAAGGAAAAGGCTGAGAGTTGCGAGCTGTTCATATGTAGGAGAACACAGAGAAGAGTGGATAGACTAAAGAAATAAGTAGAATTCAATGGGTCATTAAGAAAACGAGAAGCAGGGTGCCTGGGTGGCTCAGTGGATTAAAGCCTCTGCCTTCGGCTCAGGTCATGATCTCAGGGTCCTGGGATGGAGGCCCGCATCGGGATCTCTGCTCAGCGGGGAGCCTGCTTCCTCCTCTCCCTCTCTGCCTGCCTCTCTGCCTACTTGTGATCTCTCTCCCTCTGTCAAATAAATAAAATCTTTAAAAAAAAATAAATAAACGAGAAGCAAAGTAGAGACATCAAGATTCCTGGTGGAAAGGAGAAAGTAAAATCATTGTATCTCTGGCTTCATTGTTGAAGGTACTCTTATTTCTCCTCCCAATTTAAACTGAACTTTTCCTCTCCCTTTAGAGATGGTAGAGTAACCATAACAAAATGATTGTAAACATATGGTGTGTGTTAATGTGATCATTCGCCTCCTCATTATGGATTTAGTATGACCATTAACATCTAACTGCCTAATTTCCCAATAACCATTGAAAAATTAGAGCTGCATCATTGCCACCTACCACTCACCATAATAATTTTGTCATTTCTAAAAGCATTTAATCTTTGTAAAATTGTGTACATCATTTGCCTTTTGTACTTTTTTGACCTTTGGCCTGTATTGACATTATTTCTTTGTGGATTATGTGTCCATATAAAATAAAAATTACACAGTTAACAATCTTTTATATGAAAGTAAAGTACAGTTATATTTACCAATTTTTAGGAGTTTTTTCCTTTATAAGATCAATGTTTATTTGCTCTTTGTATATCTAGGTCCATATCAAAGCTTTAAGAAATTATCATCTACATGAATATGGTATCTTTCCGTGGTTTGTTTAAATTACTTCCATAAATCTCCAAGATGCTTATTGTGTGCACAGGTGTAATTCATTATTCAATGGGAAAGATTCCTATGAAGCTGAAGACTTTTGTGTGCTTCTGGCTCTACAAGGAAATGTGATCTTTGGTGATTTTCACATTAAAAGTGTGACGTATTCATACTCACATGCATATACACAAGATCATCTATTTGTTCCCTCTTTCTCTCTCTCTCTCTCTCTCTCTCTCTCTCACACACACACACACACACTGATAAGTCCATAAACACATACACCCATGCTAAACTGCCAAGAACTGCATACAGTATTCATACACTCTCATACATGCATGCATATGCAGGTTTAGATATTTAAAATGCATTGTGAAAATTTTCCATTTGATTTGGAACATAGAGAACTCTTTACAGTATATTATTTTCACTAATACTGAAGGGTAACCTTTTGAGATTTAGCTGCCTTTCATCTTGGATGTGAATAAACAGAACTATTTATGCATTTGATTTTGAAATATACTGAATGTTTCTATTAGATACCAACCCTTAATTTTCTCTTTAGGTGTTTGATTAGTCTTAAAAGCATTTGGGGCAGAAATGCACACAAAGAGTTATAATTTTAATCTTTCTCTTAAAGACATGGTCATTTATAGATTTCCAAAAAAGAGAGTTAATAGACATCAATTAAATAAATCTCCAATTTGGATTATAGCTAACTACACAGTGATTCTACCTGATGCCTTTCTTTCCAGTGGTTCTTCTCGTGTAGTAGGTTTTTATTTCATGAACTTTTACCCCACATCCAGTCTAAACAAGCATACTGCATGTTCCAATCACAGCCAGCCCAGGACAACTGACCACAGCTGAATAGGTTATCATTTGGACAACTATGTGGTAGGTCTGCCCGGGTAACCTTGTATAATATCTCCATCTTCATTGTGAGTAAACCAGTCCACAAATATGTAGAAATAACATCACCTCCACCTTGGTCTCTTTGTTAAGAAGGACGAGACTAAACCAGAAAACTGTACCAGCAAACTGTAATGAACAGTGCTGCAATGTTTCTCCATGCTTTGCACCCAGACCGCTGAAACTGTGGCTGAAGGAAAGATACATGAAAACATGTTTTCCTCATGAAAACAACCTGTTCTGCAAGTCTGTCATTTTGGAATTTCAGAACTTGAACTAGAAGGAACCCTTCATCGAATTCATTTGTCTGCCTTTTCCTGAGTATCCCTTTGGAGATGAGAAAATGGAAGCCCAAAGAAGGAAATAAACTTGCTTAGGATCACAAAAATTTGTGTTGAGGCCAAGACTATAATAAAATATCTTCCAGGTCCTAGTCCAGATATCTTCCTTTACCTCTTCAGGATTTCTGATCACCCATTACTTGGGTGATTCATCTGCTGTTGCTTCTTTCTCACTAAGTCATGAGAACCTGAATGGGGTGAATTCTATCATGCACATTCTATAGAATCTGTAGTTTCCTTTCCTCCAAACTCTGGTTCTATGTTTATTAGCTTGTGCCTGCCCGTGAGTTTTCAGTATTCAGGTCTAAAGCCATATGTACCAGATTTCTGTTATTTTTTAATGACTAGTGATTCACTGCTGTGGAAATAGCCTTTGAAATTGTGTCCAGAGGTTCTTCTGTTATCCTATATTATATATTTATTTTTTTGAAAGATTCTATTTATTTATTTGACAGAGCGAGTGAGAGTGCAAGAGGGAGAGAGCAGCAGGCAGAGGGAGAGGGAGAAGCAGGCTCCCCGCTGCGAAGGGAGTACTGACGGGGGCTCGATCCCAGGACCCTGGGATCATGACCTGAGCCAAAGGCAGACGGTTAACCAACTGAGCCACCCAGGCGTCCCATCTGTTATCCTGTTTTAAATCATGAAAAGTAAACATCACGGAAGGGGCTTTTCCAGTTTCATTGTATGTAAATGATAATATTGACCCTAGTAATGTGAGCTAAGAACCTGGTTCATATTGTATGTTTAATTCACTCCAGACTTTTTAGAAGGGATTATATGTTCAATATTTTTATAATGGGTATGAGCTTTATAAGTAGCTGTATTGGTTTATGCTGGTTTGAGACTTTCAGGCAAAAGGATTATTTGAGCAAGTGGTAACATCCAAGTAAGGATGTTGTCAAACTGTTAGCTGACCAGAGTTCAACCAATTTAGTGGTAGAGCAGTGAAGTAGCCTTGATTTGATCTGTTGTTCTCCTTGCAGACTCTTTGTGTTTACAGATACAGATGACATGTGGTGGTTTGGAAGATTTTTATCAAGATCTGTATAATGTGAAGTAGACAAATTAATACTCATTATTCAGAGTAGGAGTTTGGTTTTAATCTAATTGTACAGGTAGCTGTTCTATACCTATTTTATTTTCCATTCTGGTTTTGCCTGGTAGGTTGTAGGATGTGGGAGGGAGGTAGAAAAATTCCTGAGATCAAACACAATTTCTAGGGAGCTGCTTCTTTGCTGTGATTTTACTGTTAATCCTTAGTCATAATCTCTTCAATTGAATATACAACACCATTCTCCTAGTTGAAAATGCCAGATATTGTCTCAGAGTGATTAAAAACCTGGTGATAAAAAAACTTCCAGTAATGTTCTCATTTTATGACTATTTCCTTGGATAATTTTGTAAAGATGAAGAAGCAATAATAATGTTTAGGCATTTAATGTTAAGTATTTAGAGACTTTAATAATTTGAGATTAATATTTATAAAACTTTTATGGGTAGCAGTAACATTTAATGAAACTATCTTATTACATTAGTATTATTAGATTGACTGATATAATAGTAAAATATAAATTATGCATTTTTCTCATTGATCCTTGACAAGTTTTTATATGGAAACATGACTGATGGGATGGATATTTGTAGATTTTGGAATTGTTCCAATATGAGATTTAATAGAGGTTTTGGGACTTATTAGTAGTGAGAGCTTCAGAAAGTTAATTGTACTCTGAAGCTCTTCCTTACCTAGTAAATGACAATGGTAATTTCTGTCTTGCCTGATTTTTTAAAGTATTAATAATACATTGTATAATGTAATGCCTAGCTTAATGGTTTGAGTGTAGTGATGATAATAGTGAATAATAATAGTAACAATAAGGTAATCACTATAAGAAATAGGCTAAACACAATAAAAAAACAGCTAATATTGACCTTTAAAAAATTATTCTCCATCTAAAATATCCAAGTATTTTATTTACCATCTCTCAGTAAAAACCAAGGTGTTTAAGTAAGAGTTGCTTTATATTCTAGGAATTAAGATGAGGCAATAGATGAAATTCAATTCAAACAAAAGGCCTAATGAGTGTTTCTTGAAACCTTTGTAAAAATTGCACAGTTAATAAGGTGGCTTAATTTTATTGCTAGAGGCGCTGATGCATATTTCATTCATTTTAAGTGTTTCCTTTTTCAGAGCCAGAATGAAAATATAATAATTGCGTAGTCCGTGATTAGCCAGCTGCTTAACAATTCTCTATCCTATGCAGTATTTTCTGCTGCATCTCTTTGCCAGCAACAGATAGCAAGTAGACAATATTAGTTGAGCATAGACAATATATTTTCGTTTTGACATAATTGCTGCCCGTTTAATGGAATATTAGGGCTACTGGCAGTGTTTCACTACCTGTGTATTTACAAAAACTGAAGATGACAAAAAGCCACATCCACAACATACAGAGTTAGCTCTTTTCATGAAGATGCAGCCGGTTTCACCAAATTGATTTTGTAACTCTCTCTCCTGCTTTAAGCCTGAAGCCTTTGTTTAGGGAGGATCAATGGATACTTATCAGAAATCTCTGCCTCTGTGCCAAGTTCCTTACCTGCACAGTGAGTGACTGTAAATAAAGCATCAGTCATAGGGCTTCACATCCACCCCCCCCGCCCCAGTAGAGCAACAACAACTATCAGGCAGAGGAATATTCTAGAAGGAGATTGGGTCTTTATTTAACAGTATAGCCCAGGGCTGGCAGTTATCATGGCCAGTGAGGAGTAGAAGAGTATCTTAGGCATCCAGGGAGCATGGTCACTCTTTCTCATGACTGTCTGGCTCGATGATTGCCCTGGACGTCATGTGTGTCACTGAGAGAAGGCCCAGCTTTTTTTAAAAAAGATTTTATTTATTTATTGGAGAGAGAGAGAGATGGAGACAGTGAGAGAGGACAGGGAGGAGAGGGAGAAGACTGAGCAGGGAGCCTGATGCAGGAATTGATCCCAGGACTCCGGATCGTGACCTGAGCTGAAGGTAGCCGCTTAACCAGCTGAGCCACTCAGGTGCCCGAGAAGGCCAAACTTTTTTAAAGCAAGGTGACTGGGGAAGAAGGATCGTATTAATTTGGTTTCCTACTTTTTCATTCTTGG
The DNA here is from genome assembly GCA_002007465.1 of Ailurus styani. Lineage (NCBI taxonomy): Eukaryota > Metazoa > Chordata > Mammalia > Carnivora > Ailuridae > Ailurus > Ailurus styani. Next base: position 1,764,718 of record LNAC01000200.1, on the reverse strand, counting down.
CAAGTTAGGCTTTCTTGATTATTGAGAGATTAGCTAAACTATTCCACTGCCTCAGCGTCCATTTTGTGTGGCCAGGTGGTTTGCAGTGGCCTTGAACTAAATAGCACCTTCCCCCAGCACAGGCCCTAGATAACAGCCTGTAGAGTCACAAATAAATGTAAATTCCTGATATGTCTCCCCAGTACCCTTCTCCCATACCTCCCAGAACCACCTTCTTGTGAACCCCTAAGTAAGACCCCTGAGAAGCTTACCAAAACCCTGCTCTTTTTCATTTCAATTGTCCAATCTAGCCTAAGCCCAGGAACCCCCAACACTCTATTTATGGACCCTCATGAAGGCATGTGCCTTGGGTCCTACAGCACTCTGTGCCTGCATCCTATGTTTACCTCTCCCTGTGGCTCCTGGAGGCATGCTGTGTACTTTGTCTAGGACCTGTGAGCCATAAACTTCTCTCTTTCAATTTCTGGGTGGTCTTTTGTTAAGCCATGCAGTTTACCATCTGATATCCCAGGGCTCTCCTTAACAAATGTTTATAGTCACAACACTGATGAACCCTAAATGTCTGCTGCAATTCTTCAAGTGACCCCTAACCAAGACTCAGTGGCACTAAGAGCCTAGCCAAAGAGGTGTTGAAGATTTCCTTTCCTGCACCAGGAGACCACATAGCTCACGCTGATTGCCAAGTAGCAGAACCCTAAATGCTCAGGGCTATATCATCTGGCAGCAACTTCTAATATTTTTTTCAAGTTGCCCTACTACCTCCTACTTCCATTGCTCTTTCTTATGAGCTGCTACACATGTAGGTGTGCATCCCTTCCCCCTCCTCCCATGCCCCACTCCCTCAGCCCCAAAGCATTTATCTACAAAATTACCACCTCTGCCTCCTAGGAGTTTTCTGCCTTCTGAGCCTTGAGCTCTGTCTTCAATCCAAGGGCTGATAGTGTTTGTATTTCCCAGGACCTATCCATGCAGAATCACCCTTCTGGTTAGGAGCAAATTTGCTTCTGATGCCTGCAACACCTTTGCTCCAGACTCCTAAACTGTGCTGTAGCAGTTATATAGGTAAGCTTTCATTTGGCTCACTATGATCAGACCATCTTTAGTGTTTATGTTTGTGGACTAGATTTGAGTTGTTGCAAACCTTCGATTTTGGGGGAACATTAAAAATATTTATTGTCTCTGGGGTGTTTTTCTTTCTCCTATTTATAAGTTGGAGCTATATCCTACACAGAGGTGGCTTCTAAAATTTTCTCTTAAGGTGGAACTAGAACATAGTAAAACATTCCCCTTGAAAGTTCCCACAGAATCACTCACGATGTACAGTATATCGGCAGGAGTAACCTCAGTAACCAACAAAGTCAGACAGCTTTTCCTGCAACATCAGTTCTATCATCATTTCTTCAGTTGAGTGTCAGGTGACATTTTGGCTTGTGTTTTGGCATCATGCTATGTGAAAAATATGTATATTTAACTCTAGAATCATGTTTAGTGAGTCAATGAATATCTCACAGCATTGGAGGCAGATGGGTTGACTGAAGAAACAGCAGACTCTGGCTGGGGTCTCACACACTGTGGCACACGCTCACTGAGAGGAACAGAGTGGATTGCCAACACTTGCTGTAAGCAGCTCACTGGAATCTGCGTAAGTCAGATGTACAAATGACAACATCCTATTCTTTTGCATAACTCAAGCCTTACCCTTAGCATTTCCCATGGCCGTCCATGGCATTTGGAGCCAATGGGATAATAATGACCACTTATTGAGTACTGACTAAGTGTGCAAAGTATAATGCTGTGTCTTATATTGTAGTCCCATTGTACTGCACAACAACTTTATGACTTCTGCACTTTTAGTCCCATTTTCCATATATATTTATATAGATGGATTTTTAAAGAATATTTTAGTCATAACAAAACACTAAGCAAGCAACATCACTTGTTTTTACCCCTCTGTGAGTATGTGTGTGTTTGTCCATGTGTTTCTTACATGCCAACTGGCTTATAGAATGTAATGTTTTAAAGAGATAAAAGTTGAGAAGGTAATAGAAATGTTTTTAATATATTAAAATGGTTTTTGTTATATTTACAGTAAAATGACTGAAGATTGGGAGAGTTAACACCTCTTTCCAAGTCATTTAGCTGGTTCAACTTAGTATTTTGAGCCACATTACTTCTTACTCTTTGTAAGAAAAATATTCTCTGTTTCTGACTTGTTTTTATCATCTATTTTCTAGTTTTCCAATTTTCTCAGGAGCTGGGACTTTGGTAGTATTGCAGAACACAAGTATTGTTATGTCACATGTTTTCTTCACATAGCTTCTTGGTTTCTAAGCTGCATTTTAAAACTAGATGGTCTGTACTTGTAGTCTTGGGACCTTCATATAAAGAATATCTTGAAAATTTATCCATTTTATGGTAAAATACAATTTCTCTGTGCACAAAGGGTTTATTGTTCTATTGGGATTAATGGGAGTCACTCTAGATACATTTTAAGGTGTTTTCCATCAACAGACTAAATATTATGCTGTCTGGATGGGTGGAGTAATGCTATATTACCTACTTTTCAGAGGATTAATAGGGACTTTATCCCATTTCCATTTACTCTGATATATCACTTATTCTGCTTTTTAATTTTACAAAACCCTGCACAATTCTGTTTTAATATTTCCTGTGTTTAATATGATATATGGTTGTTGTCTTGGTTTGTTCATTAATAATAATTTTTAAGATTTAGGGCATGTATTTTTAATTACTCCAGTGTTAACTGCCGTAATGTCAAAATAATGATTCTTGGATAAGGTTATAAACACAAATACAAACGAGATTTTCCCTTCTTGTAGGTTATACCTGCATAATCACTGTATCTTATCTACTGTATGTTCTGTTGAAAAACAGGCTCTACTGAAGGATATCTAAGTGAGTTTTTCTGAGTCGACAGAGAAGCAAAACTGTTGGAACTGAAAAAACAAATGGCTAGAAGCTAAAATGAAGAAACATAATTTTTAAAAATTTAAATGGTTATATAAATCCGCTATTGAAGATATTATCAGGAGTGTTACTTGTTCTCCAATACCTTTAGGTCCTATGTGAACATTTCCAGTAAAATTTAGGACCAAGATAAAAGTCTCAGTGAGGAGTTTTTTGGTTTCTCAGTTTTGAAATTGAGACTTATTCTGATTTCAAAGAAGTTAAGGAGCAATTTTGATGGTAAAGCATAATTAGTAGACTTGCTTCCTTGAATTAGAAGTCTTAATTTTTTTCTAGTTTATTGATTATACTGTATCCATGTCCCATTTAGTTTGCTACATAGAGAACTTCTGTGTATTTTATTTATTTACTCATTTATTTATGTATGTATTTATTTATGAGAGGGAGAGAGGAAGCAAAGGAGAGAGGGAGAGAGAATCTAGGCAGGCCCCACGTGGACCCTGATGTGGGGCTCCATCTTACAATGCTGAGATCATGACCTGAGCTGAAAGCAAGAGTCAGACGCCTAACAGACTGAGCCACCCAGGTGTCCCCATATAGAAAACTTCTAAGTTAACAAGCCATTATGATTAATCTGATTTTCTATTTCTTAGCATCTAGTTACTCGAGTCTCGTGATACTCTGTTCTGACACTGTGTGAGTTAAGCAAAGACGATAACCTTGACTTGTCTTTACCGAGAGGACATAGCATGAACAAGCTTTATGATAATAAAACTCATTATGAAGAACGATGAGCATTCCATTTGCATTCTTGCTGTTTGTATTTTCTATTAAAACACAAGTGTCTTTTGGGAAGAATCAACAAAGCAGACCTGGAATTTTTGAAAATGTGAAAGACAAGCTAAAAAATGTGTAGGTAAATTTATTTCTTGAAATGGGAAATAAACCATAATTTTAGCTTTTATGATTGTGTTATGAAATGAATGTCCATAAATGTCTAGACTAACACAGAGGGATTTAGACGAACAAATGGCTGAGCTGCTTTTAGGAAATCCCATTGAAAGTGATAAAAGTGCTGAAGAAAGTGTAAACAAAAGTCTATAAAAGATTAAGTTTCAAATGGGACTATGGGATTTAATGAGATCCAAGCACATGAAAACTGTTATCCAATATATGGTAACTAATGGCCAACTATATTTAATTGTTCACATTTTCTCTGAGACTATAATCTTTTGATTTAGGAACATTGTCTTATACCAGTCCTGCCTTTATGTTACACCTTCTGCCTCAGCTGCCTCCCTGACTAGATGCTGGCAGAGAGTGAGACATAGAATCAGAATCTCAGGGAGAGAAAGACAGTAGGGGTTACATAATCTGGTTCTGTAGCTTCCGTTAAAGAAAACCCTTGAGTTCTAGAATCACTCATTACATTCTTAGGTGAATCCAAGTTTTCTTTTTACTGAATTAGAATCAGATTGCTAACTGTCAGCAAGATTTCTAATTCTCCCCTCCACAGCCATCATAGGACATGTCTAATCTTTCTTCTGCCCAACATTTCTTTAAATATTTGGTAAAAATACTGTAAAACTGAAGTAAAATATAATCAGATTTTACCTAGATTTTTACCTAGATGAAGTAATCAATATAATCAAATTTTACCTAGATGAGATGACATTATATATATATAATCAAATATGTATAATACATATATAATCAAAATATAATCACATTTTACCTAGATGAGATGACATTATTAGATATTACCCCATACATGTAGAGTCACTACCCTAATAATAATAACAGTAACCACCGTGTGTTGAGTCAGTGAACAACCACAAAATCCTGGACTAGGGATTTTACTTAGATTTTTTTCCCCTAATGCATACACGTAACCAACAATGTGAAGCATTTGTGCAACCAACAAGGCAAATACTGTTATTCTCTAAGTTTGGCAGTTGACAAAGGTGCTGTCACCTTAGTTTAGGGGCCCAGCCTGACTCAGATTCAGATCTGACCATAAATCCTGTTTCCTTTACTATTCTATACTCCTTTATATAAGTTGCAAGCACATGCCTTATTATTAACTGTATTATTCTGGGTAAATTGTATTATTTAAATTCTATGTCCTTTTAAAACAGTTGATCTTTGGGGTCTGGAAATAACTAATATGATCCTCCCTGGGATAGTGTAATTTTGGGGAAACTTAAATCAAGATCAAGAGGCAGATCACTGTAAGAGGCAGTTCGGGTAAGTCTCATCTAGCATGGGACTGAGTGGGAAGTTGCCTTGTCAGCACCCAAGAAAGGATAGATCAAGGCATCTTCATACTTCCCAAATCTTCATTTGACTCTAAGGAATATTTAAGTTTCTTGTGGCTGTTTATTTCTGTGGTTAAGAACTATCAACTGGGGCGCCTGGGTGGCTCAGTGGGTTAAAGCCGCTGCCTTCGGCTCAGGTCATGATCCCAGGGTCCTGGGATCGAGGCCCACATCGGGCTCTCTGCTCAGGGGGGAGCCTGCTTCCTCCTCTCTCCTCTCTCTCTGCCTGCCTCTCTGCCTACTTGTAATCTCTCTCTCTGTGTCAAATGAATAAAATAAAATCTTTAAAAAAAAAAAAAGAACTATCAACTNTGTAATCTCTCTCTCTGTGTCAAATGAATAAAATAAAATCTTTAAAAAAAAAAAAAAAGAACTATTAATAAACTAATAATAGAGATTTAGCACATAATTTATGTATAATATGCATGGTGTATATAATATATTTGTATGATATAGTGATATATATGACTTATACAAGATATATTTATGTTTAGGTTTATATATATATAATACCTTTCTTTTTACCACAACGAAAAAAGTATGGAATTATAGGTATAGATAGAAATGTTTAGAGAAAAAAGTAGAAGTATTTAAAAATAAATTTAATATCACCTTTTCAGTATTCCCTTACCCCCCAGCCTTTTAATAATTTGGGGAATATGCATGCATTCTTTTCTTTGTGCTCACATATATTCTTTTCTTTTTCTCTTTCATTTTTTTCTTTTTCTTTTTTTTTAGACTTTTAAAAAAAAGATTTTATTCATGAGAGAGAGGGAAACAGAGGCAGAGAATTGACTTCCAAAGTATATGATAACTTGTTTAAATAATAACTGCCTTTTAAATTTATAGAGATTGTTTGATTATTTTGCAAAAAACTTTGCAATTCGTACTTGCAAAACAGTGGTGGACATGCCTTTTTTCCTCAGAGTCACAGGATACCATAAAGTTTTTGAACTTTGGCAAATCCAGTGAGTGGAAAAGTGTATGTCATTCATGATGCATAATTTGGATGCCTAGTGATGCTGAACATCTTTTTGTGTTTAATGACCATTAATACGTCTTTGTGGCTTGTCTAATATCCTTCACTAAATTTTCTATTGCTTGTTTTAGTTTACTCTTAATAATTAGAAGAACTCCGTATATATTAAAAATATTATCTTTTGGGGGCACCTGGATGGTTTGTTCAGTCAGCTAAGCATCTGACTCTAGATTTCAGCTCAGGTCATGATCTCAGGGTTGTGGGATTGAGAACCTTATGGGGCACCCAGCTCAGCGGGGAGTCTGCTGGAGATTCTCTCTCTCCAACTCTCCTCTCTGCCCCTCCTCCTCTCTAAAATAAATAAATAAGATCTTTTTTTTTCTTTCTTTTTTTTATCATCATTTGCCCCAGGGGTACAGGTCTGTGAATCATCAGGCTTACACCTTTCACAGCATTCACCATAGCACAAACCCTCCCCAATGTCCATAA
>LNAC01000200.1:1056957-1111156 GCA_002007465.1 Ailurus styani | reverse complement strand
GGTGAGGAAAAATATGCCATGCTTAACCAGGGAGGGGACAGGGGAAGTGTGTATGAGGAGGGTAGTAAAACAGATATCCCAGAGGTGGCAAGTAGCCAGATTATGTACAACTCCCCCCCCCAATTTTCTTAATTAAAAAAGAAACAACTTTATTGGCCACAAGGGACAAAAGACTGTGCACAGATGGGGGTCATCACCTGCCGCTCAATCATAAGAGGGTCAGAGAGGATAAGTGTTGCTTCTTGCATGCATTGGAGTAAGCAGAGAAAAGTGGAAGCCATCGATTTAATTCCTGGTTACGCCATTTACATCATGTGAGAATGGGTTAACTACTTAACTCTCTAGGCTTCAGTTTCTTCATTAAAATTAACGATAGGGGATTTCATGAATTACCTTAACTTTCAATATAAAAGTTCATGACTCTCTGGCTCATATCAGCGCTCATTAACAGGGATCTATGGGCTATTAGTCAGGGCTCATTTGGTTACAGAACAAAACAAAAACTAATTTCAAAACTAGCTCATAATGAAACACAACAGCGCTGAAGCAAGGACATGGGACTAACACCCAACGGGAGCTTCATGTGTCAAGTGNATTTAATTCCTGGTTACGCCATTTACATCATGTGAGAATGGGTTAACTACTTAACTCTCTAGGCTTCAGTTTCTTCATTAAAATTAACGATAGGGAATTTCATGAATTACCTTAACTTTCAATATAAAAGTTCATGACTCTCTGGCTCATATCAGCGCTCATTAACAGGGATCTATGGGCTATTAGTCAGGGCTCATTTGGTTACAGAACAAAACAAAAACTAATTTCAAAACTAGCTCATAATGAAACACAACAGCGCTGAAGCGAGGACATGGGACTAACACCCAACGGGAGCTTCATGTGTCAAGTGCCCAAGAGCAAGGGCAGAACTCGACGCTCAGGACCCCGGGACCCACATGTCTACCCTCCACAGGCTGCCTACTGCTGTCCTCCTCGCTTGTCCCAGGAGGTGGGAGGCTCTGTCCCCAGCAGCTCCAGGAACACACCGCCCCTCTTTGCAGAAAGACGCCTCACCTCAGTTCTAATTAGGAAACCCCTGGGGCTGCACCATCTGCTCCCTCCTCTGGGCCATCTCTGTGCAAACCACATCCCCGAGAGTGAGGTGAAGAGGAAAAGCCCGTCCCTAAAGAGCAGGAGGGAGAGTGTTCCCAGCAGAGGGAGGACCTGAGCAGACGCATAACCAGCAGATGGTTGTGCATCATCCGGCATTGACTTTAAAATGTTATGTACATACGTTCAATCTGAAGGAGACATTTTCCTTTTTTACATGAATGAAGATTAAAGGTCTCCAGGTTACTGTTAAACTTAATTTTTTTTTTTTGACGGCCTCCGATGGAGAAGAAGAAAAGAGCGGGGAGAAGGTGGGGGTTGGGAGGGGGGGTCTCTCCTGACTCACAGAACTGGAACCTGGAATTTAGCCCCGAGCATGTGCTTCACCTCTCCGTGCTGAGGGCAAATAATGCACGTCGTCTGGAAAAGGAACAGCAACCTGACCTCACGCCCCCCCAGGTAACAGAGACTACAGACAATGTACTGTTCAGGAAGCATTTCACCTGTAGATTGCTTGGTCCTTGTGACCATCCCAAGTGGGGCTACAACTGGGAAATCTGCAGGAGACACGGAAGCTCAAAGTACTTCTATTTTTCAAGACAGGAAAAAAAAAAAAAAAAAAAAAAAATATATATATATATATATATATATATATGGAAGGTTCTAAATACAGTGGCATTACATTTAGTTTTCTTGTGCTATGGGGTCTATTTACATAGAATAAAATTCACACATTTTCATATATAGTTCTATGAATTTTGGCAAATTCATCTAGTCCTGTAAAACCACCACCAGCAAGAAAGACTGTTTCAGACATCCACCTTATTTGTGACCAGGTCCCCGCTCCCCGACCCCTGGCTGACACGGGTCTGATTTTTGTCCCTATAACGTTCCCTTTCCCAGAACACCCTGTAAGTGTGGCCCACCGCATGCGGCCTGTTGAGACTGGCGTCTCGCACTCAGCAGAACGCCTCTGAGACGCAGCCAGGGCAGTTCTCGTGTGTATCGGGAGTTCATTCCTGTACACTGCTGAGTAGTATTCTATGGCGCAAATGTACTGTAATTTTTCCATCCATCCCCCCAACGACTTTTGGGTTATTTCCGGCTTTCTGACAAGGACAACTAAAGCTGCAATAAACATTCATGTAATGTTTCTGTGGGGACGCAGGTCTTTTTTTCTTGGGTCAGTGTCTAAGCATGGCATTGCTGGATCCATATGCCAAATTCTTTGGCAAAGGGGCTGCATCATTTTGCTTCCAACCGACAATATAGGAGAGTCTCAGCGGTTCTATACCTTGGCCACTATTTACATTGGAAGTTTTTTAAAATGGGTTTTTACAACATAGCCAATAAAAGACAAAACTGGAATTCAAACTTACATCTTTTGCTTCTAGATGGAATAGATTAAATAAACTCGAAAGTGGTTCTGTATTTACAGAATTATATAGAAGTTTTTGCATAGAGTGCTTATTTTCTTTTTCTTTTTTTAAGGATTGTATTTATTTATGTGAAAGAGCGAGAGAGCACAAGCAGGGGGAGCAGTAGGAGAGAAGCAGGCTCCCCCCCCAGCAGGGAGCCCGATGCGGGGCTCTATACCAGGACCCTGGGATCATGACCTGAGCCGAAGCTGATGCTTAACCAACTGAGCCACCCAGGCTCTCCAACAACGCTTATTTTCTATGTGGGATCCCACGGTAATGGATCACAGTCTGTTGCCTAATTCTTAGAATGAAGTCAGATCAGTAAGGTCACCATGGGAGGGTCTGTCCTGATTTCATTTGCTGACTTAATGACAGAACACAACTTGTCTTTAACTGCTGTCAACACCAGCAGAATTTGGGGAACTGCAATTTTATCAAGTCAGAAGTTAGAAATTTTACTTTGGGCATAGTTCATCGATCTTGTCCTTAGATTTCAAAAACTGAGTATATGACACTTAGTGGAGATTCCTCCTGCTTTGGTGGTCAGAGGAGAATACACTAGACCACGCGGAGCTGCGATCTTCCCTCTTTCACCCATGACAATTAACTGCAGGCCTTCTCCTAGTAAAGAACTATGAACACTGCGGTGACACCTAAGCAAGTGTCTTCCTCTGGGGAAAGCCCTTTGTCACTCCCAATGGACAATTACTTCTGCCTTTCCTAAATTTTCAGGAGAGGATAACTGATGACCTTTGCCACTCCAGATCTTCACCTAGAAGTTCTTCCTTGAGAAGTGGAAGATGTAGGGTGGAGAATATCCAACAGATTCTTCAGGAATGACTTTCTGTCATGTCTTGTTTCATCCTGTTACCAATGATGTATTTTGTCTCTTAGAAGATGCAGGCTATTCAATCTTTTTCTCCCTTTTTCCTCCAGATTCTACTTACTCCCTTGAAGTAGGATCCCACTCTATCTCAGTGAGAATAGACTGTCACCATTTCCTAAGACACACGGGTGTTTCGTAGGAGAAAATAATTTCAACTAATGATCTATTGCCAGTGAGATAGAAGACAATCCTGAAAAATGTTTTCATTCATTTCATATACTTTGCATTCAAGATGCCTAAACTTTATTTCCTTTTTTTAAATCTTGATGTACATTAATTTCAGATTGTTTTATAGGTATTTTACGGCATTGAGGGAATAGCTATTTACATAGGCTATGTCACCTATAAGGAAATTCAGCATCTTCATAGTCACTGTCTTCACCAACAAACCTGACACTCTTTAAAAGAAGCAACTGTGTACCTGGCAGATTTTTACTAAGGTTTTGAGTCTATGTCATGTTCAGAGAGACAAAAATATCCCATTTTATAATAGCCATTGATTTCTATTTCATTTTCCACCTGAATCCAGTCAACCTCTTACGTGTTTCTTAAGTGACTTTGGATCTGACTCAGGCCTTCTGTATTTTTCCTGGTAGGGATTTCATTTCCATCCTGACTCCCACTTTTTTCTTCGCTTCTAATTATTTACAATTTTGTTTTGCAGAAAGTTCCATTCAGGAGGAATAAAGTCAAAGAAGGGTTGCTGAGATAACAGTTGGTGAAAAAGAACCCCTGGGCTCTCATTCCTAATCCCACCACCTCTAGCTTGTACAACTGGGTAAGTCATTTAACCGCTCTGTGGCTAGTTGTCCAATGTGGAAAAGTGGTCTAGTCAAAGTAAAACTAATGCACAGGGTATGTGAAGAACAGGTGGGTTAACCCACGGGGTGGGCAGTTGGTTTCCTGGGCATGTTCAGGACCATATCAGTGCCCACCACCAGTTTATGTGGCGTTTCCATGGACAATACGTCAGCTCTGATTGCACTTTTAAGAGTTCTATTCCCATCCAGGCCTCCAGCTTTTCTCCTCCCATCCCTGAGGGCATGTTAAATATTTTATAAACAAACAAAAAAATAGCTCCTTCCAAAGAGAGATTCTGAGGGTAAATCATCAGAAGATGCTTTTAATCACATTGTTAAGGATCTATGTCTTCCATGGTGCTAACCAAAGTAAATGGCCTGGGAATACCACTTCCTTTTCATATATCTTATTTACAACTGTATTAGCAATATTTATGATCATAGCAAAGAAAGCTTACCTAGCACTTAATGGTAGCTAATCATTAGGAACCAGGTATTGGGATAAATTACTTACATCATTTTAGAGGGAAAAAAAAAAGGGAGTTTTGTATTTCCTGTTCTATCTATCTCACTGCTCGGAGATTTACGTAAATATTAGAGATTTTAGTAAATCAGACTAACTACAACACCACCGTGGAGTTTAGATGCACTGGAGCAGTGGAGAAAGAGTGGGTTTTGGCACCAGACAGTCCTGAGCCAGTCCCCAGAAGGGTGACCTTGAGTGAGTAACAAACTCTTTGAGCTTTCAGTCTCCTCTAAGAATGACAATACTCATCGAAGCATTCATTGTAAGGATTAAATGAGATGCATGCAACAGGTGTCCACTGAATATCATCCACTTTCCAATCCCTACACAGATCACAGGCAGGAAAATTAATCTGTGGCGTCCGATTAATGGGAGAGTTAGTTCAATTCCTCACTCTGATTCCTGCGGAAGCTTACAGATGTAGCTTCTACCAGAGTTAGACCCAAGGCTTGTGCCATCAGGAAGGATGGTAGAGGTCATGTGGCCTGGGATAGCCGAAATTCCAGGCATGGTGCACTCAAAGAAGTGCAGGCTTGAAAGCTGTCAAAGGAGACGGAGGAAATCTGGAGAGAGACCAGGGTGGAGCACGGGCACATGCACAATCAGCTGACTTGGCATGAAGAATGGCCGCCCATGGTCAGAGGCGTACGGAAATAAGCATTTGTTTTCATGGATCTTCAAGTCAGCTGGGTTTGGGTGAGCTTGGCTGAGCCGCTCTACTTCTCGTGTCTTGCATCCCTCTTGGCTAATGGTAACTAGGGCTTTCTCCTCTCACGGCAAAGGCCAATACACAAAAGGACAGGTATAAACACACAAGACCTCTGAAGGCCTGCCCTTGAATTTGCACACTTCTTATTGCCAACAGGTCGTAGGCCGAAGTAGCTCCCATAGTCCAGCTCACACACAAAGCTTCACCATGTCCTGTGCAATCACGGACATAGTCCAAGCTGCTCCAAGGGGGCTCCTACATCCCACCTCGGGAGGCTCACCAAAATGGGCAGCAAATGGTAAAAATTGTCTTTCCTCCTAAAATCATTCAGACCCAAATTCTCATCGTATGACCAAGACTTGCACATTTCAACTGTCACCTTATTATTGCATTCCCTTCATCAATGTTATGAATGGTTAGACCATCCAGAGAACTGAGCCGTTCTGCTCAATTACATGGACGTCAGTGAGCCTTCCAGTAATGCATTCATCTAGACACTTGTGTAAGTTATAAAGACTGTTCTCGTAGAGTTGTATTTGAGAAAAACTTGAGAAAGGTTTTTGATCTGGGTATTAGCCACTTTAAAATGTGACCATATAAGCTTGTCTTCACAGGATTTTAAAGATAAAAAAAATATTTCCAATTAGAACACTGAACTGTTTTTTGAAGCTTTCATTTATATTCTGTCTCTGATTTTTATTCTCGTTACTGGCTTTAAAATGATGTCATATGCAATCCACGTTCCACCAGTGTAAATATAAATGAAACCTCATGAAATTTAGCATGGCTCATTGAATCACAAGTAAATGGCTTCTCTATTTTTGGTATTATAACAAATTAATTGTCAGTCATTTGCCTAAAATATCTGCTCTATTTTAATTCATGGGTGATTTTTTTCTTGCTTGCTTGCTTGCGTGTGTGTGTGTGTGTGTGTGTGTGTGTGTGTGTTTGTGTGTGTGTGTGTGTTATTTTCCTTTTGCTCATGGTATTCATTACAAGTGTAAGGGATGTTTGCAGGTCCCCAGTACTCTGCAGTTTGGCCACTCGGGTCTCATGGGTATGACCACCTCCTCTGGGAATCGCCCTCAGCCCATGGAAGCTGCTTCTCAGGGAGTGAATTCTCCTGCTTTCCATCACAACGCTGTCTTAAGGTATCTTGCCACATTGGATATTCTGCAGAACATATTCTAGTCCATTCTCTTTATTATATCCTATTAATCTCTTGAGGAAGAAGCAACAAATACTCTAGATGCCCTGATAGTGGGAAAGAAAGTCTACAAAGATTCAGGAAATTGCCCACACATCCCCTGAAAAATAAAGGACCACCATTGCACACAGCATCTTTTATAACAAAGAAAGAAGCACACACACTTTGCGTACACTGTGCTTGAGGATAATGCTCCAACCCACTTATTGGGTTACACACAGACTTTTAGTTTTGAGTGTGGTCCTGAGAACAAAAATATTTGCTGAAGCGGATGCAGGCCGAGACACAGTAGCCTGCGTCTTCAGCCATATGACTCAACAGACCTCATGGTACTGAAGGATCTACACTAAAAAAAAAGAAAAAGAAAAAAAAAAGGCACTATAGTATATCTAGAAAGACACAGAAATGTGTTACTATATTTGCAGATGTAACTGACCCTACTCACAATCACAGGAAGACACTGCTGACATCAACGTGACTTTCCAATGAGGATGTTAATCTTGATCAATGCCTGACTCCTTCACTATAAATTCTCTCTCTCTCCCTACTTTACTCTGTGCAAGCTAGTGATTAAATCCAGCCCGCACTCAGCAGAAGGAAAGCTGTTCTACCCCCTGGTGGGGACAGATCTCCCCCCTGGGAGGAGGAAAAATATTTCTCATTCTTCTCTAAAGGAAGAGTCAGCCCCTCTCCCGTATTTATTCATTTACCTATTTACTTCTATCCATATTGATCAAATACTTATTTTTGTTATAATAAAATTCTGTCATAATTTATTTTGTTGCTCCTAATGTTCCAGCTTTGGCCACTGGGAGCTCTTTCGGGTTGACCTCTGTGTCCTTCTGGAGTGCCTGTGGTGGTTGTTTTTTTCTTGAGCAATTCCCTGTTTTCTGTCATTACGAGATCCTCTGGGCTCATCTTGTATTTCCTGCCCCAGACCAAGAACGAGACATTTCCCCAAGGAGCCGTAAGGCCAGTTTTAAATGTGTGCTAGGAAATGGAATATGCCAAACCAGTTTATATTTCGTAGAGTAAGCTTATTGTGGAATGGGTTTCTGGGAAATATTTAGGATGCAGAAAGATATCACATTCTGGAACGTGATTTGTTTTTCCCTGTTTTCAGTGGTGACCCCTTTCTGACTTCAACACATAACTTATCGTTAGCACTTGTAGGCTCTTCAGTGATAACTGAGAACAGTAAGCAGAATTTGTAGATTTGTGTCATAATGTGTGTCATCATTCATCTTGCTTCCCCACAGTAAGCTAATGGTTATTCCTTGTTCAGTTACCGCTAGCAGCTCAAATGGTTACAACTGAGAAGAATGTAACATCTTCATAATGTAGTATCTTTGTCCATTCAGTAGGAAACTGAGTAACTAGGACTTGAGGGGCCGAACAGAAGGGTCAGGGATGGACAGGACACCAGGCAGCTCCTCCTTGGTCCATGAAGACCTTACTCAACTTTGAGGACTCAGGAGAAAGCTCCAGGCATTTTACACCAGGCACAGAGGGACAAGGACTGGAACAAAGAGAAAGACCACGCTTCTTCTTTCTGAGTAGGTTTGTTTACTGGCTTTTTGACCCATGACAACAGTTGGATTACCTGTTTAGACAGTAGCTAATTGAAAGCACATGCACTGGAAAGATAAAGATTCCAGGGGTTTTCATTTTTCAGACAAAGTTTAAGATTAAAAAAAACTTAATGAACATTCAGAGTAAAATTTGTTTCCATGAAAGACTTCACAATCCATTTATGACTCTCACCTCCTCTTGGCCCTCTCTACAGGAATTGCTTCATTGGCAGACTCACACATTCTCTTGAATATATTATGTAAATAAGGAACAAATAATTTGTTGAAAAGCTTTAGACGGGTGAGAATTTTTTAATATAGCCGCTTGCAATTTTTAAATACTTGGAGTAATAATTGTTGGCTATGATAATTTATTTCGAAAACAGGCGGTATTTGTCTGAAAATGGACTCATCTCCAGCCTGTCTCACTATTTAATTAATTTCCTGAAGATGAGACTTGATGGCATCATTACAGATGCAGAGGGGAAAAAAATGCTTCTGTTAAATGAAAAGAAGTCAAAATGCAAAGCTTAATTAGTAGAATATATTTACCAGTAAGAAATAATTAAAGACATTTATCAGTTAAAATAAATGTGGCAGTAGTAGGCTCTTTCTACAGTTCTCTTCATTCTGATCTATGCCATTAGGATGCCTTTTCTGTTTTAGTCTGCCTGCTCCTGCTTTGTTTCATTAGCCACTCCTTTTTACTCTCCTTTGTTGGCTTATTCTATTCCTATGACCTCTATAGGCTGCTTGGTCCCAAGGTTCTGGGTTCAGTTTTCCTCTCCATCTATGTACTTTATCAATTCATCAAGCCACNTGTACTTTATCAACTCATCAAGCCACAGCTTTAAAGTTCTCTACCTTTCCAGCCCTGACCCCTTTTCAAAGCCTGAGACCCTTTTTTAAAAAGANCAGCTTTAAAGTTCTCTACCTTTCCAGCCCTGACCCCTTTTCAAAGCCTGAGACCCTTTTTTTTTAAGATTTTATTTATTTACGCGACAGAGAGAGAGATCACAAATAGGCAGAGAGGCAGGCAGAGAGAGAGAAGGAAGCAAGATCCCTGCTGAGCAGAGAGACAGATGCGGGGCTTGATCCCAGGACCCTGAGATCATGACCTGAGCCAAAGGCAGAGGTTTAGCCCACTGAGCCACCCAGGCGCTCCAAAGCTTGAGACTCTTAAATCCACCTTCACACATGACTTCTTCTAGAGTCCTGTTCAGGGTCTCAAACTTACAGCCCCCAGGCACATCTCTAAACCTCAACCCTTCGGTCTTCTCCATGTCATTAAACAGGCTCAACATCTACCGTCTTCTTTTGGTCAAATGTGAGAAGTTTCCCATAATCTTTGCTGTTCCCACCTACATCCAATCTGTTAGCCCAGCTCCAACATATGTCTGTATCTAAATACATAGTCTTTTGCATCTGATTCCTTTACCTTGTTTTTGAGGTTCATTCATATTGCAGCTCTTATCAGTACCTTGTTCCTTTTGAGTGAATAGTTTTCCACCGTATAAATACACATTTGTTGAACTATTCAGCAGGACATTTAAACTGTTTGCCATTTTTGATTATTAAGAATAACGCTGCTATAAACATTTGTTAAAGTCTTGGTGTGGGAATACTTTTTTCCTTTACTTGGTTAGATCCCTAGGAATAGAATTCCTGAGATATATAGTAAATATTTATTTACCTTTCNAGGACATTTAAACTGTTTGCCATTTTTGATTATTAAGAATAACGCTGCTATAAACATTTGTTAAAGTCTTGGTGTGGGAATACTTTTTTCCTTTACTTGGTTAGATCCCTAGGAATAGAATTCCTGAGATATATAGTAAATATTTATTTACCTTTCTAAGAAACTACCAAACAGCTCTCCAAAGTGACTGTACTGTTTAACTGGCAACGTGTGAAGTATCCCATTTTCCTAGATCATTGCCAACCCTGATGATTTCTCTCTGATCCCAATCATTTGTGCTTTAAAAATGTCTAGTCAGTGAATTCTAATGAAAACCATTAATTCACCTGCCAAGTAAACGTGAATGCCCTATGACACTGTGTTTCTCCTGAGTTGGGGAAAAAAAAAAGGAATGAATAAAAAAGAAATTGTGAATGATTAGGCTGTAAACAAGGATGGCCATTTCCCAGGATAGCAGGCCAGCTAAATCTCTGATCTGGAGAAGTCTGCTCATCAAATCAAGTTAACATGAACTTCCCTATTGCAACCATATTCCCTATTGCAACCATGTGGACGTCTAGGGTCCCCAATACTCAAATACTTCCTGGTTGGGCATACACCATCGGCAGGGCTGAGATGAACCATTGCACAAAGTGTAAAATTAAAGACAAGAAGCCAGTAATTCAAAGTAATACTAAAATTAACACCAATGACCACGAAAAAAATAAACACAGTCCTCAAGAGCTTTCATTTGCTTCTAGGGAGTTGAATACTCGTTCAAAACAAAAAGAAGTAATTGGAACGAAATGATTATCTGGTAAATCATCAACTGTAGTTCAAGATAAGGGTGCAACATTGATGGATGTTATTTTTGGAGTTAATTATTAGTTTGAATTTTAATTGAGGTCAGTTTATATCCTGTAAGGGTTATTAGGGGCCTAATTAATTGCTCCTATAATATTTGAGTCTAAAATATCTAGAATCTACACTATCTGGATTGAAGAATAAATCTACAGGATACAAACGCTAGCAGGTTTGGGGGTCATTGGTTTCTTAGAATGACAATAAAGAATGAGGGTATTTTTCAGGATCTTCCAACCGCCATCTATGCACAAACTTTATGGTAACAGAGACAGGCAGAGAGTGTAAGAGAAAGTGAAAGGTCATTTATTTTATATTTTGGAATATTACACTTATACAAAGTTCAAGAGTCTGATATTTGAATACAGGGCAATAAATTATTCCTGGCAGACTAATTAAAGAGATTAATAATATTCCCTTTTGCCTTGATATTGCAAAAAATGAGTTCCACATCTTCTTTATATCATATTTGCATATTTCTCTTCCTATCATACTTATCACCCATCTTATATACAATAAATACATATTTTAGAATATAAGCACAGTAGTTTCTCAGAATTACCTTATTCTAAATAGCAAATATTTACATAGGTATTATATTCGTAGCTTTTTTAAAAATTAAAATCAATGGACAAAACTCATTTATCATGAGCCTTTAAAGCCCTACAGAAATTATAATTATTCATAGTCTTATAATATGCAGAGAGCTCTCAATTCAACTAAATACCGATATGACATTTCTAGCAGCCCAAATGGTCTCTTAAATAACCATCTACTGATACTCTCTTATGAGCATTTACTATGTTTCCAGGCACTATACTGAATACATTGCCTAATTTAATCCTTCCTACCATTCTATGAATAAATACGTGTACTCACTTTTTCAAGTAAGACAACATGGACTTACTAAGTTTAACTATTTGCCCAAGATCACTTAGCCTCAAAATGCTGGATTTCGGATTTGAATCTTGGCATGTCTGATTATAGAACTTGCTGGCGTAACTATCATGCTATTCTATCTCCTTCCTCACTCGCTGTTGAAAGACTGTAGAGAGAGACACCCGAGTCACCTCAGGATCCAGGGTCCCCGGGCACGCCGTGGGCACGTGCACCTGTGTTCCTCCAGGGGCTCCACTGTTGGGATCCATCCTTGGGATGTTACTCCTGGTGGGAGCAGGAGGATTGAGGGTAGGCTGGGGACACGTCGTCACACATCAACTAGCAAAACCGGAGATTTGCACAGGATCTGCTCTGAAAGGTACTTGCATCTGTTTGCACACTTCTCAAGTTTCCTCCCTCTTATGAACCTAGGACGCCCCACAACTCTCAGGGGGTAGCTTAGAGCTACCACCATGCTACCGCTCAACACAAATCTTGCCTGGCTCAGATTCTACTCATGTTCTTGCATTTCTATCAGAAAAAAAAGTGCCAGATACAATGAAATAGAAAAGATGTCTAAAGCACCGTGTGATCCTTTGGGAGGTTATCCCGAGAGAGATACCACCTATTCCGATCCCCTGATTGAACCTCCAACACTTGGGGGAGGAGGATTCGCACAGAAACACTTCACTTCACCTGCCTTCAGAAAGCCCACACCTCGTCTGAGAGCAAGTCACGCAGCAACATTTTGACTATTGTCCAGCGCATGAGTAACATGAAATGAGCACAGGGTGCCTGGTAAGCCATCAGAGCAGCCTGCCAGTTGGCCAGATTCACTTCCAGAAGACAACAGACACCACTGCCCAAGTTGCTAATAGCATGCTCACTTTTCTAGAAATCATGCTATCGGTGTGGGCTGAGGATGGCTGTTCTAACCTTCACCTGTGAGAACACACATTTAAGGTACACAGAAGGGTGTGTGTGAACATGCCAGACTTGCGACTCCCCCATGCATCTGTCCAGTTCACCAGCATCTTTCTGAAGGTTATGATTGTGACACACAGTGGTGGTAAAACCAGGCTCTGTGGATATAAAATTTTTTTTAAATATTTTATTAATTTGGGAGAGAGAGAGAGAGAATGCTCCAGTTGGGGAGGTGCAGAGGGAGAGGGACAAACAGACTTCCTGCTGAGTGCAGAGCCCAACGTGGGGCTTGATCCCACGACCCTGAGATCATGACCTGAGCCAAAATCAAATTGAACACTTAATCGACTAAGCCACCCAGGTACCCCTCATGGTTCTTCATTAAAATACATATTCTTGGAGGACCTGGGTGGCTCAGTCAGTTAAACATCTGCCTTCAGCTCAGTTCATGACCCTAGAGTCCTGGGATGGAGCCCCACGTTGGGCTCTCTGCTCAGCAGAAGCCTGCTTCTCCCTCTCCGTGCTGCTCCCCCACTTGTACTCGCTCTGTCAAATACACAAATAAAACCTTTAAAAAATAAAATAAAATACGTATTCTTGCATCTATTAGCTGGGATAATTCTACGTAGCCATTCCCATACGGAGCTAATTTGCTTTCTCTGGTAGATGGATCAGGACTGACAACAGCATGAAAGTCAACAGTATCACAGTCACAACTAAAGACAGGCCCTCCACCCATTTTCTCCCAGGAAAGCCCCCCAGAAAATCTGTGAGACCCTGGTGTAAGGGACAGAATGTTAAAATAGGTCTAGAAATATCTCTATTTCTAGAGAACCCTGTCAGGTAGGATGACAGGCCCAGTTTTAAGATGCTTGGGTAAATATTACATCATTTGGTCCACGATACCATGGAACAAATCTCTATCAATTATCTTGGCAAAACTTTGCTAATAAGGACAATGTGTTAAATGCTAAGAGAAGCATTAAAATGTGTAGCTTTCAAAGAAAAGCAATGAAACTCAGTCATGGGAGGAATTATTCAAAGTTCTTTAGTTATTGTTATTGTAGGCACAAAATAGGTCAAAAAATACTTTGGCATTTACAGAACATAACACAAAGTCTCTGATTGGCATATGAATATTATTCATGGAACTCTAATGTTTTCAGGGAAGCATTTCTTGAAGGGAGGAGGGGAGGATGGATGGATGGATGGATGGATGGAAGGAAAGGCAGATAGAGGTATATTGGCATGTAGGTATTTAAGCATATAGATACAGAGACATAATTCCCATCAGTTGTGAAAGAATGAAGAATGGAAGACATGATTCTTTTGATTTTAGGTCTAATACATGGTGGTAGGATGGGTTCACTGTAGGATATATATTTAATGCAAACCCTTCACCCAGTGATACCAACAGATCCAAATGCTTCCATTTATGCTCCTTAGGTTTGTACAGTTGAAAGACAACGGTTAAAGGGCAGCTTTTGAACACATCTCCTAAGTTTTATTGGCAGATACTTTAAATGGTGCCCTTACTCCCAATGTGTATTGGTAAATTTCCTTTCTTGACATATAATTTCCCCATTCAAACAGAACTATAGCCCTTTAATTTGGACAACTGAGCCAACAACAAAAGCGATGACATTAATGGTATATTATCACTTGTGTGAAAATAAATGTAACAGTTTCAAGAATGCAATCATCCCTCTCTAGGCAATATCCCTAGTCTCTCACACCTCTGGCCATTATTGGACCTTCAGACAGCTGATACTCTTCCTTCTAGAAAAAGCATGCTCCCTTACACACGCAGGCCCATGAACACACACCTATTGTTATTTTATGATCAGATGGAGAAAGAGGGATGCTTGCCAAGAAGTCACAGTATTTAAAATTACTAAAACAAACGATACTAGCAGTCTATCAGGAAGTAGGAGGCTTAAAAGGTTTTCTTTCTCTGATGACACTGGATAATTTTCTGGATATTGCCTTAGGTCAAATAGACAACTGAAGGTGGGGACGTGGTGATCTGGGAAAACCAACATGGAAAGGTTACAACAAAAGGGAGATAGCAGGGGCGCCTGGGTGGCTTCGTTGGTTAAGCATCTGCCTTTGGCTCAGGTCATGATCCTGCGGTCCTGGGACCGAGCCCCTCATTGGGCTCCCCACTCACTGGGGAGCCTGCTTCTCCCTCTCTTTTTGCTCCATTGCCCCCACTCATATGCTCCCTCGCTCTCACTCTGTCTCAAATAAATAAATAAGATAAAATAAAAAAAAAAAAGAAGAAGATACCAGTTTCTTGTCCTTGACTTACTTCCTGGCAACCTGTGTCCTATTAAAGTGCATTAAATTAAAATTAAGATCTCCTTTCCTAACCCTTTTCCCCCTTCTACAACGTAAAAATTTTTTTTGTTAAGTGTCTGACCCTCTCCCCTGTCTAAATCCTATGCCTTATTCTGTAAATTGAGTCTTGTCATTTGTATGAAACTCAGCTATCAAGCTTCTGAGAGGTCTGAATATATTTATTCAATTATTTCAACGTTATTTTCTTCCCAAATAATTTCCAGGGTCTAGAGTCGCAAAGTAGATAGAACATCTGTTCAGTTACAATGGACTTTTGAATTCAGGGGGTGAAGTGAGACGGGGCAAGGGAAAAGAGTTCCTTTTATTTTAGTCAATGGTTTTTATGTACTTAATCCCCAACAACCCAACACCCAGGCACAGACATGTATCTCTGCTCTTTCTCCTTAAGATTCTTTCCTTCGGCTCCCCTTTGGGTCTGTGGGGGCGGACGGCAGAGCTGGGCGGGAGAGGGGGGCTCTTCTCCCATCGCTAGCAACCGCAATCTGACTCCGATACAGCAGCCTTCTTTTCAAAATGGCTTCTCTCTCTCTCTCTCTCTCACACACACATACACACACACGTGTGTATGTATGTGTGTATGTGTGTTCACACATTTTAACAACCAGCTCATTTCAGAGTTACGTTTAAACTATAGATACAAGGCATTACAATTTACTTTAAAAGTAGTATCTGGGGCACCTGGGTGGCTCAGTGGGTTAAAGCCTCTGCCTTCAGCTCAGGTCATGATCTCAGCGTCCTGGGATCAAGGCCCGCATCGGGCTCTCTGCTCAGCAGGGAGCCTGCTTCCTCCTCTATCTCTGCCTGCCTCTCTGCCTACTTGTGATCTCTCTCTCTCTCTCTCTGTCAAATAAATAAACAAAATCTTAAAAAAAGTAGTACCTATTTATTGTCCCCCTTACCCACATTATGAGTCATAAAAATGGAGGTGACCGCTTTTGTGAAAAGCATATGACAAATATTTATTGTTGAAAACAGGATTTCCTCAACCACAACCCAAATAAACACAAGAAAATGCGTACCTGTAAAGTAGGAGGAGAAGAAAACCTTGGCATTCGTTTATAAATTACACAAACAAAAAAGGTAGGTGGTAAAGCCTCTTCTTAACTAACAGACCCCAATCTCCTAGGAAACATTTTAAATAGTCTTTCTTAAGAACAAAATAAGCCATTTCATCTTTTTTTCCTAATTTCAAAATGCCCATGGTTTCATTAGTTCTGTTTCTGGTGTTCTATTTCTGGGGCTGTGTTGAGAGCTATTTCACATCTTTAAGAAGTGGTAGTGCAGAAATAACGGGATCTCTACACCCCAGATAATTTAAAATGGAAATGCGAGTGGCACTTCTGGGAGTGATAAAGAGGAGCCATATGCACGGATATGCTCTCCGGAGCCCCAGCAAACTTTTCAGAGGTTTGAAAAGCACTGAAAGTAGAATTTTCTCTGGTAGAGCTGTGCCATGGTTTGCCTCAACCTACTTTTATTCAAGAACAACCTAGAGGAAACCACACATACACACGGATCTCCTGGATTCTGATAGCTCCTTGTGATTACGACGTCTCATGTGTATTTTAGAAATACTACTGTAGTCCAAGAACCTCAGGGGAGGTCTCACTACCAACTTCTGGGTTCCAGAACCCTTGTCAGCTACAACGGGCAGCCCTGGCTGGCTCACCGTGAGAGAGGGGGTGAGCAAGCACAGAGCCTCCCTGAGGTTGCTGCTCCAAGGAAGGAGGCGTCTGAGTCAGAGTTCAGCATTCCCCTGTGTTTTCTCCAGGCAGGAAGGGAGGAATGGGGCGCCTGGGTGGCTCAGTCGGTTGGCCGTCTGCCTTCAGGTCGGGTTGTGGCCCCGGAGCTCCGGGATCAAGCCCCGAGGTGGGCTCCCCACTCAGCGGGGGGGTCTGCTTCTCTGTCCCTCCCCTGGCTCACGTGTATTCTCTCTCTCTCCCTCACTCTTTTCTTCTCTCAAATAAATTATCTTAAAAAAAAAAAAAAGGATGGAGGAATGGAACTGGTGACATTTGAAAGTAATAGTTACCACTTCATCCCCTACAAAAAGCCCATGTCCCCACTGATGGATCCATCTTGGGCACCCACTGCACTGAGCTAATCCTCCCAATGTCCTGGGCTCCCCCAACTCTTGGTCTCCACCCAGGTATCTGAATGTCCAATCTGCCCCCTTCTCCCTTACCAATACTCTAGCCCAGTACCCCAAATGTATGTCCAATTCCCACACCACAAATCCTGTATCAAAATGTGAAAAATCCCTCTTTTGTATTTCTTCCCTAAGGGTGTTCGAAGCTGTCACCTATTCAAAGCTAATATTCCTTAAAGGGGAGGTTCTCATTCATCTGTTCTTTTTATCCTCAGGATGCAGTATGGTATGTGACAGTCACTACTCAGTCAATACTACATTGGGCAAATGAATTAAGTATTTTTTGAGTATGCAAACAAGTGACAATACTGAGAGCCTTGATCGGGACACGACTACAGTCCTTCAAACACCCAGTGAGAATGCCCTGAACCAACCTGATGATGGGCTGTGGAATAAAAGGAAAGATTTGGAATACAGCTTTGATTACTCCCTCACGACTTGGCATATGCAGAGGCAAAGAAAGGGCTGCAAACAAAGGCAGGATCACTCTGAGCTTTAAATATTACGGCCACAAAGACAGGATAGGCAGAGTGTAGTAACTGAACAAAATCAGATGCTAATCGAAGCCACATCACATAGTTTTACCATCTGTGTCCTAAATTACACATTGGCCTGTTAGGACTGTCCTCAGCTGCACACGATGTCTCCTTGGATTTGCCCTCTGGGTTCAGGAGCTCAAAGATTCCTAGTTTCCTGCAAAGGCCGATGAGGTGGGGAGCAGAGCTTTGTGCAGCAGATCAAGAGGGGAAAGCACACAAAGAGCTGGTGATGGCTGGCCTAGGAAACCCTCCTCTCGCAGAGGCAGATTCGGAGGAGGACTCGGATGAATGTGGTAATCCTAGATAATGGTCACTGGCAAACATACAAATGCAATCGTTCTCCCCCATGGGTGCCATCTCGGTGGCTCCCCGTCCCACAACTGTGACATCAATGATCCATTTCACATGCAGAGAAGTGAACCCATCAAGAGCACAACCCACGTTCATCCAAGTGATACTCTAGGTCTTCATAAATATCGGTCAAATTTCACCCTTAAAGAGAAAACTCCTAGGGAAGAAAACCTCCATATATTTTATAAGCTTTGACTTCAGATGAGCACCCCAGATCACTTTGTGGAAGGCGTGGGTTAAGAGTTCTCCTTTTATCTCCTTCCTCACTCTGGCTCGTTACATTTCTCAAAGGACACAGTAACATCCATCTCAAGCTTATCTCTCATCTTCCAGAGAACACAGAAAGTGGGTTAATGTTGATTTGGTTCAAGTTGAGGCCCCAAATATCATAGCTACTCTCCTTCAAAATTTAATTTCCAAAGCAGCAGGTTGTTGGGCAAGACTGTTCTTACTCCCCAATTTGTTCACAAGGTTCTTGTGTTTGGTTTTTAATGATTTGCCCGTGGAACTTTGGATTGTGGAGTATAATGGAGGTCATGTATTTCACAGAGTCTCAAGGTCACCTTAGGCTGTTTATCACGAAGCATCTACATATACATGTTTTTTTTTTTTCCTAGAAGGACACCTATGTAAAATACATCCTTACCTACACTGCGAAAGTGTAAAAACAGAGGGTCAAAGTGCTACAGGTTTATGTGAGCTCAATCACAGAAACTCCAAGTCGGATCTACTTATTCTGTTTGCTAATTTAAAGTTTTTTTTTAAAGATTTTATTTATTTATTTGACAGAGATTACAAGTAGGCAGAGAGGCAGGCAGAGAGAGGAGGAAGCAGGCTCCCTGCTGAGCAGGCAGCCTGATGCGGGGCTCAATCCTAGGACCCCAAGATCATGACCTGAGCTGAAGGCAGAGGCTTTAACCCACTGAGCCACCCAGTCGCCCCTAATTTAAAGTTTTCAGGGGGACTCCCTAGTATCTATTATCTGATTAAGAAAAGCAGGCCGGCTTTTCTTTTCACAGAGGTGTTCTGCTGCTAAACTTGAGGACAGATCATGGATGCAAGTCCTACACTGACCCCATGAACTTGGGGTTGGTAGGGCTGGGGTGACGTGGCTGTGCTTCTTCCTCACCATTCACGTGCCCACAGTCACCCAAGTATGTGCAGCATGAGAGGTACTATAGTCTATCAACAAGAAAGCTGATCTCTGAGTAATTAAAAATTATAAAAGAACAAACACATTATAAAAGAACAAATATTGCCGGAAGGTTCTGTGATTGTGACTGTGTTCCACTTCTCAGCAAGAAGGTCCTTTTTTTCCCTTAAGGGATCATGAATGATTCAAGACTTGGTAATACCCCCCCCCAAAAAAATTATGAACCAAGAAAGCAGAAGTGTTGGCTAATCATGAGTTTGCTATCAGCGGCCTGGAATACAACACGTGTTTTCTTTCACTCCTATCAGCTCCACGTTCAGGGGCATTTTAAAGAATGGGTCACACGTTGTGTTCACCAGATGCATCAGGAGAGGCTAAGCATCTTTTAGGCCACTTGCTCACTCTGAAGAAAAGTTGTCTGATAAAAAGAAAAGCACATGCCAATGGGACCCCCCAAGGATGTGCTAGATCTGGATCCATTTCATTTTGCCACCTGCTGATCAGTTTCCATGTTCTTCCAATTAAGTCCAACTTCTAAAGAGAACCTAGTTAATTACAATGTGTATTATGTTTAACTTCTCAAAAGGTTTCTTTTAATATCAACAGAATATGATTGTAGATAACATATTCCCTCTCAGGCACATCTAATTATAATACTGCAAATAGGGAACAGAAAGAAACCTGGCACAGCATGGCTTAAAAATGCATCTTAACTCAAAGCCAGCACTGTTTGGGGGGAAAAACATTGAAAGCAACAAAGGAATCAGAGATAGGTCTTATTAGAGACTGAATGTCTTTCGATAGCACTTGCTTTTTACTAACATCCTGCCACATATGTGAGAGCAAAGCTTATGGACAGAGAAGCAAATCTTGAAGCAAACTCCAGTTCAGTATTCTGGCATTATATTTGATTTTACTTTAAGGGGAGTTCCGGTTTTGTTTTCCCTCCTGGGATAAAATTAGCCAGGAACCTAGCAATGTTCCTGCGGCTTGAAGTCTTACTCTTATTTTTTTTATACTCATCACTGCAGTGGGGGAACCATTCTAGATTTTCTCCATGCGGAGGAGTAAGGAACGAGCCAACGAAACAAGATGGTAAATAAGTTGACATCAGAGATTCGAGGGAGGATGAGCGAACACACCAAGCAAACTCTTTATTAGGAGAGAATGTTTCTAGCAAAGGGCTAAGCCATAGGCAGCCTCGGATAAAAACCACAGATGTCTTTCTTAGTAGATTCCTGCACGCCAACAGGTCAACCAAATCGATGGTATGCACAAAATCTTCAGATACAAAATAAAACAGATTTTTTCCCCCAGTAGTTTACACAAGAGTATGAAAATATTAACAGGCATTTATGGAGCAAAAAAAAAATGTGGTTTTGAAAGGATTCTGAAAGCTTTTCAGGGGCTTGGCACAGCCAGATGAAATGGGAAAGTCTGCAGCCTCAAGGAACTGACCAGGTAAAGCTCCTTCCTTATTCAAAACTTTTCTTGTCCCATTTGGGTAATCCATCTGTAGTGACACGCTATTTATTACACTGTGCCTCTATTTGCTGGAATGCTGAAGTCACGGAGGTATTTTTTTATGCAGTGTTGGTGTTCTGAGTATAGGACTCTTGCCATTGGGAAGACTGAAGAAAGCTTGAATTCACTCTTTACCTTTGAGCGTAAACATCAAAAAAACTTTCCTAGATCAAACGGAAAAGTTCTACCCAGTTCCCCCCTTCTGAAAGGACGTGGGGGCTTTGTTGGACATTATCTCGATCGCCGATGACTTTGTATCACACGTCTTCGAGCGATCACAGGTAGCAGACAGACATGCACTCATCCAACACAAACTGGAGTGGGCACAAGAGTGTCGCTAGGAATTTCTGCTTGCTGGAGCGTGTGGTACAAATCTGTTGTGGGCAGATTTGTCAGAAAAAAGGCATGAAGGTGGTCCTCCGTGTATTCTATCCCAGGTTCCATGATTAAAACATGGAATCGATTCTCTCCACTTTTGTGTAAGTTTTGACATTACAATGGCTATTTACCATGAATAAAATATATGTTTCCAAGAAACCTAAGGCCTTGTCTTCCTAGGTTTTCCCTGGCAAAGAGCCAGTTGTTCTAGATTTCCTTTTTTCTGCAAATTATTTTCCTATAAAGACATGAAGAACTGCCACATCTTGCCAACCTTTGTCCCTATCAAACAATCATTTCAGTTTTCCCTTCTAAGTCAAAGCACGGGCACATGGGTAATGTTTTTTAATGTTATGTTAATCACCATACAGTACATCATTCATTTCTGATGTGTTCCATGATTCATGATTTGTGTATAGCACCCAGTGCTCATTACAACACATGCCCTCCTTAATATCACTGGGCTACTCCATCCCCACACCCTCTCCCCTCTGAAACCCTCAGATTGTTTCCTGGAGTCCACAGTCTCTCATGGCTCTTCCCCCCTCTGATTCCCGCCCCCTTCAGTTTTCCCTTCCCTCCTGTACTGTCCTCCATGCTATTCCTTACGTTCTACATATGAGTGAAACCGTATGATCATTGTCTTTCTCTGCTTGCCTTATTTCACTCAGCATAATCCCCTCCAGTTCCATCCATGTTGATGCAAATGGTGGGTAGTCATCCTTTCTAATGGCTGGGTAATATTCCATTGTATATATGAACCACATCTTCTCTATCCATTCATCTGTTGAAGGGTATCTGGGCTCCTTCCCACAGTTTGGCTATTGTGGACATTTCTTTATTAACATTGGGGTGCATGTGTCCCCCCCACCTTTTTTTTCTTTTAAGATTTTATTTATTTGTTAGAGCACAAGCAGGCTCAGTGGCAGGCAGAGGCAGAGGGAGAAGCAGGCTCCCTGCCAAGCAAGGAGCCCGATGCAGGACTCGATCCCAGGACCCTGGGATCATGAGCCAAAGGCAGCTGCTTAACCAACTGAGCCACCCAGGCGTCCCAATGTGCCCCTTCTTTTAACTACATCTGTATCTTTGGGGTAAATATCCAGTAGTGCAATCGCTGGGTCACAGGGTAGCTCTATTTTTAAGTTTTTGAGGAAACTCCACACTGTTTTCCAAAGTGGTTGTACCAGCTTGTGTTCCCACAACAGTGTAAAAGGGGTCCCCTTTCTCCGCATCCTCTCCAATATTTGTTGTTTCTTGTCTTATCAATTGTTGCCATTCTAACTGATATAAGGTGGTATCTCAGTGTGGTTTTGATTTCAATTTTCCTGGCGGCTAATGATGTTGAAGATTTTTTCATGTGTCTGTTAGCCGTTTGTATGTCTTTGGAGAAGCATCTGTTCATGTCTTCTGCCCATTTTTTGATTTGACTTTAATTTTTTTGGGGGGGAGGGTGTTGAGTTTGAGAAGTTCTTTATAAATCTTGGATACCACCCTCTCCCATTCCATGGGTTGCCTCTTAGCTTGTTTTTTGTTTTGTTCTGTTTTTTACTGTTTCCTTTACAGCACATGGATAATTGAGCAGGATCTGGGAGCCCTAGCAGGTGCTACTGGTGGCCTGAACATAAGCCCAGGCCCCGACATTTCAGTCCACGCCACAGGGGGCCCACACCTTGGTCCCCGGAACCTGCACATATATTAGTTTACATGGAAAAAAGGATTTTGCAGAGGTAATTAAGCTTATGATCTTTGAAACAAGGAAATTATTTGGATTATCTGGATGGGCCCAATCTTATCAAACGGTTCCTTAAAAGAAGGGAATGTTCTTCAGCTGAAGTCCGAGAGACTCGCCGCACAAGAAGGTCTTAACTCGCCTTTGCTGGTGGGAAGCCACATGGAAAGTAGGAGAGGAATGTGCGCAGCCTCGAGAAGCAAAGGGCACTTCGGTCCTACAACTCTAAGGAACTGAATTTGGCCAACGGCCTGAATGAACTTGGAACAGGCTTATCCTTGGAGCCTCCTGGAAGGAATACAGCTTGGCCGACACCATGATTTAACCCTCTTGAGACTGTAAGCAGAGGGTTCAGTGGAGTCAAACTGTACCTGGACTTCAGATTTACAGAACTGTGAGGTGGGTGGTTGTTTTAAGTCGCTGAATTTGTGATAATTCGTAACAGAAAACTAACACACAGACTGACCTCCAATAGCCAGGGCCACAGCTTCTTCTCTGAAGGCTTTCTCGTGCCTCCCAGGCACGTCCTGCTCTAGTAGGATGCAGGACATAAATGCCAGGGAACTGGTGACAGATACAGAGCCAGAGCTGGGGAGACACATCCCAGCTCCCTCAGCGCCTTAGTGGGTAACTTCCAGGTGTTACCTGTTACACTGAGGTGTTTCTCAGTGACGCTCTGAGTTTCCTGGAGGGGCTAAGTTCCAGTGGCCCACAGCAGTGATACGCTTGACAAAGTACGGTGACATGCATTTGTGGGGGGAGGGGGAAGTTCATTTCCTTCTGCACATTACTTCCCTAATCTCTTCCGATTCTTGAAATCAATTTCCAAATATGCTTCTTCAATCCATGCCTCAGGGTCTATACTCCCGGGATGCCCCCACATCAAGGCAGCGCTATTCTTCCCGTCGCTTTCGTAAATATTTCAGTGTGTAAACCAGAGTCCTGTTGAGTCCACAGGACTCATTTTATGAAATTCATCCCAACGACATGAAGTTTGCGTGGAGAGAGCAGCATTTCCCAGAGTTTCATGGAACCCTGTTTGAGAACTGCCGCGCTGATCATGAGCTTCAGGGGCCCCGCCTTTTTTATTCTTATTTTTTAAATCTTATTTATTCGTGTGAGAGGGAGAGAAACAGCGCACAGGCAGGCGGAGTCCCAGAGGCCGTGACTTTCTCACCGCGCTGACCGCAGCGGCTGGAAGGGCTCCCGACACATTCCCAGCACGTGTTTACCAAACGTAGGGATCCATCTCCAGCCTCCTCGACGGCTTCCGGTTCCTCCACTTCGGGGCCCGGTTGGGGTCTCTCCTAGCTCTTCGAGTCTGTCTGTCTCCTCTCTCCACAGGCTCGCGTTAGAGACCTGTTGAAAGACTCCCTCGCCAGGCCTGTGACTTGCATCTTCCAGGCGGTGTAGAGCGGATCAGAGGAATCTCCGCTAAGCCTGGGCGCAGGCAGGAGACAGAGGCGGAGAGGAGCCAACGCAGGACGCCCTGCTCTTTCTTCAGGAAACTCTCGCTCCACTAGTGGCTTCCCCAGGGTCCCTTCTCCGGCATCACGGACGCTGGCCACACGCCTAGGCGTCATTTTACTCCGCTCGGCCATCTCCTGGCCGGCAGCGGAGGGCGCTCGGGCCTGGGAGAGATCAAGGAATGGACTGAAACGCCGCTGAACCAACGATCCAGGCACGACGACCTGCCCGACCGCGAAGCCGAACTTCAGGGCTCACGCTGAGTCCCGAAACGCGCTCAACGGGAATGTTTCTTCTGTGAACACGTTTCAGGAAACGACACTGCACCAATTCAAAATGCCCTCACGAGGTATTCTTTCTTATGAGGAAATCACGACGAGACTTACCTGTGGCCTACGGATAAGCGCAGTTTCCCGGCCCGCGGGCCCTCCTGTGGCGTCTGCCCCGAATCGGCCGGGGAGGGTGTGGAGGCAGGGAGGGTCGTCATCCCTCGGGCAACGGAAAGACCCAGACCGCAAGGCAGAAGAGCAGGACGTTGGCTTAAGGGAAACGACTTCGCTAACACACGCAGCACAGGCTGGGACGCGCACGCGCCGCCCTCCAGCCCAGGGCGGGAAACACGGATGGAGGCGGGGCTGACGGCGAGTCCCCTCAGTTTACAAGTGTCCTAGTGACGTACGCAAAGAATAGGGAAAAAAAGCCCTCTCATCAGTCACTCAGTCCCCCCGACTCAATTTCCTGGGGCCCTGACACCGCCCTGAGCTGTGGGACGCGCGTGGAGGGGACGGACACCAAGTTAAGATCTCCTTCAAGCTGCCGCCCGCTGACGGACGCTGTCGCGAAGCCCCCGGCGCCCTTCCTGTCAGCGCCTCACGGGAAGGCTGCAGCACCGCAGCCTGACAGCCCGCGGGCCGCCGGCCTCCCGAGCGTCCTCCTGAGCACAGGCGTCCCCTGGGGACGCCTCCCCGTGTCCCCGCCCGCCCGGCTCCCGAGCCCGGGATCGGCCGGGCCTCACAGCCCCGGAGCGGCCCGTTCCGCCCCAGGTCCTGTCCCCGCGCTCGAACCGAACCGCTCGGCGCCCTCGAAATGCTTGCCGGGCTCTCGGCGCCAGGCCACACGTTCCGAAAGGACGTCGCTTCCGCGGCCTTTCCGGGCGGCGGGCCCACGAGAAGCAGGGGGCCGCCGTCTTCCCAAAAAAGGCCGCGGATCCGGCTACGAGGGCCTCAGCCCCACGGAAGCCGCGGGCCCCATCTCCGAGCGCCTCCCGGGGGAGGAGGGAGCCCCGAGCCAGCCCGACCGTCCGCTGCCCCCCGCGGGGTTTCAGCTGCTCCGCCTCTGCCGCGAGGTCGGGCCCGAGCTGTCCTAAAACCGCTCGCGTTCTAGGATCCTCCTCCCGGGCCGGCTTCGTGTTACCACCGGACCCTGGCTTCCCCGAACGACTGGGGTTCTCCCTCGGATGCAGAGTTGGAGGCGGAAGAAAAATGACAAAAAACCTAATTAAAGCTCAAAAAAACGTTACTTAGAACCTGATCTATAGCTTGTGATAAATATTAGAATTTATCTTTTGCTTGTGCTATTATTTCTCACGAGGCTTCTGAGGACTTACGTTAGAAACTCTGTGGGGTGTGTGAGAATGGTTCAGGGCTAGATTTGTAAAATAAAATAACGAGCTAAAAATGACATCGTGAGCACTCCTTTTCTTTTCAAGACTTTACTTATTGGAGAGACGGAGAGAGGGCACAAGTGGGGGAAGGAGCAGAGGGAGGGGAGAAACAGGCTCCCCACTGAGCAGGGAGCCAGAAGCAGGGCTCCATCCCAGGACCCCGGGATCATGACCGGAGCTGAAGGAAGACTCTCAAGCAACTGAGCCGCCCAGGCGCCCCGTGGGCCCTCTTGAAAGTAGGATGGTTGAAGAATATTATTAGAGCGACCTAAAGAATAGGGTGAGTTTTGCTTTACTCAGGACATAAAATTATTAAAGATTGTTAGTTATCAATTATGTAAGAGCAGAAGCAAGCAAGCAAGCAGAGGGAGGCGGGCAGAACGTTAAAATCCAACAACTGTCTCTCACAAGCTCTATTACTACAACGCTAACTTGTAAAACTGGCTTCCTCAAAGACCGACCCACTGTCATGAGTATTAGGCATCCGTGGACCAACCACAATCACGGTAGTGCACATTTACAAGGACTCCAAGTTCTCCACAGCCTGGCCCATAGCCGTCTTCCCAGGTGTGAGGCCCTAGCTCCGGGTGGGTTTGATCTGCACTTCCCTGACGGCTAGTGATACTGAGAGTCTCTTCCTAGACCTCTTGGCTACTTGG
Source organism: Ailurus styani (assembly GCA_002007465.1). Classification (NCBI taxonomy): domain Eukaryota; kingdom Metazoa; phylum Chordata; class Mammalia; order Carnivora; family Ailuridae; genus Ailurus; species Ailurus styani. Next base: position 1,084,617 of record LNAC01000200.1, on the reverse strand, counting down.
ACCTCCATCCTTGAAGAGTGTCTATTCCATGGCTTCAGCTCATTTTTAAAATCAAGTTACTCAAGTTTTGTTTTTGTTTCGCTATTGAGTTGTAGGTGCTTCTTATGTTTTAGGAAATTAACCCCTTATCTGATACACGGTTGGCAAGTATTTTCTCCCGTTCTATAGGTTACTTTTGCACTCTTGCTTCTTTAGCTACACATAACCTTTATAGTTTGATCAAGTCCCCCTCATATATTTTTGTTTGTGTTGCCTGTGCTTTGGGGGGCATATCCATGAAATCGTTGTCAAGACCAATGTCACTATGGAGAACACTAAGGCTATTTCTTCAAAAGTTGTTAAAAGAGCTGCTTTATGATCCAGCACTCACGCTGCTGGGTATTTATCCAAAAAGACTGAAATCAGCATGTCCAAGAGCTGGGAGCACTCTACTGTTCAATGAGGCACTAGAGCCAAGGTGTGGAAACAAGCTAAATACCATTAACAAATGGATAAAGAAAATGTGGTATGTACATAGAATGGAATATTACTTAGCCTTACCAAAGAACCCTGCTGTTGGTGACAACATGGATCAACCTGGGGGACATGATGGTAGGTGTGTCACAGAAGGACAGTCACAGAAGGACAAATACTGCCTGATTCCACTTACAGGAGGTATCCGCAACAGTCAAACTCACAGAAGCAGAGAGCGGACTGGTGGTTATCAGGGACTGGGGGGAAGGGGAAAATGGGGAGTTGCTAATCGGTGGACATGTAAGATGAAAAAGTTCTACAGATCTTCTGCACAGTACTGTCTCTGTAGTTAACAATACTGTATTTTACATTTAAAAGTTTGTTAAGAGGGTAGATATCACGTTTAAGGGTTTTTGCCACAATAAAATAAAATACAAGACTAAAATTAGCAGCTGGTTGGCTAAGACTTTGAACATGACCTTGAATTAAAAAAAAAAAGTCAGTGTAGAAACGAAAGAATTACTTGTCTAATTAATAGCTCCAGAGGCTTTCATTTTCTTTAATAACACTCCTCAGATACCCCGGCATTAAGTTGGCATAATCATGGAGGAGGATGGCAAATGCTTCTTTCCAGTTTTGCTCTGAGTATTTTTCAACGGCTAAAATCTTTTAAAAGTATCTATCCAAGCATGGCTTGTGGAAAAGAGATAAAAAGCTAAAAAAAGAAAACACATTATGCAGCAGAACTCATTTGAATGATTTATTTAAAAGTGTTACTGAAGAAAAGAAAGAAAATTCTTTAGTATACAGAATCTATCTCTGAAATCCTTTGGGGAGACACAAATTTATTTTGCTCACATAATCTGGGCAATAAAATTATGGCATAATCATACAAACATTTTATAAAATAATGCCGGGGAACTGAGTAATGCAAATCACTAGGCAATTTCCAGATCTCCATATTATTTGCATATTTAGAACAGGCTACTTCTAGAAACCTACTTTGCAGAAAGACTAGCATGTGTGCACAAAGAAAATAATAGTTCTAAGAGCTATTAGGTGATTACTATGCCTCTATGTTGACCTCATTTAACACTGACAAATATCCTTTTCTACCCATTAGTCCTCTCCCCACCAGTGACCCCACACGATGATTCTCAAAGGAAACCATTATCAGGAGAGAGGAAGGCTCGTGCTTTGCTGTCTGTCCTCGCCATGATGCCTAGGGAATACGGATAGCATTTATGGACTAAGAGCAAGAACTGAAGAACTCCTACTTTAAGAAATAATATAACAAATTAAGATTTGAAATGCTGTATGTAAAGTGATGCTACTTGGGAATCATCCACAATTAGATTCCTAGACATTGAAAAAAAATCCTTAAATATCACAAGGATACAGAGGGTAAGAGGAGGTGAAGGTAAAATCTAGGAAAGGTCAGTGTCCTAACTGTAAGGACGGAGGGATTTCTCAAGCTCAGGGCAATGTATTAGTTTCTTCTTGCTGCTGTAACAAATGACCACAAATGCAGTCAGTTAGCTCAAATTAATTATCTTGCAATTCAAGAGAGCAGAATTCTGAAATAGATGGATCTCACTGGACTAGCATCAAGCTGTCTGCAGGGCTGTATTCCTTTCAGATGCAAAGGGAGAATCACCAATGGGACAATCTGTTTCTTTGCCTTTCCCTGCTTCCAGAGGCTGCCTGCATTGCTAGACTCATGGTTTCCTTCATCGTCAAACTAGCAATTGGATCCTCTGACCTCTGATTCTAGTCCTACCTTCTCTTTGAGTCTCTTATCTCCCTCCTTTCTTTTTAAGGACACTTATGATTACACTGGGCCAACCCAGATAATCCAGGATCATCCCCCTATCTCAAGATCCATAATGTAATCATATTTGCAAAGTCCCTTTTACCACGTAAGGTAACATATTCATGCAGGCTCTGGGGATTAGAATATCGAGATAGTCGAAGGGCCATGATGCCGCCAACCACAGTTATAAATGCATATGGATATCACTGAGATTTCAAGATGGGAGGGGGGAGGTGTGGAGAGGAAGCAGAAATGAAGATAAGAGATTCTCAAATAGTTTATCAGCCTAAGAAAGTAAGATGAGTGACTCACTATCCCAGTGCTGCCTTTTTGATCATGAGTATTTCTTTTGGACTTGAGTTTAAATATACATTATTAAACATGTATTACCAAGGGTTTTTTCTTTCCTTAAAGATTTTATTTTTTTTAAAGTAATCTCTACATCCAACATGGGGCTTGAACTCACAGCCCCAAGATCAAGAGTCCCACGCTCCACTGACTGAGCCAGCCAGCCCCCTCCCCCGCCCCATTTCTTCTATGGTAAAATTTCCATTAGCAAAATGTATGTATGTTACAAAATGTATAATTTGCTGAGTTTTGGTAAATGTATGCACATGACTAACTGACGTAGCTTGGGAATATAGATGAGGTTTGGTGGGGTGAGGTCGGGAGCTGACGACCAAGAAAGAATTCTTGAGCCGTCTTTGGTACAAAAATGGTGGGTTTATTAAAGCACGGGGACAGGACCCATGGGCAGAAAGAGCTGTGGCACCAGGGTTGTGAGGGGTGGCCGATTCTATACTTGGGAGTCGGGGGAGGTAAGGAAAAAGGGGTTTTACAAAAGAACCTTCATATGCTAAAGAGGACCTCCAAGATACAAAGGCCTTTGCCATTGCCAAGTTCAGGTTGTTCCTCCCTCTAGTAAGGCATTAATATTAAAGACAAATTGGGAGTTTCCAGGAGGAATGTCACACCTGGGGTGGGGGGGGGTTGCAGGGTGTCAGCTTCTGCTTTGTCCTCAGCTCGCCTTCTGCTCCCTCATCATAACCACCACACTAATCAAGATAAAGAATTTTTCCATCACTCTAAACTAAAATGCTCCCAGATTTCATATTTCTAGCGGTATCCTATACATATATCATTTACATACATCGAGTATATAGGACATGCATAATTGATGCCTCATAAAATTTATAAATATACCTTTCTGCCAGTGTATTCAGAACAGAAATTGTCCAAAGATAAAGACGCTACCTCCTAACCAGGGTTAGAACACTGGCCAAAAATATTTTGATTAAAAAAAACTCAAGTTGTTTTTTTTCCCCCCTATAGTAAATTACTGATATTTATTTCTTAGGAAAATTCATCAGCATATAGTTGAGAGCTGTGAAAGAGAATCACTGGGGGGGATGCTCTTCTACTGTCCTCTTCATAGGATTCTGTGTATCTGCTTTTATCTACCAAGAGTGCTCACAGCATTAATCACAAGTTCCGGTTTTTAGTGAAATGTTTCGAGGCAGTTCTTGATGTCTAAACAGGAGGATGATGACAAATTAGCTATAAAATCATCTAAGACATGTAATAGTTAATAAAAATCTGGAAAATGAGGATTGGACCAACTTCAAATTGTATAGTGAGCCTTGGTAAATAAATCTAATTAAGTCGGCAAAAAAAAACCCCAAACAAAGCGCTTCATCTCAAATTTTAGGAAAGGGCTGCCTTTCCCAAATTTTAGTGTGCCTCAAAAAAAAAAAAATCATTTTAGGTGTCTGTAGAAGGAGGAGGAAGGGCTTTGGTGCCAGGCGATCCAGGTTTGGAATTTCAGCCAGTCCCCGTGTTAGCGATATTTACAGGGCATACTACTGATCCCTCCTAACTTTGGTTTTCATCCTGTGTGAGATGGAGAGGATGCCCATCTCCCAGGGTTTTTAGGCAGAGTCAGCGGGACCCCAGATCTAAAATGTGCTGCATGCCTTGCACAGTGCTGACTTCTCGCCCAGGGTCCAATATTTCTCTTCTTCCTGCCTACCATCATTCTCGGTTACCCTTCGGTTAAAAGGTGACAAATGGTGGATAAATAGACTCACTCTAGAACATTACAAAAGCAGTGAGGCCCAGCAGTGTTAGAGGGGCCAGGGCTATTCTGTGGGACAAGTGGATTTGAATGTGTGAAGAGGGGAACCGAGACACCCCCCCCCGCCGAGGAAGAGAGGGCACTCTGAGGCCGTCCTCCTGACTAACACCAAGAAGAAATGATCCATCACATCGGCCAGGACAGAGGAGTCAGTGAGCATGCGCGGGGGGCACCCTCCTCTCTGGTACTTCTGGCTGCTTCCACCTCTTCTGACCCCGGCAGAAGTTTGTGGGCAATGGGGCACTTGGGTGGCTCAGTTGGTTAAGTGTCTGCCTTTGGCTCAGGTCATGATTCCAGGGTCCTGGGATCAAGTCCCACATCGGGTTCCCTGCTCTGCAAGAAGCTTGCTCCTCCTTCTGCCTGCTGCTCCCCCTGCTTATGCTCGCTCTCTGACAAATAAATATATGGAATCTTAAAAAAAAAGAAAAAAGAAAAAGGTTTTGGGGCAATGAACTCCCCATTCTCCAGGGATGACTGAAGCTGTCATCCCAAGGAGATTGAAGAGAATCTATTTCTTTCTACCTATAAATGAGGCATATCCTTATGTGAGGGTCTGTCTTCTGGCTGCTTGAATTTACCCTGACGCTCAGTTGGACATGCTCCTTTCTATGGAAATTGTCCAGTGATGTTCCTTTCCTTACTTTTTCTAGTTTTTATCAACTGAACACACCAATACATATTAATTACACACACGTGTGTTTGTATTTTTTTATGTGTGTTTATATTATGTTTACAAGCCCGATCTAAAAGCCATAAAACAGTGGTACCTAACAGTAACTTCCTAAGCCAGAAATTGCTACAAGCACAACTTAAGCATGTCAGCTGATTTTTTAAAAAATACCACTACTTCTAAGCCAATACTTTTGAAAGAATAAAAACATGTGCATACAGATTTTAGTTATTGATTCTTATTATTTTTAATGGAATAAAGAAAGTTCTGTTGTCATAATCCAGAGGGTATAATTACTGCTGACATTTTATCATGTTGGCATTATGACTTAGCAGAATTTTAATGTCTAATTCTTAAGGGTGCTCAAAAACACTGTTCAGAGTCCTCTGGGCTCTAACAATATGTGCTGCAGACATGTGAGGGAAAAAAGAAAAGCCTGGAGTGTTGAAGGCTGATGGCCATTTAAATCCTTCCCACTTCAGTGGCAGAACAGATCTCTCAGTATTGGAAAGCACAATGCCTACTTGCATATTATAGATTTGTGATTCAACTAAAGCTTCAAGTTTCCCTGAAAATTTCTACAATTAAAGGCTTTTGCAAATGTGTAATCTTCACGCATTAAGTAAGACTCTTTTTGTCTGTTGATCTTTGTAACAGCCTTATTCTAGAACATTCCATGGTATTGAGTTTTGAAATGGCAGCGAAGGAACAAGTCCCTCAAAAATCGATTCCACTGATTTCCATGCATGCAAATGCATTAGGCTTTCCCCTCCTTGTTCTTTCCAAGTACGTGAGAGTCAGACTGAAGCCCAGCTTTCTACATTCTGCCCAGGCCCACTTCCCACCCCCAGTTCCAAGAGGATCTCAGAGTATTTCTGAATAAACAAGGCAACCTCTCACCCGTCAAGTAATTTGTTTTCTTTTCTAAAAAAATGTGAGCATCGCTATCGGAGGATGAATTACGCTAATAATAAACTGCAAATACGCATAATGGTAAGAGCATATAATAACCATTAGAGAGACAAGATTCAACGTGACCCATTTATTGAATATAAAATAGGAGATACTTGGATTAAAACACTTAGAACTATGAAGAGGCAGGCCAGTGAAAGGTAGGCAGAATGCGAAGGGGAGATGCAGCTCAAAGCACGTGTTTAGAGTTCCCTGGTGTCCCTGTACAGGAAACACCACTTGTCTCACGCAAGAGTTGCAGGCAAATCACGAGACCCCATTCTTACTCCTACGATGGCATGAGACTGTGGCACGTCAATGAGTATCTTCTGACTCTTTACTATTACATCCCAATGACTACAAAATGTGTATTTACACTCCAGACATTCCTGCTAAGCAGCATGGTTGTTTACTGAATTACTCTATTGTCTCTGCCGGGAAGAAGTCCAGTAGTCACTTTTAAATCAACATCTCCATTCAACCTGTCATTCCCCCCCAAGTCCTTAGACTGACCCTGATTGCTATTATTTCACGAGTGGCATTATTACTCGCCTCTTCTCGCCTCCCAGACGATCTTAGACATCTTATATTCCACCCCCGCCCCTATTCCCCACTGTATACATATGATTTATGGCCAAGCCCCATAAATCTAATCCTTTATTAACTTTCCAATCCATTGCTTCTTTCCCATTTAAACTGTAGCTGCTTGAATTTGGGCCTCCAACACTTCTTATCTGGATTGTTCTAATGAGTTTCTAATAGATCTCCCTGCCTCCAACCCTGTTTCCCTCCAATTTTTCTTCATACCATTGTCATGTCATCTTGGAAAATGAAATCCAACCCCCCACCCCTCTCCATCCCTTGCTTAAAATACTTGCCTGGCTTCCCTTAGAGTTCAGAATAGTACTTCAAGATCAAACAAGGAATATCCTATTAAACTTTGATTGAAATAGAGGGTAGGTTGACTGCATTTCCCTAACCTTTGAAATGTTTGGATTTCACCTGATAAACTTTAAGAATTAACTCACAAATTTAACCCTATGGACTAAATCCCTCCACCCACCTTCCTGGCACCAGGACACGTGTCTCTTCCCACTACCACACTGTCTTCATCTCCTGGACACTCCGCATTTAATAGAGAACAGAGACCAAAAGGTTTACTGAGCCTTGGGATAATTGATTTTACGAAACCAATAATGTCCTGGGAACCATGGAAGCAGTTGCCCAGTCTCGAAGCAGATTCCGGAGAACATTCACAAAGATGTTGTAGGCAACCTCCAGCCACATGAGTGCATTTCCAGGCCTCTTTCTAATCAGCTACCTTACATCACTGTAACTACTCCTATGTCACAGTTAACGATCAGCTTTATCAAGGAGGTGATAAAAGGGTTTCTCTTTGTCTTTCCCAAGTATCGCTCTTCTTGACATTTCAGAGAGGACCTCTAACACTAACCCGAGTCCAGCAAGGACCTCCCGTCATGCCAGCACTTGTGCCCATGGGACTCACATCAGCTGGAAATGCTGCTGACAAGGCACACAGCATCTGAGAATCTATGACTCAAGACGGCACTCTTCAAGAAACAAAGTAGACCCCAACAACCAGACCAATCAATAGAAAAGGAATTCTCCAAGGGCCCAAAAGATACAGAAACAGGACAGAGTAGGACAGAAAGTGTCAGATTCCTTTCACTCGATTTTATTCATTCACTTAATTAAGCATTATACTTCTTAGCAGGGGCCAGGACATTTCTAAGTCATTTGCAAATATTAAATCATGCGATCCTCCTAAGTCAATGAGCCTGGTGCTACTTTCTATTTCGCAGATGTGCAAACAGAGGCTCATAGAGATTATCACTTGAAATGCATCCCCACAGCCACGAATCAGCAGAGCCAGGCCATGAACTCCAGTACGCGGCTACAGGGTCTGTGTTCCTGATGCCTGTGTTCTGAAAATGTACCCTAATTCAGCCTGGCCAAGGAAAACATTTCTCGACTCAAGAGCACTTATGACACCAAATGTGTGGGTTTTCACACCCATCTGTTCTCCTGATCTCCAAGGGGACCAGCTGGGTGTCCTACAATTTAGTGCAATTTTGACTCTAACGACTCTAAGTTCATAGACTCTAAAGGTCAAGGGCTCAGTTTCACGAGGCTGCCCTCCACTTTAGATGCCAAGCACAAGTAGTGGGTCGCCAGGTTACCCACACTTTTATCTGACATGGCTACCAATTGGGGATCGCCATCACCCCCTCTTCAAATTCAGTCATTTGCTATAATGGCACACATAAGTCAGGGCAACATTTTACTTACTGGTTATTATAAAGGATGTTATAAATGATACAGATGAACAGGCATTTGAAGAGGCACCCAGGGCAGCGTCTAGAAGGGTCCCAAACACATGAGTTTCTGCCCCCTTGGAAGTGGGTATGCCACCCTCCTGGCACATGGATGCCTCCACCAACCCAGAAGCTCTCCAGGCTCTTTGATTTAGGGTTCTTACAGAGGTTGCATTATGTAGGCATGATTGATTAAACCATTGGTCACTGGTGATTAACTCAATCCTCAGCCCCTCTCCCCTGCCTGGAGATTGGGGGATAGGGCTGAAAATTCCAACCGTGTAATTACACAGTTGGTTCCTCTGGAAACCAGCCCCCATGCAGAAGCTGTCAGGAACAGCTAGCCACCAGTCATCTCATTAACATAAACACAGGCCTGGTTGACAGGGGCTTATTATGGATAACAAAAGATGCTCCTATCACAGCTATCAGTCAGGAAATTAAAAGGGTTTCAAGATCCTGGTGGCAGGAACTGGAGGCAGAGACCAAATGTATACAGACCTTCCTTGACTTACAATGGTGTGACGTCCTGAAAAACCCATCGAAAGCTGAAAATATCTTAAGTCATAATGCATTTATTACAACACCTAACCCACTGAACATCATAGCTTAGCCTAGCCTACTTTAAAAGCATTGAAAACACTTCCATTAGCCTACAGTTGGCCAAAGTCAGCTAACTCTAAGCCTATTTTATGATAAAGTGTTGAACGTCTCATGTAATTTATCGAGCGCCATACTGAAAGTGGAAAACAGAACCGCTGTGTGGGTGCAGAATGAGCCTCAGTGTATCGGGTGTTTACCCCCGTGACTGCGTGGCTGACTGGGGGGGGGGCGGGGGAACTGGGGCTGCCAGCACCCAGCCTAAGAGAGTATGGGATCCCCCACTGCTAGCCAAGGAGAAGATCCACATTTGAAGCACAGCTCCTACTGAATGCTTATCACTTTTGCACCACCATAAAGTTACCAAAAAAAAGGGGGGGGGGAACAATTGTGAGCTGGGGACCACGTGCATTTCTTACATATTATCACACCTCGACACCTCATCAGCTCCAACGTTAATCCTCCTAGCTCCAAATATCGGGAAGTCCACTTGTTTCCCGCCTGTCCTAGGTCTGGTTACCCTCATCGGGAATGAAAGAAACCTCCACGGAAGTGGGTCCAGGGGCCCGGGCAGGGGTAGAGTTCACACGACAAGCCTTCCCTGTATGTCAAAGCTGGGAGCAGCCCGGCTGATGAGGCATGATGGCTAAATACCCAATGACATTTTGGTTGGAAATTTTTCATTTATTTTCAAGAAAGAATGCGGTTGAAAACCCACAAGCTGTTTTTCCATGTGTTTGGGTGGCATCGGGGCAGGCAGGTCAAAGACGAGAAAAGATGCCCATGGGAGGGGAGCGGATGGTCACGCATCAGGTCTCGCGCAGCCGGGGTTGCGACAAAGATGCATGCCAATCCCAGGGCGCTCAAGGAGGAAAGTGTGAATTCAAATACAATGCAGGAAATGCAGGAAAGCTCTGCTCAGCCCGGGAGCTGCTGCTTCCCGTCACACCTACAGATGCAACAGCTGCTGGGCTCATCAAAGCACCAATGGACCAGTGGGGAAGGCGGCGGAGACCAGAGATACCTACCAAGACGGTCCTTCTGGAGGCAGCAGGACGCCCATATTAATCACATGATAGAGACCACAAGGCGCTGTCTCTATCTGGACACCAGGAAATCTCACCAACCTCAGGCAGGGGCCAAGAGCAGCAGCTCCGGCCCTCTCCCAAGCACTTCTGCTCCTATACACAGGAAGCCAAGGACTGCTCACAGTCTTCACACGGTTCCCAGTCCACACCACCACCAAGGAAGCAATAACTCAGTTTCGATGTACTTTAATGTATTTGTTGCAAACGTGATTTTGGCCGCAAAAGTAATTTTGACGGCGATGTCTGTCCAATCCATGTACTCACCTAGACAAGCACATTTTTATCTCAATTATTACTAATTCTCTGTTCATTTTACTGACATTCTCCAAATGGGAAAGAAAATTTACCTAATTACAGCTCAATTCTCACCGTATTATTATTCAAGCAAAGAACGTTATGTATTTTCAGGGTTTGGTTTTAAGTTTGAACGGTCAGGCTCAAGAAAGAACAGAATAAATGTTTTAAAAAATGTTACACAGTCATTTTAGGTAAGATTATGTTAATTTTTTAAAATTTGTTTGACAGAGAGAGAGGGAGAAAGAGAGAACACAAGCAAGGGGAGCGGCAGGCAGAGGGAACGTGATGCAGGATTCAAACCCAGGACCCTGGGATCATGACCTGAGCAAAAGACAGATGCTTAACCAACTGAGCCACCCAGGTGGCCCAAAACTACGCTAATTTTTGAAAAAATCGTTTCTGTATCATTTTTCTGAATGAAAATATATGAAATTACCAACTGGCACTTGACCATGATTGCCTATGCTAGCCAATGTGTAGTTACAAAAGGAGAGTGGACAGAGTAACAGACTGGGCTCTAATGGTTAGTTTGGACGAGGCATTGTTAAAGAGGCTGAGGTCTACCCTGTTTTCCTCATTCTTTTACTCGTTCATGCAACAAATGGCTGTCCTATAATGTGCGATGACATGTAGGACATATAGTAGGAGACACAGAATTAAAATAAATCACTTTCGAGCAAGTCTCTACGTGAACTTCAGTCCTAAACTATGGCAATGGCAAAGATACTACAGAATGTAATATGATCTCATGCTATGGATACTATTAACCCATAGAATTATTTACGGTTTCTTTCAGTTCAGTACAATTATTACCTGCAGATAATGCAGGTGGGAAAACTTTTAACCTGAGACCTAAAACTCAGCCCCAATTAAATAGGTAATTTGCATGTAAAAACGAATATACATTGTTTTTTTCTGACAACCCTGAGTTAATAGCATATATTAAACAATAAGTATGTGACATTTATCAATCCTTTTTTTAATGTACTTATTACCTAACACACGCTATTAATTCTCTCAGGGTTGTCAGAAAAACAAACTAATGCTCGTCACTCATGAATAAGTAATTTGTTTCAAGTAAGGTTAAGTACATTTTTCGAATTCTCCTGAACTACTTCCTATCACAGTTCTCCCCAAAGAGAATAAAGAATAACCAAAAAATGTTCGTGACTGTTTCTCTCAATATCCACAGTCTAGTCATTTGGGATTGCAGTCTTTATTAGGATAAGATGTTAATTTGTTAACTTCAAAAAAAAAAAAAATAATAAGGCAAAGCGCCTTGCAGCTCTCGGTGGAAAAGTTAATTCTAATGCAGCAGAACAAATTAGCACTCCTAAGCAAAGCAGTCTGGAGAAGGTTCTAAGCATTTGTAAGGAACCGACACACTGTTGCAAAAGTAGGAAAAAGCAAGGAGGATAAAAACTAGACTGGCACAACATGGTGCCTGGCTGTGGACACCAGCCCTGCCTGGTTTGCCTAAGTTATTTCTGGTAGCATTTCATCTTGTCAAGTTTCCTTTTAAAAGCTTAACATTTGACATCTACAGCAGTAAGAGTGACAGAAATTCAGTCAGCGATTTTTCTTTAATTTCTAATGATATTCTTTCCTTTTCACTGTATTTCATTCGTCTGCTAGAGAGAATTCTATCTTAGGTAAAAAAGAAGCATGCTGAGCCTTTTAGGGAAGGATGTAAGAATATTGTTTATTACCAGCACAGTATGCTTTTTATAGGAGGATATAAATGGTCCTTCTGTCCATGGAGTGGAACAAGAGAAATAGCTTTAGAGCATAATTTATTTCTTTGGCACATGCTCTCAACAGTGACTATCACTGCAATCCGGTAGACACATGATTAGTTTCCTTAGAGTTCTGTTATACTTCGGATCATTAAGCCGTTTGGTCAGCATTTTCCCCGGGCAGGAGAGTATCACGTGAGCATCTGAGTTCGGTTTGTGAACATGTGAACATACCAACGACTCACTAAAAAGAGCAATTCGAAAAAGAGCAATTTCAACACCGCTGAATGTTTATTTAATTGAGTATCAGGCGTATGTGTCTGCAGCACCGTGGAGCGCTACAAGACTTGCTAGAACCACAGGAACCATGTGGTCTTTGGAAAACAGCATATTTAACTGCAAATCATCTGAAAGTTTGCAGTCCGTGCACTTCATTCAACCAAGTTCTTTAAACTCTGCTCACCATCAATTAGAGACTAGTAAGCACTGATACCAGTAAATCACCCCCACATCAAAGGATTCGCCAGGAACCCAGGCTTTCCGTCTTCTCTGCTAAATGTGCTGACAGGGATGGCTAATTCTGAGCACTTTGGAAGGATGCTCGGGGAAGTGTTGAAATGCACCATCTATTCCAACAGGAACTGGCCTGGACACTGTGTGTACGCTAACACTACAATTCTGACAGTGTTCCTGAAAAGGAAGTATTTTTATTCCCACATTACAGGTGAACAAAAAACAAACCAAAACGAGTCCGGAAGATCAGTAACAACATCAGGACTGAAAACCAAGGAATTAGATTAGAAATCAAACCTCCCTCAAAATCTTCTCATTTCTTTGCTGTCTCTCACTTGGGTATAGTAAGTTAGTGTCGTGAGTCTTTTTTTTTTTTTTTTAATGCCTTTAAAATCCACATAGATGGGGCGCCTGGGTGGCTCAGTGGGTTAAAGCCGCTGCCTTCGGCTCAGGTCATGATCCCAGGGTCCTGGGATCCAGGCCCACATCGGGCTCTCTGCTCGGCAGGGAGCCTGCTTCCTCCTCTCTCTCTGCCTGCCTCTCTGCCTACTTGTGATCTGATCTCTGTCAAATAAATAAATAAAATCTTTAAAAAAAAATCCACATAGTTTCTAGAGCCTGGATAAAAAGAATTCCTCTTTTCCTACTAAGCACTACAGAGCCCTTGGAATTCAGTTCTCTAATAGCCAGCTATCAGATTATTATAAACCTTCAAGTTTATGACTCACTTATACCATAGGGGGGGCATTAGATTTTAAATGTAGGTCATTCATTCATCTGTTCAATAATTGTTGAGCGTCTACTATGTGCTGCACACTGTGTCAGGTCTTGGAAGACGGACAGAGCCCTTGATCTCCTAAGGTAATTATTAAAAAATACATAAACTTGAATTTGCCACTTTCTCCTTACATACAATCAACCATGGAATGATAAACAATAATAATTCTTTTTTTCTTTTAAAGAAGGACAAGAAGACACCAAGATAGAAACCAGGAGTAGACTTCCTAAATAGGACCCCGAAGCTTGAAACCATGAAAGAGAAGGATTGAGTATTTTCACTTTGTGCTAGTTAAAAATACCTCTGGGGGGCGGGGGAGGAACCACCACCCTAAAAATGACATGACACGTGCAAAACCAGGATTTATAACTTACGGAATGTTAGAAAAATGATTTAAAATGATAGAAAACAGGGCAAAGGGCAGAAAGAGCTATTTCAAAAAGCCAATTTAAAATGCCAGTAAAAAAAAAGTTAATAATAAAATGCCAGGAAACCTCCGAAACCATGTCTTGCTTCAACAGCAAGGAAGGGCATGAGAATGAAATCATGGCTCTCAGTTTTCTTCGACACACCCAGCGTGGACAGGGTCTGAGGAGGCTCTAGACCAGTGTCACTGCTGCCATTTTGGGGGGGGGGAAGGGGGTGGACACCCACATAAGATAGTCTACCTCACTGACAAGGTGTTTTCGTAGCCCCTGAACACCCTGGCCATGTTTTGTCCCCACAGATAAATTCTGAAAGGAGGAAAAATTGAGTGGTGACCCCATCTTCCTCTTCACTGATCACCTCGCGACGCCCGCTTGCCTGTGTTCCTTTCTGGAATGGCACACAGACACAGATATGGCGAAGGGGAAGCACGTAATGGAGGCTATACCTCAGTCATTTCCTAGTTCAGGAGATCCTCTCTCCTTTCTCACCCAAACCTGAATTTCCTGGTCACAGGACTTAAGTGTCAACGAGGTCCTGCAAATCAACATTGTCTGAGGCTGTTACTTGAGAAACTCCGTGGAACACCAACTTCCTAGAACTTTTCAAAGCTCCCTTCACATGGTTTCCACAGACCAGGACCCCTTGTTATTTGTTACCGTCGTTGGAGTCCGACGGCTGTTCCAGGCTCACACGCTGTCAGGGTATCCTGAAGTTCTTCCAACTTCTCTGCTGTGAAAAGCACAGTCGTACTTCTCACCGTCTGGGGTCACACCATCTGAAGAACTACTCACTATATTATGATCATTTCAGCCCGAGGGGGCAAAGCCTTCTGTCAATGTATCTGCTACCCAAATGTTCCAAGTTGTAATTAATTAGGAGGAAGGAAGTATGAAAAACACATTTCAAAGACAGATCTAGTCACTAAGTAGTTCAGCATGTCTTCTAATTTTCCCATTTCTATAGCAACTGCCAAATTCGTGCCTGTCTACAAATTTGGGAACAGAAGAAATCGGAGAAGGGGATTTAAGAAACCTGGCAGCCAGCCGAAGAAGCTACCTGCCACTTGCACAGTTGCTGACATGGGCCAAAAAGCTTCTCCGATCTTGCTGGACTCAGAACGCTGAAGTGCCCCCAGACTCCTGAGTATTTGCTGTACGTGCTTCCTGGGCGACCCAGGGCAAGACAGAGCGGGTGCCGTCCTGCCCTCGCCTGGCCCGGAGCTCACCCGAAGTTCAAAGTCAGAGAACCTTGGTGCTTTGGGTCTCGAAGACCATCCTCTCGTTGTTCTCATCCCCGAGACCCGGCCCTGTGGCTCCACTGGGGAATCATCCCATACTCGGGTGCAAACCCCTGGAAATCTACCTCAGTCTCTTTCCTCACTCCTCCCGAGCAGTGGGTCCGGAGGTCCTGCCTCTGGTGCGTCACAAAGAAACCACTTCTCACGAGCACTTCTCACGACCTTCCTGGCTAGCAGCCTGTTCCAAGGGGCTGACGCATCTCGCCTCGGTTATCACCCAAAGCCTTCATAACTGGACTCGGCCCCTCCATCGGGTCCCCCTCGACGAGCTACCGCAAAAGAGGTTTTACAAGAAAAAGAAAGTTGCCTTCAACCATCCAGTGGATTCTCATCTCCTGGTGGCCCCTGTGGGTTTTCCTACACTCAACTCTACCTCTTTCCTTTCCTCGGGGCAGAGGCGGCACACGGTCCCTCTTCCTGGTCTTTCAATAAGCCCGGCTTATTCCTGACCTAGTACTTCCACACTTATATCTCTGCCCAGAATCCGCTCTGTTCCTAAATACTCAGGGGCCGAGCTCACACTCACCGCGGGGTTCTCGGTTCATATTTGTGTCCCTTTAGACGAACTTGGTGTCCTTTTGCTGGTTCAAGTCCCATTTTCATCAGAGCACTTGGTACTACTTAAATTACCTTATTGTTGCTCACAGGCTCGTGTAAGGTATAGAAATGGAAATCTTGCTCCTAATGAACAAACAGAGGATGGAAATCCAGATTCTCTGACTCCTACTCCAGGGACTGTCACTCAACTAGCCTGACACTCAACTGACACTCAACCAGATTCAACTGACACTCGACCAGACTGCCTCTTTTACTGCTTGACTCACATGAGCGTTCCTATTTTTGGAGTGTTCTCAGAGAGCTCTCTCGAGATTTTGATGGATCTCGTCAAAAAGAGGAGGGCGCTTCTCTGTATCTCCCCTGAAGTCAGTGAACACGCAAGCTGAGCGCCTCCCATGACCATCCTGTTAAAAGCCCCAAGAATGAAGGCAAGACTAGAAGAGGAGAGTTCGGTGATCCACAGAGATGAAGAGGTCAGGGTCTGAACTCTTACACTCCAACGTCCCCCAAGTTCAAATCTATCCATCTTGGACTTAGCAACTGTAAAGAAAAAAGTACTTCTTCCCTCCTCATCTATGCTTTGGTGTGTGTTGCTGGCAATCAAAGATTTTTGACTGTGGGGGCCCCCGGGGGGCTCAGTTAGTTAAGCGTCTGCCTTTGGCTCAGGTCATGATCTCAGGGTCCTGGGATCGAGTCCCACATCTGGCTTCTCTGCTCAGCAGACAGTATGCTTCTCCCTCTCTCTCTGTTCCCCCTCCCTGCTCATGCTCTCTCACATGTGCTCTCTCTCTCAAATAAATAAAATCTGAAAAAAAATTTTTTGATCATGTGTTGGACTGTGTAGATAAGAACACAATGAACATTAAAAGAATGGCATATTTTGGAATATGAAAATGCTTATCATCTCACTGAAATGCTACCAAGCATGACCTACAGTGATGCCACCCATCTTTAGTGCCTGGGATGTGTTCATAGGTGGTTTTATTCAATTCAAATTACTGACTGTCTGTTTGAGATACTTATTCATTCATTGGAAATCCCCAGGCTAAAATCAACTCAGGTAATGAGTAGTATCTATGCAATCATTGTATTTACAAGGAGTGTGTGCTGTTTCACTGACCATGAGAAAAGATGAAAACCAAAACATGCCAAATTTATGTGGTTCTTGTTCTAACTATTCTCATCAAGAATGTATTTTCATAGTTATAGGACCCAGGAAAGGTGATCTTCAATTTCGTTCTAACAGACAAAGCTCAATTTCATCAGAAAAAAATAATTGTAAATCTTGATCATAAATCTCCCAGAAGACTTTGCGTATTCAATACTTTGAGGCAACTAGTGCTCTGCCCTCAATTTTATTTTTATTGTTTTTGAATGATTAATATACAGGCATTGACTAATAATTTCTTTCGCAGAATTGAACTGCAATGTTATTGATGGGTTTAGAAACGGGACCTGAAGATATATTATCATAACTATAGAGTTTAAAACATTAAGCCAATGGGGTCAAAAGAAAAAAAAAACGTTTAAGTAAATCTAAAGCTCAACTTCAAAATAAAAATTATGTATGACTACTTTGACAACAGATGACAAATCCTTATTGGTAGTGGCGCTCAGACATTTATAAAAGTCTCATCCAACTGGAAAACTAGAAGAGATATAAACAACAACCAGACCCTCTTTTATGTGCTCTCTGTTTTCCAGACAAATCGGGTGTAAGGCAAATGATGGCAGTAACGTCGCTTCGCATAAGAGCTTGATTTTAAATGGATTTTCTGGTATGATTCCAAAGATGAATCTAGTGTCTGAAAGAATTCTGGGGCTCTCTGGCTGTAAGCCAAATGATATTTCAAAGAATAATCAAGATTACATTAGAGATTTTTCTAAAGTGAGGATAGCATTAGGGGTTGAGATAACCTACGTCTCTTTGGAGAAGTACATTAGGATTTTATGTGATGGGTGCAGGGGAAACAGGCTTTCATTAAAAAGAATGGGCGGTTAAGAGTCTTATTTTCCCTTGGTATCAGACAATACGCTATAGAAAGTGAGAACAATGTAATTAATAATGATATTAACAATCCATCACAATTGCCTCACCTGTACCCCTTTATCCCAGTAGAGAGGCTTTTAGAGTAGAGAGGCAAGGACACACAATATTTTAAATAGGTACTTGAAAGAATACTCAACCACCATAAATTCAGCCTAGTGCCTTTTCTTTTCTTTCAAACCCTCAGCTGTAATCAAGCGGAATATATTCAAGGACTAAGGTCATCGTGGGGCTGCAACAGCAGATCAGGAGTCAACAAGGAGAGTCCCAGGTCCTAGTGCCCCACGACTGACTTATCCAGGTCACTTCCAGGTCTCAGCTTTTTTTTTTTTATCTGTAAGTAACAAAGGTGATGAAATGATCTTCAAAATCCCCGTTTCTAAACCCAATATCCCTGATTCTGTAAGGTAACTGTAGGAACATCTAGTACTTTGTTCTAGAATGTAAACAGGCAAGCAAATAAAGACAATCTAACAAGATGTAAGGGTTTAAAAGCAAAGGAACTGAGCTGTTCTCAAATTTGTCAGGTTTAAGGCTCTGGCTGGGGAAGTGAGCATTTCTCGGACCTCCTTCTCTTCTTCCCTTTCATTTTCTTAGCCCATCTGAAGAACAAAAATGTAATAGTATCGTAAAATCCCGAGTTGTCACAATTCTTATACAAATTCAAAGATGATTTTCATTTCCATGTAATGCCACTGCATACTGACAAATGGATCGAGCATGTTTATTTCTATGTAGTGATGTCGAATCACATGTTAGCTTTGGGCAAGTTGCTTTTTTCATCACTTAACACATACGATCCATTTCACATAAATTAACATAGTACAGAGGGGAACCAGGCCAGTTTCTAAATATTTATAAGTGAACTTTAAAACATTCTGCCACTTTAGAAGATGAAAGTTCACCGAGACATAGGATATTTCAACAGTCTCAAAACAGGTTTCTTATTAATCACAGAAAGAAAGAATAGAGCAGGTCTACGGTGTAAGTACCTGACAGGCACTACCTTAACCAGACGGTCAAAGTTAACATCTCCAAGAATGAAACAAATTGACTTTATTTCCTTCTCGGAGAGGAAAACACATCACTTCTGCAGTGTTCCTGCCTAGAATGTATAATGGGAATCTAATCAGGAGTCATCATCAGACACATTCAAACGACCGGCCTGTTCACTTCCAAAATTTCAAAGTCATGAAAAACAAAGAAGAGCCGAGGAATCGCTGTAGATTAAAGGGTAATAAATCGACACAACACTAAATGGAATGTGTGATCCTGAATTAGATCCTGGATGGAGGATAAAAAAAGAAAGCCATAAAGGACATTCTGGAGGCAAATGGTGAAGTTTGATTATAGACCTGGGATTAAATAATAACGGTGCATTAGTAAATTTCTTGATACACACACAGTGGTTATTTGACAGAATATGCTTGTATTTATGCTACACAGATAAGAGAGCAGGACGTTTGCAACTTACTCTCGTCTAAGCGGCCAAATGAGATGTGTGTGCTGTGTTGTATGGGTCTTTGCGTAAAGACACACATGCAGGGCACCTGCGTGGCTCAGATGGTTAAGCATCTGCCTTTGGCTCAGGTCATGATCCCAGGGTCCTGGGATCGAGCCCCACATGGGGCTCCCTGCTTGACAGAAAGCCTGCTTTCCCTCTCCCACTCCCCCTGCTTGTTTTTCTGCTCTCACTGTCTGTGTGTGTCAAATAAATAAATAAAATCTTAAAAAAAAAAAAGACCCACACATGCAGAGGAAATGATGAGGCAAAAGGAACAAAATGTTAACAATTAGTGAATTTTTTTATGTCTGTTCCTTGCATCAGTTTTATACCTTTTGACATTTAAATATTTACTAAACCAAGTCTTTTCTAGAGAAAATTAGCAATGCAGTGTTGGTCACGGAAATGCACTTCAAGGAACTAAATATCCCCTCCGCTGAAAACAAAACAAAAAACCCACTACAATAAAGGGTTCAGCCTTACCCAATATTATTCACAACCTAGAAAAAGATGCAATACTGAGTACAAAATCAGCTCAAGGTTATCTCAGGAAGGCACTGTCAGTGGGGAGAAACCAATATTTTAGCATAAACCAACATTTAGGCTACTTTTTCAGAAAATAATGATTCTCCATAGCAAATCAAGAACAGTATTTGAATCTTGGGGCTGCCCCTTCTGTCCCCCTCACACCACTCATGACCATCTTCCACCACATTGTCCCCAGTCTAGCTCAACTCAGTTCTGGGTATAAAAGTTAAGTATTCAATCAACTGGACTCACAAATGATAAAGCGTATGACTGAACACGAGCTTGGCTGTAGGCAGAAGCAGCAGGACGATCAGTCTTCAAAAAATAAAGACCCCACCTACCTACCCCCATCACATGTAAATCAAAGTAGCCTTGAAAAGATCTGCCTTGTTGCTACATGATCTCTGGTAGAGTGAACAGGACATAGAATTTTGGACGTGGGTAACATTTAATTAGAATGCTTGTTCTCTCACCACGAGCCTTTGGTAATATATCTAAATTTGTGGACATCAGACTGCTCTTCTGTTAAATTTGGGTAATAATATTTAACTTGGAGAATTACAATAGAAGATGATAATACAAGCTTGCATTTCCTGGACATATGGACCATGTGCTGTCACTCTGCTAATTCACCTGCACAGATGATCTCATTTAACGTTGACATTCCTATCAGACATGTTCGGTTACTACGCTCCATTTTACAAGTGAGTTACATAATCTATCCAAGGTCACAACTCCGGTAAGAAGCAAGATGTCCGACCCCAACATACAGGGCTCCAAAGAGTCAAATGGACTAGCAGTTGGGATCCACCATCGACAGAGCTGAACTCCCCGGGTCCAGATCCTTGCTCTAACACTTCGCAATGCTACAATATTGGCCAAGTCACTTGTTGGTTCCCTGTGCCTTCCTTTCTTCAAAATCATAACAGTAGCACTTACATTCTGATAAAAAGTAAATAAGTATATATATTCACTGAGGATTCATTCATGCATATATTATGGAGAATCTCTGTACTAAGAAATATCAGGTAGAAATAAGAGATAAAGTTTTTTGTGTTTTTTAATTTTATTTATCCACTTAGAGAGAGTGTGCATGCTGTACAAGCAGGGGTAGGGGCAGAGGCAGAGGCAGAAGCAGGCTTCCTGCCTAGCAAAGAAGCAAGGAACCTGATGAGGGACTCGATCCCAGGACTCTGGGATCATGACCTGAGCCGAAAGCAGATGCTTAACTTACTGAAACACCCAGGCATTCCAAAATGAGGAATAATGGATTTTACTAAAAATAGAGCAGGATTACATGAAAGTCTGTTAACCATGATAAATATACATGTGTTTGTGTGTGTGTGTGTGTGCGCACACGTGCACGCAGGATTTTAGATAATACTAGGCTCTGTTCCAAATATGACTATATCTATCTCTCTCTCCATCCTAGAGATATACATGTGTTCGTTTGGCACTGTAAACACAGTGATGTTTGGGACAAGACTAGCCTGATTTCAGAGTTTCCTAAGAGTTATCTTCTGTTATAGGTAAAATATGTTGCAGGTTATCAACAAATGGTATTACTTGTAATGGAATAAATTCAACTGGGAAAAGCTGCCTAATTTTTAAGTTGCAGGAGCCTGAAACAAACAAACAAACCTGTAGCTATGAAGATAATATTACTTAGACTTCCATTATACCGGTGCATTAATGTAACACCTCTTGAACTAAATGCCAGAGTTCTAACATCCAAGACTGAGTCTGTAATTAAATAAAAGGCACAATAGAGAGTAATTGTTTTCAATGTCTTGTGATGCTTTAAAGCTCTTTAAGTGTACCCAGCCATAGCACACTAATTTTAAATGATCAACTCTTATAGAGTAATTGGAGTATAGTCTTAACTCATTTAATATTACTTACATAGCTAAGGGCTTCCATGTCAGCTAAGCATACAGATTTTTATGGAGCTATTTTGTAGATACTTTGGAGTTTTCTTTTTAATACCTCTATATAATTATAATTAGTTCAGAAGGCCCAGTAACACTTTGAGATAATTGTGCATAAATTAATTGCTAAAGGGCACAATTAACTTTTTATTAACGTGTGCGATAATAAACATTCAACTTGGTTTCTAATATTTCATAAATTATATTCCATATTTTAATTGCTCCTATATTAAGTTTTATTACTTAATGTCCTTGAATATTTGCCTTGGGGACCAAAGCAAGCACTCTAACACGCTTAATCCCAAAGAAAACCTGCGTTCAATTAGACAGTAGGAGTAAAGCGGGCCCTGACTACAGCCTCCCACAGCTGTCAGGCAAGAGAATTCCTTCATAGGAAACTTCTCCGTGGGAATATAAGCCTTTGACATAAGTAATGTTTTCATAAAAAATACAATATAACTCTTTAAGGAAACTGTTTTTGGTTTTTTGTGTTTGTTTTTTTGTTTTTTAAGCTAGAGAAAAAAGCATCACCCTGGAGTCACCTTACTATTCAATGCCTTCGATCAGGAATTAGGTTCCCCAGTGGTGTGACAGGCCTGTTCATTCTCACGGTGGAATCCATGCATTCCGATTCTGGGTGAGCCCTCTGGCCCCTACCCCTCGTTAAAAAAATTATAATCTCCCAGAAAGGAATCCTCCCATCTCTCTGCTTTGGGGTTACAAATCTGGCTCCAAAGTCCTGGGAACCAAGCATGAGGAGAGAGAAGGCATTTCGGTGTTGAGTGAGTAGACTTGCACACAGTGCAGCTCTTTTCAGTAAAATTCCTTCACCTCACGCCCATTTCCACCTGACTTCTACGATCCAAAGCCTCTCTTTAACGGTGTTATTAAATGTTTATATACATAGCCCCTTAAACCTTGAGCATTTGTATGACTGGCTGATTTAAGGATTGACTGTATTTTTGACATCTGCGACCACGCCCCCAGCAGCTTCTGTTCTAAGCCTTTTAAAAAGCTTTGCTACTCCAGGTTGTTGAATGGAAGAGCCTTTAAGTATGAAAGCTCTGTGAGCTTCCCTCAGAGCCAGGACAGAAGGATTCACGGAGAACTTTATTCCACGCACAGCCTAGGCTTAGAGCTGCCCTCATAGACACGGCTGCTCTGAAAGATGAAGACAGAGAAGCTGGCTTTTTTGGGGCTACAAGAGAGGAAGACAAACATGGGACCAGGCCAGGCCTCCAACAGGCCCCTGGAGTCAAGCAGTAGAAACATGAAGGATTCCCCACCTACATCCATTCTAGGGGATAATCTGCAGGTACTAAATGGTGGTCTTTGGTGAGTCTACCAGTTTCATTACACATTTAAAATGGAAAACAAGAGCAAAATACATAGAATGTGTATTTGTGAAAAGATCTCCATTATACATTCTGAAATGGAAAAGTTAAGTTGCAAAATTGGATGCATATTTTGATTTCATTTTGGGTTACAAAATAGTTTCTGATTGTGTATGGGCCTGTGTGTTGTCAAATGCTAAAGAAATATCTGAACTCTCAGGAGAGGAGCTGGGGTTGGGGGAGACAAGGGAAACTTTTTGGTATTACTCGATTATTATTTTTATTTACATTATTTATTTTCCTTAATGCTTCAAAGACATTTCTGTCTAAGAGAAATACAAAGGGAGCCACACATGGGAGTCACGGATATGGTTTTATTAATAGTCCCTTTTTTTTAGAATAGGTTAAATTTTTAATATATATTTAACCTGATATATCAGAAGTCTTATCATCTCGACATGCATTAAAGTAGAATTATTGAGATATTGTACATATTTTTCCACACAAAATTTGTGAAACCTCTCATGTATTTCACATATACAGCACATTTCATTTTGGATTAGCAACATTCTGAATGTGCAACAGTGTCATGTGGATAGTATCTATGAAGTTGAATAATGCAGTTTCATACTATTACGGTGAGTATGTATTTTTATAAAAAATACTAATGAAGATACACACTGACGATGGCTACGTCCAGGTAAAATGGTTAAATTTCCAGGATGCCTGGGCGGCCATTAAGCAGTCAATTAAGCATCTGTCTTTGGCTCAGGTCATGATCTCGGGGTCCTGCTTCAAGCCCTACTCTCTGCTTAGCAGGGAGCTTGCTTCCCCTCCCCCTCTGCCTGCTGCTCCCCTTGTTTATACCCATGAGCTCTCTGTCAAATAAATAAAATCTTTAAAAAAAATAAATTAATTTCCTAACTTCCCTATTTCTTTATACTGGTAAGAAAATATCTGAAGCAGATCACTGTCTCATTATTTCAGTAAGTTAATCAAACCAGATCACTTTCTCTTCAAGATCTTGTGAAACGGAACAAAGAAAACCTCATTTAACAGAGTTGGGAGGCCAGAGGGGAAAGCTCTCATAATCCACCAACTCCATCAGGGGCAGACCCCCACAAGAGGAAGCCTACTTTACTACCATAGCAGAGAAGGAAGATTTTTCTCCCTGCCTGGCAACAACCCAGCCAATGAGAAATTACCACAACTCCGCCAATGAGAAAATGTTACCATCCCTAACTCTCACTTTCCTCCAATGGCCTTGTGTGCAAAGCAGCCCCTCCCAACTTTCTAGTTTTTTTTCAACCAAGTAACACTGCTCTCCTGTTCTCCAAACTTGCCTGTGGTTTGGGCACAGCTTTTGTGGTCCAGAACTGCAATTCCCTTGCCATTCCTGAACAAATAACTGACTGTTGTATTTTCAAGATCAACAGTGTAAGCCCTCTTTGATGACACATAACAGTATATCACTTCTGATGTCTTTGAACTTAAGTGCCTGATCCAATAAGCATGCATAATATTCAATATTCATAAATACTGAAGGAAATAAATCATAATGCCTGTGCTTTGTAAACAGCATGGAACATTTAAAAATGCTACTTGCATCTAGGAGGCATGAGGCAAACTGAAGTGTTATTGGCAAGAGCAATGCTAGGGCACCAGGGAAGAAAATCTGCTGGTCCCAGTCTGCAATAAAAAATTTAACATGGGTGGAATGTGGACCAGAACAGGCAGGAAAGCAGACATGACTGAATTATGTGTAACTGGCTTCTCACTTCCTGAATGGACATTTAATCTCACCATTAGTAAAAAAAACTCCAATGCTCTGTACTTAATTTTAAACCAGAGCAAATGCTACCTTCATTTGTTTTCACTTTCTAGAACTTTAGCCACCAGTGGGGGGGGGGCAATCACCAGAACTAGGAAATTGAGAATATTTCCCTAGGTGCCCAGAGCAGTCTGGTCCTGCCGTTTTGTCATAAAGAGTCACCTTCTTCTTCCAAAGAAATATCTTTTTCCCTATAGCAGTGCAAAGACAGGAAAGAAGTGAGGCAGAGACAAGTTTCTCCAATCATTTCTAAGAATTGACTTTGTTCACTTTGTTCCAAACTCAAAGCCCTGTAGTTATCTCAACAACCTTATGAGACTAGAGAATCCAGTTTCCCCCACCCCCGCCACAGTAACGGGGTTTTAGCTCTGGCACCATCTTCCCCATGAAGCCCATGTGACTCTCACAGGATGGTGTGTCAACTCTTAAACCCACCACACGCACACACACACACACACGCCCCAAAAGTTCAATGCACACATATACATACCACTCCAAAGTCTCACAACACACACCACAGATACACATTCACATAAACCGTATACATGTATATAAGTATTTGCAAGTATAACTATTAAACTCAAGCTATGTTTGTTTCACTGAGTCACTTATTTATAAGTTCAAGACTAGAACTTGCTCAATATGTAAAACTTTTTTAAAGGGCTCTAGCTAGGGTTTTAAAAACTATTTCTGGTTATTTTTATTTATTTTTCTTTTTTAACATATTCCACTACTTTTTAGTTTTGCTGTTCTGCTTTCCTAGTTTTTCTGTCATTTTCTTCAGTATAATAGTTGGGAAGAAGTAAAAATTTCAACCTTCAAAAACATCTTAAAGTAACTTTCTCTGAGTATTTACTTAAAGTAACCGCTGCATCATACATGGGATATATGTGTAAACCCTATCTAGCTACATGCTATAGATATACATCACAAAGAGTGGCAATTCTTCCAGTCAATTTTGAAAGCTGACAAGCTGGAGGCATTTCATTTTCTTTTTTCTTTCTTTTTTTTTTTTTGAAGTAAAGGAGAAAACACATCTGTTCTTAACTTACACATCAAAATTCTCTCATGTCACGTTAGTAACATTAGCTCTCGTTGCTATGCAAGGGATCTTTGATCTTCCTAGAAGAAGCCACCTTATTTGAGACCATGCCAAGGCTCAAACAAAAGTATAACACAAACAACGTCATGGGAATGACATGACGTTTCTACGTGCTGGTGCTTAAACGAGACCTGCATCAATTCTGGAGAATTCTGTGCATTGTTGTTGGTTGTTTCATCAATATTTCCCTTTGGATTCTCCCAAGAGTCAGCTGAAGCATGTGCTCTTCGCCTTCTGACAGAAGGATGTGAACACGTAAGGATGTATACTGCTATTTTGCCTCCTCAATACAAACCCCATCAGCGGGTGTGTTCCTACTCATCTCTGTGTCACTTCTCTAGTTTGGCCAAACTTTCTGCTCCAGTGAGATAGGAAGGCATGCATGTCATGAGTGATGGATACAAGGAGGTGGACTTTCTACTGGATGACAGTTTCTCAGACTCCGTTGGAGGAAGTATGTGTAGGAATTTCCTACTTTTTACCAGAAACCTATGCCAAATTGGTACTTCATATCCACATACATTGTTGATGCTTAGGTGATACACCAGTAATGCAAAAGCTCCACGCCATACATCTGGGATGTATTTGTGATAGACTTTCGAAGACTTGAAGCAATCACTGCTGTTGTAGGTTTATTCCAACAAAGTAACTTTCCTTTCATACATGGAAAAAGCAAAGGCAAAATTCAATAAGACTGTCTTACTGGGAATTCAAGACTGATAAAGCCATTCAGGAAGTAGAAGATGAGGAGTCAGGTGAAGAAAGCTCAGTGGGCTCCTTCTCAGAAATCAACCTCATAATTTGAGTTTTGTAAGCTTTGTCAAGAACCAGGGCAGAACTTTTGTCCTAGGGGACTACAAAATGGTGGGTAAATCCAAGTTAACTCAGTCAGATCCCAGGTCACGAATTATTAATCAAAGACATTAATGTAATCAGAAGAGTAGAAATTAAATAGGCCTTGTCCCCTTCCAAAACGTTACTCTACACTAGTACCTGGAATTAAAAATACGTCTATGGCCTCACTGATTTGGCTCTTTAGAATGGCATGAGAGAAGGCCAACAATGATAATGTGCATTTTAAAACCAAAAACTAATGCTGTGAATATCAGCAGATATAGATACATGTAATAAACGCCTGTGTATAGGATACATGTAGCTATGTGAAATACACATTTTTAGTTACTAAATATACGTATGAATTCTGCAACAGATTTCACTGTACACACAATGACCATACCTTTAAAAAAAAATCACTGTAACCCATTCTCTAGCAGAGAAAATAGTATTTTTTTGAGCACTATGTGTACAATATTGCTAAGATTTTCCCATTTGTGATTTCATTCAAGTCTCAAAAATTATTATTATTTTTTAAAGATTTCATTCATTTATTTGACAGAGAAACACACAGCAAGAGAGGGAACACAAGTAGGGGGAGTGGGAGAGGGAGAAGCAGGCTTTCCACTGAACAGGGAGCCTTATGCAGGACTCGATTCCAGGACCCTGGGATCATGACCTGAGCCGAAGGCAGACGCTTAACCAATGAGCCACCCAGGGGCCCCTCAAGTCTCAAGAATTCTTACCAATAAAATGGTAGTGTAAGGAGCTGGAAAAAGTCTCTCCCTGGTAGAACAGAAATTTATGTGGTAATTAATTTTTAAAAATAATTTTAATTCTTGGGCGCCTGGGTGGCTCAGTGGGTTAAAGCCTCTGCTTTCGGCTCAGGTCATGATCCC
>LNAC01000200.1:1007504-1052966 GCA_002007465.1 Ailurus styani | reverse complement strand
GATCCCGCCGGCGCCCCCTCCGACCACCGCGAGGCGGGCACGGAGCCGCCCGGCCTGGGGCGTCGCAGTGAGGACGGGGTCTCCCTGCGGCCACCAGCGGCCTGACCTCGGACGCCCACGACGGCCTCCGTGGACGCAGCTCGGAGCAACAGCAGGGGGGCAGGTGCGCCCCGGGCCGGACTCTGGTCCAGGCGGCTGAGAAATCATCTGATCCAAGGGTCCTACGTGCTTTGAGCTCCTGCAAGCTAGAGATGGAGACCCAGAGAGAGGGGGAGAGAAAGCTACATGTTTTGAATGAGAATCAATGTATGGTCACCACAGGAGAACCCGGCTAACAACACGGAATTCCTCCTTCTCTGCTCTTACAAAACACTTATAAATAAGTAGATATGTAGGAACCGAGTATTCAACTCCACTTGACTGTAAAGACTGTGACTTTCCTGCGTCCTTAGCGGAGGGACAGGAGGGCTGCCAGACTCGGGGTGGCAGAGATCACGGGCAGCCCCACCTCATTCCGGTGCCGGCAGGAGTCCAACCCGGGACGCAGGGCGCCCGCGGTGTCCCAGCTGGGCTCTCGGGAAGAACCCGTTCTAATCTCTGTGCTGCTGCAAACGCGGCCCGTGTCCAGAGGGCACAGAGAGGAAGGGGAAGCTGGCCCGACCCCATCGCTGTGAACCAGCACGGGAAAGCTTCTCCAGGCTCAGCGACATCAGACAGGTGTCCGACTGATTCCAGTCTTCCCCCCTTTGAGATCCTAGACGTCCATGTACACAGGGAAATGTAAACACTCTAACTTAGGAAAGTGGGACCATCTTAGCGATTGGGAAAGATGACTAAGCTTTAAAAGACACGGTCTTCCTTTAAGGAGTCGGTATTTTTGTTTTGGCGGATGGGAGTGATACAAATAGAGAATGGGGTCAGGTCAGTGTTCCTGCTGAGGATCTGATCAACGCCGAGCAGAGGACAGCTCCCAGTCCAGCCGCCCGGTCCCTGGAAGCACACAGAGCCCACTGAGCAATTATGCTGGAGGCGAAACTGTCGGGTGAAACCAGCGGAGGAAGAGAAGGGTTACAGCATACTTCCGGCCCATAAAACTGTCATGCAGTCGCAACAGCTAGTGACGCGGGACCACATACCGTGATGGGGGAACTGTCAGGTGGAGAGAGCTTTCTTTCACAGGGATTTCAGGGACCACGGAGCCCAACCATCTCTGGCGTCCCGCTGTACTCCGCACTGTCCCCGAGCGCTCGTTCAGCCTAAACCCAACACGAGGCGACACGAGGAAGAGAAAACCAGCAGTGTCTAGGCCTGGCTCCTAAAAAGAGCCTCCCCAGGAGCGGGGACGTGAGCTTGTGCTCTTGGACGGAAGGGCTGTTCTCCACGTCCCCACCCACGGCCTCCTCAGTCACTGCAGCAGCGACGCGATAGTCACACCTCAAACCACCACGGACCCCACTCGGGTTGAACGGACAAGGGAGCTCCTCGAAGGCCTGAAATTAGGAAAAATATCATCTTTGCATAGAGCTTGACGTTCACAAACCATTTTCTCAAGGATGTGACTCATCCGGGACACCTGGTGCCAACAGTGCAGCCCGGGGAACTCGAGGGCCACCTCAACACCGGGCACTCCCCGCTGCGAAGTCCTGGTTCTCGCGGCACAGACGCGGCAGTGCTAATGTCACCTACAACAGACGTCTCCCTGCGGTACTTTCCGAAGACAACACAGAAGATGAAACTGCATTCGAGTTCAGAAACAAATTTAGCAACTTACTGGTTGATCTCGCTTTTTTTTTTTTCTGAGCCTGACTTCCAAATGCTTGTGTGGGAGATGGCGGGATCTGAAGAACCCAGAGGAAAATGGGATTCTTGGTAACTTCCGTGTAACCAGTCTTCATACCCACCACCCCCTCCCTGGGGCTCCCAGGGCAGGGGGCTGACTCAGTAAAGGAACTGCTCTATTCATGCCTTGGCTTGGTTGCTTTGCTTATCCATTGGTGCCACTGTTACCTGCTCAACATGCAGCCACTGAAACGAGGATACTGTTAATGTGGAAATTCTTTCAAGACAAAACAGTCTTTAAAAAAACATGTTGGGGGGGGGCACTTGGGTGGCTCAGTGGATTAAGCCTCTGCCTTCAGCTCAGATAATGATCTCAGGGTCCTGGGATCGAGCCCCACATCAGGTCCCTGCTCAGCAGGGAGGCTGTTTCACCCTCTCTTTCTGTCTGCCTCTCTGCCTACTTGTGATCTCTCTCTGTCCAAATAAATAAATAAAACCTTAAAAAAAAAAAAAAAGAAAAAGAAAACGTGATGGTACAACATGGTCAGGTAGCATTATTGCCTTGAAAATTCCAAGTCATCTTACTTTGGTGCAGTGTGGCAAAGAGTTATTTTTACCTCAAATGGGTGTGGTTTTCATGAGGCTCTTTGTGCTGGGTTTTGATGGGAATGGGCCTAATATGAAGCAGAGTTATTGTATATTTTAAGGATAATATAGCACTAGACACACATTTAAGTATTTTCAGATGACTGGTGAAAATTTGAGTCCAGAAGGATTTAAGATATTGAATAGACAATATAGTCTCTTACTGATTGATATTTTCAATGGGCAAATCGCTGGCAGGTATGAAGAAAATAGATCTCTCTCTCTCTCTCTCTCACACACACACACACACACACACACACAGTGGGTAACCCAAAATTTTTGAAGATTCCCTTATGTAGTTAAGAAGCAGTAATTCCAAAAAAAAAAAAAAAGCAGTAATTCACTATTTACATGTCACTGTAGGATCCTCCATTATAAATTTAAGAAATATTATAACTACATAAGGGATGCATGTGTCACAGGAAACGAAAGGTTGTATGCTTCTCATGATACATCCAGCTCTATTCAAAGGGAATTCAGAGACAATTTTCATCTGTTTAGTCTCTGTAGAGTATTTTAAAATATTTTAAAATTCATGGGAATCATCAACACTCAGAAGAATTACGTCTTTGGCAATGAAAAACACATTGAGAGGTTTTAGAGCCTCTGCGAACTGCCACTCAAGCTTATTATTTATGAACTCCTTGCTCTTTAAAATTGAGAACAAAGCAATTAACTACAATTTCACACCTTCGGGAAGGCTAAGAACACAGCCTGCTATCTATTGTAAATTCCAAAGTGTATTCTTTCACTTAAATTTATAGTTCCATTGCATGGAAATTTTCCTCTTATTCAAAAGAAAGTTAGAAAGTGAATCTTTTATTTTTTTTTCACTGAAACTGGACAATGCATACCAATTTTGTTCTTAAGAAAATAAGCATGCTAGGCCCCACTGTAAAAATAACTGAGAAGCCAATATTTAAGAACACAGTCCACACAGGCGGACCACGTTAAGGGAGGCTGCGTGCTCCCTGGTTTGTTCACTGAGCACGGAGATCACGAGTTTGCAAATGCAGGCCTTGGTAACAGTGTGTGTTCAGGTCAAGGGCCGGGCACTTCCCATGGGTCAGGTCCTCAGCCCCCACAGTGGCTGTGTTACCCTCCTGCTACTTCCAGCCACCCGTGCGCCTGAATTCGGGAGATCGGGGAAGGTCACCCGGGGGGGGGGCAGGCGTGGCCTGGAACCCGGACAGCCAGACCAGAGCGTGAGCACCCCCTCCCTGCACACTGCTCTCTGCCCAAACAGGAGTAGCCAGCAGGTGCCGGAGAGCCACATGGCATCCACGGTGTCACCCCAAATTCCCGCACCTCCACACGGCTTGAAAAGAAGTTTTCAGTGGCTGCTCCTGACCATAGGAGAAATCACCAACAGCCCAGATGTCGTGGGTCTGGGTCCCAACTGGACTCGCCCTACTCCCCTTCCTTCTCCCATCAAGAAGTAACCACCAATCCCACCATTTCTGTGGGATTCCCTTCCCCCACCCCACCCCCAGGACGAGTCCACAAATACCAGGATCTTGCTGTGTTTAGTGGTCTGCTCTGAGGGGGCCCGGGGCACCCTGACAGGTGCAAATATAAAGTCTGCATGGCTCCCGCCCTCGGGTCCCAGACACCCAGTGCTCAGGTGGACCGTGCCCCTCCCCAGCTAAAATCAAACCACCCAGAAGAAGGAGCGCAACCTCAGAGAGTTCGTCTAATTCAGCTGGGAACTGTGTTTATCACTATTTTAGTTGTCTTGACAACTGGAGCAGAAGAGCACACCTGGTGTGGAAATGGGGTTGGCTTTCAGGCTGGGGAGGTAAGGGTCAGGGTGTTGACCTTCAAGTAGAAGAACACAGTGATTTTCCCTCCCTGGTCAGACTACCTCTCCATATTTTAAAATTTGCCCCAACTATACTTTCTCACTTTCCCACTGCTGCTCACATAGTTTTCCTGCTTTACAAGAGCTGTTTGCCACCCTCTGCCTATTCAAGATAGGGAACACGATGACTATTCTGATCTACAAAGCTGAGCATGGCACCGGGCTCAGAGTAAAATGACTGCTCCCTCCTGCGAGGTCCCACAGCTCTGGGCCCTCAGGCCGAACTGCCCTCACTAGGAAACATCTGGGAAGCAGTGTGTTTCTTCCATAATCAGATTGCAATGACTATACCTGAAGTCTTGTTAGAGCCCAGATCAGAGTCCTCAAAACCTGTTGTTCAACAAATACTGTCTGCTCAAAATTCTGTGTCATATATATATATATGACACACACACACACACACACACACACATATATATATATATATAAGATTTTATTTATTTGACAGAGAGAGAGAGAGATTACAAGCAGGCAGAGAGAAAGGAGGAAGCAGGCCCTCTGCTGTGCACAGCTAGACACCGGGCTTGATCCCAGGACCCTGAGATCATGACCTGAGCCGAAGGCAGAGGCTTTAACCCACTGAGCCACCCTGGTGCCCCTATATTTTCTTTTTAAAAAATAATTTACCTTTCATTTGCTTTCTTTTTTTGTATTTAGTAAATTTTTTTCTAAGCTGCCTTGCCAATGCCAAGTGTTTCAAGCATTTAATCTGTTAAGCCTCTCCTTCCCTCCCGTGTAGATCAGAGATAAGAATATTACCTAAAATATAAGGCTATTAGGGAACTGATTGAAACAACACATGAACAAAGTTAGTACCTGCCAGTAGCAACTGAATAATTGGTGGGAAGCAGAAAGACAGGCTGGACTCTAGCCTGGGAGTACAGAAGGAAATCTATTACTGCCCAAAGGATACTGCTGAGTCATTGGACAGGGAAATGGAGAGACAGAAGAGTAATAAGNATTGGTGGGAAGCAGAAAGACAGGCTGGACTCTAGCCTGGGAGTACAGAAGGAAATCTATTATTGCCCAAAGGATACTGCTGAGTCATTGGACAGGGAAATGGAGAGACAGAAGAGTAATAAGAAAACATGGAAAATATCACTAGAGAAACAGTCCAGATGAGAAAAGCCTTTCCATTCAAGGTAAGTTTCTGTTGGACATTTCACAAAAGCAGAGCATGTGGATTCTAGCATCTGGGGGTGTTTCCTGTTCACAGATGACATGACGAGTCCGTGCAGGACATGGAAGGGGAGTGAAAAAGAAGTGAGGGTCGTGAAACTGGAAATCACACCGAATTGACCGAGCTGAGTGCAGCCGTTCCGCACACACCCCTCTGTGGAGACTGGAGCTACGGGAGGAGGAAACCCATCAACGCATCGCAGTCAGTCCTTCCCGCCGCACCCAAGCCAGGGGCTCCGCCACGTGGGAAGGGATCCCACTTACTCACCACGGGGGTGACTTAGCGCCACACACTCATCACATCTGTTTGCAATAAAATGCATGCGGGACCAACAGCAAATGGTCCTGTCTTCCCATTTCCCTTTCGTTTCCTACATAAATAGTCAAACAGGTGCCGAGGTGCTACAGAAGGGATTGCCATTTAGTGCCAGGGAAGGAAAAAAAAAATCCATCAACCCCTTCCCCACAGAGTGTTATTAAAAACATCCAAGGGGGGGAAATGTGCTCTTAAAAAGAAAAAGACTTGCTTGGACTTGCCATTGTAATTGTTCAAGTAATTTATTTTGAAAATTAGTTAATAGTAGAAATAGTTATATTTATTATATATATAATAATATATAAGTAATATATGATATACATATTATGTATATTTTTATATTTCTCTAAATAGAAAAATAGTTTATGTCTGTATTTGTTATTTTCTAAGACATCAATAGGTTTGATAAGATTAGGAACAGAAGTAAGAAACTTTTTTTTTTTTTTAAGATTTTATTTATTTGTCAGAGAGAGCGAGCATGAGCCGGGCCGCAGCAGACAGAGGGAGGAGATGACTCCCCGTGGTGCAAGGAGCCCGGTGTGGGACTCGATCCCAGGACCCCGGGATCAAGACCCATGCGGAACTCGATCCCAGGGCCCCGGGATCACGACCGGAGCTGAGGGCAGACGTCGAAGGCGGACCGAGCGAGTCACCAGGAGTAACAAACTTGAATCACAAGGCATCGGGGTTTTCTCTAGCTGCGCACCAAGTTAGCATAAACCGAGCTGCTTCAACAGCCCCCATCTCCTTTCTCGCAGTGCCCATGGGTGGGGAGCAGCGGGTCCTCTGCTCAGGGTCTCCCAGAGCAGCAAACACGCAGTCTGCGGCCGCACGCTCCCCCGGAGGCCTCCCTGGAAGAACGCGCTTCCTGCTCCTCCTGGTCGAGGTCAGGATGCGGCCCCGCGGCCCCCAGAGAGGCGGCCCCGCGGGCTGCGGGCAGGGGTGCCTCGGGGCGGGGGTGCCTCGGGGCCCAGCAGCCTCCCGCACGTCCTCGCCTCGGGGCCTCCTCGCCCGTGGCCACCGCCTTCCTCGGCTTCCCGAGGGGAGCCTCTGGCTCCGGGCTGCTCCGCCGGAGTCTTCTACAAGCTCCTGTCACCCCGGGAAGGACACCCCCTGGGTCCGCAGCCCGGGTCCCGCCTCCACTCGCGGGGAGGGCGCTGCACCAAGGCCCGGACGTCGGGGCTGGGGCCCCTCGGGGGTCGCTGTCAGGTCTGTCTGCTGCATTAAGTTCGGTGGATGACCTGTAAAAACACACTTGTGGCCAGTATCTCCATATCTAAAATTAAAAGAAATGATGGAGAAGCTTGACTTCATTAAAATTGAAAACTTCTGCTCTGGGCCAGAGGATGTCCAGAGAAAGAGAAGACCAGCCACAGCCTGGAGGAAAATACTGACCGAAGACACAGCGGATAAAGGACTGTCAGCCGAGATACCCAGAGAACTTAAAACTCACCGTGATCAAAAACTGGGCCAAAGACCCTAACAGACCCCTCATCAAGAAGATACACAGATAGAAAATAAGCATATGGAAAATTGCTCCCTATCATACGTCATCGAGGAAATGCAATGAGATACAACTCCACACCTGTTGGAATGGCCACGATCCCAACCGCTGACACCACCAAATGCTGGCAACAGGGTGTGTGTGTGGGGGGGGGGGTCTGCCCTCGGGGGGAGGGACAGGAGGGCCGTTGGGGGACAGGAGGGCAGCCACTTGGCACGACAGTCTGGCAGCAGCTTATGAAGTTACACCTCGTCTTTCAATAAGATCCAGCGATCGCCCTCCTCGGAATTTCCCCAAAGGGTTTGAAAACCTATGTCCACACAGAACCTGCGCATGGACGCGAGAGCAGCTTCACCCAGAATCTTGTAAGCAACCGGGACACGCCTTCAGCAGGTGTGGTCTGTATGGTCCCTGGTATATTACTCGGTGCTAAAAGGACACGAGCCATCAAGCCGTGCAGACACACAGAGGCATCTTCAATGTGTATTTCTAAGTGAAAGGAGCCCATCTGAAAAGGCTCCATACTCTAGGACTCTAACTAGAAGGCATCCTGGAAAAGCCAAACTATGGAGACAAAAAAAAAGATCCGTCATTGCCAGGGGCGTCAGGTGGGGTGGGGATGAGTAAACGCAGCACAGA
Source organism: Ailurus styani (assembly GCA_002007465.1). NCBI lineage: Eukaryota > Metazoa > Chordata > Mammalia > Carnivora > Ailuridae > Ailurus > Ailurus styani. The sequence continues at coordinate 1,045,043 of LNAC01000200.1, read as the reverse complement.
GGATTTTCAGGGTAGTGAAAATACTCTGGATGATACCATGATGAGGAACCTAGGTCATTCTGCCTTGGTCCATATCCACACAATGGCCAACACCAGGCGTGAATGCTAATGTCATCTTCCTCCTGTGAGTACTTATGATGTGTCGGTTTGGGTTCATCAGTTATAACACATGTACCGTTCTGGGGGGATGCTGACAATGGGGGAAGCCATGCATGTGTGGGGTAGGGAGTGCGTGGGAAATCTCTATCCCTTCCCCTCAATTTTGTTTTGAAATATTTTCTAAAGAAAATAATTTCTTTTAAAAAATTAAAGGATTGAAAAAAATTAAAGAATTGAGCCAGACTTACATAGAATAATACCTGGTATCCCCATTTCACTGTGATCCTTACAAATGTTTAGTTCTTAAATCAGATATCCTCATAGCAAGGACCTTTTATATTTAATAAAATGTGAGAGAATTTATTTAAAAAATTGAGCCTATAGATTGTGTTTACATCTTTATAATGGAATTTTACATTTAAGAATTAACAGTGCAATGGACTGTATTTTTCTAATTTGCCTGTGGAGAGTCAAATAAAAATCTTATGTGGTAAACAAAAATAGAATCATAGCTTTTTGTATGGGATGGAGCCAGCTGCTGAAAATCCAACCTTAACCTGAAGCCAACAGCGACATTTGAATGTCAGGGACTCACCTGAGGAGTAAACAAGTAAATACTGCATTCAATGACTGAAAATACTAGTTTTAAAAATGCTTCAAATATAATTTGATTTCTATATAGAAGCTAATACATTTAGATCTAAAAAATTTTTTTAGTCCCTAGTATAAAAGGTTAAAAACGAACATTCATTTATTTAAGTATTTTAAACCTTTACTGATAATCATTTATATATATCGGACATTATTCTAGGTGTTGGAAATTGCATTCGTTATTTACTGATGCTTAACAAAATAACCCCAAAACTCAGTAGCTGAAAACAGAAAACACAGACCAGCAGTTTCTGAAGATCAGGAATCCGGGAGCAGTGTCGCTGGGGCGTTCTGACTCAGGGTCTCCCGTGGGGTTGGCATCAAGGTGGCGGCCAGGACTTTGGTCATCTGAAGGCTGCCCTGGGCTTTTAGGATCTCCTGCTAAAGTCACTCATGTGACTTGGCTGGGGGCCTCAGTTCCTCACTGTGTATGCCCCTCCCTAGAGCTCTTATGACATGGCGGCTGACTTTTTCCTTGAGCGAGCAATCCGAGAGAGAGCAAGTGCACAACCAAGGAGCATAACTTCATCTCAGAAGGGACATACCATCCTCTCATCTGTAGTAGCTTGGTCCCAGACACCAACCTTGGTGCAAGGTGGGAGTGAACTGCAGAAAGATGGGAGTCCCTGGGAACCTGGCTCCCCCCGTAAGACATAAATGAGCCGTATCAGAATGCAAACACTATCTTAGTAGGTAGGCCTCATTTCTGATAATCAATAGTCCTATGGTGCCAATAGGATGAATAAAGGGTGTGAGTGAGCTGAAGGATACCAGCTTGTATCAAAACAATCCATTTGCAGCCATCATTCCATTCTCCCCAGGGTCAGAGCATGCACACCTCTCCCCTGCTCACCATGCTCCACACCTGGACCTCCTTCCCAGCCTGCAAAGTGACGCCCACTCTTCCAGTATCGGTTCAAATCCTGCTGCTTCCGTAAGTGTGTTCAACCTCCCCTCTCAACCCACTGTTACTTCTTCTGAATTCCACCCTCAGATGTTTTAATTGTCTCTTGCACCAACTCTTTTTCCCTGCATTGTAATTATCCAACTAAGAATTTCTTCCCACTAATCCAGTTTCAGTATTTTGCAAGGAAGGACAGGGTCTTCTTTCCTGTATGTCCAACATGGTGGGTGTTCTAGCGATTTTAGAGAAGAGTGAAGGGGTATACCACACAGCACGCTGTCAGAAGGACTCAACATAGGGATGGGCCTAGCGGACAGGAAGACATGCAGGTCAAGGGAAAAATACATTTTGAGGCTGAACGTAGGGCACACACGTAATTATAGAAATACGCTTTCGAGGACAACTCCATCCACAATATTGACCACATGGCCTGCATGTCTNCAATATTGACCACATGGCCTGGATGTCTTCTTCCCAAACTCTCTAGTAAGGCAAACGCTCTACAAACTGGGGACATTCCTGACACATACATGGTTGACGGCACATGTGTTTCACAAGATTTTAAGTTTGTATTTGTTTCCAACTTCTTTTGAAGAACAGAGATCCAGACTGGAAAACCATTCCATCTCCATGACATCACTGATTCCTGAATCCTGCTTGACATACCTTCTTCTCATACAGCTTATCAGATCACATCACATCCTAATACATCAAGGAATCCAGGATTTATTTTCCAATCCACTGAAACGCAACAGAATCATGTTAAAGATTAAACATGAACTGAGATCCAAATCTGCTTCCACCAGTTAATCTTAGTTGTGTCATTTCAAAGTCCTTATCATTCCCTTCAGCACATCTGCCCTGTCACAATGTCGGTTCTTTTCTATGGGATGGTCTGGGGTGGTCTGTGCTCATCATTAAAGTAGGTGCCCATTAATGTATATAGAATAATAACAGCATTTTATTCGTTAACTTAAACTAAGTAACAGAAGTAATACCAATTAGTAAAGAAGGCATGGCATTACAGACTGACCCATTTGGGGCATCTATTTCAAACACCTTACTAGGATTTACAAGCTCTAAATAATCTCAACTACATCTTCCTGGACTTCAATTCTGCCTCCGTCTCAGCACGCTAGCTCCCTTTCCATTTCTCAAGTTTGCAGAACTTTGATTATCGCCAGTCTTCTCCTCACGTTACTTCCTTTGCCCAGAAAGATCCTGCTCATTTTTCACATGGAAGACTGCTCATCACTGAGTCTTGGTTTAAAGAAGAATTCCTGAGGGACTTTTCATAACTATACTTTTTGAATAGGAACCCAACTAAATTATTCTCTATCATAGCACTCAAATACCAGTGTCTTTTAATACAAAGTTTAAATTTTTACTTGTTCACTTGTTTACTGACTCCCTCCCAGATTAAATTTTGATTTCCTGGGGGCAGTGGGTTTTTTTTTTTCATTCATTTGTCCACATATAACCAAGCATAAGGTGGTGCCTAGAACATAGAGGGCATTCAGAAATAGTCTTGAGTAAATTAATTAACATCATCCATCAGACACAATCTTCTGCTTCTAATCCTTGATAAACATTTCACTCTGCATTCTTGCTTTTCCTGAGCAAACATTTTAATTCATTTTTACTGATTTTTTGTGTTATCATTCACCCAAATCATCTGTCAATCTACAGCCCATTTTAGGAAATGAAGCCAAAGCCATCCCCAGGATGGGATGCGTCACATTCACCTTGGGTGGACACGCAGGTCAGTCAAGTGCCATCTGGGGTCTAGGATGGAAGAGAGCCACCGCTTGGAAATAAAGCCATTTCCAGAAACTGAAATGCAAAGATACTGCCCTAAGAATGTGTCTCTTTTAATGAAATGAGAGTGTGAAACTGCCAGCTAACTCTCTATCCCAGCTACACTGCAGAAAACGGAGATGTTCTAATTTTTATTAAACCATATGGAAAAGGCTGTCAACAACCACACACAAAGTTGCAGAGCTCTACATCAAGAGTAATCGGACCCGGTTAAGTGGTCTCGTTTTTCTGTACTCTCGTCCTGCCTTCCCATCTCCTTCCTCGTGTGCGCAGCACAAAACATTTCCCGACCTTGTCTTCCGTGGCCTGTTTTGACAACCCTTCGCCCGTGTGCACACACAGCCGTTCCTGTGGAGTGTGGGAACCACTGACTTATGGTCACTTTTGCTTTCCCCCAATACATTGTATAGTTCCAACGGAAGCTGGTTAGATATTGTCACATGACTTTGCAACAAAGTCTGAAAATTCTTCTGGTTATAGAGTAGTTAGAAAGGTACATTTTCAGTCTATTTCAATGAAATGTTCATTCGTTCGTTCATTCATTCAGTAGCCTCCACGCGTAATACGGAGCCCAACCCTGGGCTCGGACTCATGACTTCGAGATCAAGAGATGAGCAGAGATCCAGAATTAGGCACTCAAGGGTCTAGGCCACCCAGGTGCCCCGAAACATTCTTTTAAATACAGGAAGGAGATTTGGGCATTCTGGCATTGTTTTGGAAAATCACATCCATACATATATACATACATAAATGGCTGGTCTGACAAACTGTTTTAGCCTAAGAATTCTACTTCTTGTTTTCTTCAACCAGAGTACAGCAGAAACCGTGCTAGTTACAACAACTGATTATATTTATTACCTGTCTCACAGGCTCAGAGATTTAAGTAACTACTATTTAGAGCTCATGAATAAGAACGGGAAAAAAAAACAGAGGGTGTTTAAATATCCAAAAGGGCATTTCATTTTAATCTTGTATAAATATGTAATACTTGGAATAAAGTTGGACACAATGAAATTATAGTCAGGAACATATATCTAAGAATTGTGGAAATTCAAAAATTTATTTTGAATTTTAATAAGTATTGGTCCCTATTTATGTCTTACTAGTATTAAAAAGCAATACTGACACATTGATTTATAACATTAATAGAGTATTTTCCTCTTGGGACACCTGCGTGGCTCACTCAATTCAACTACCAACTCTCGTTTGAGCCCAGGTTGTGATCTCAGGGTCATGAGATCAAGCCCCTAGTTAGGCTGGCTCTGTGCTTACTGAGGAGTCTGCTTGGGACTCTTTCCCTCTCTCGCTGCCCCTCCCCACACCCTATGCTCTCTTTCTCTCTCAAGTAAATAAATCTTTAAAAAAGTGTTTCCTCTTTTCCTCTGATGATATAGGGAACATGAAATCTTATCTGCCCAAATGGAGTGTATTAACAAATTAATTGTACAATCCTCCTAAGTTCAAGAAGGAACCATGGGTCTCACATTCCATTTTACATAACCAGACCTGAACAAAGGTAGTACCATCCTGACAGTCTCTGATATTCTTTAATTCTGCCACACAGAATAAGATGAGTAAATACAATTCCAGACAACCCTAGAAGTCACAGTCTGGATGTGATTTATGGGATGGAAACTGGTCTCCCCGAGTGACTAATGTGAAAAGCCAAAGGAATCCAAATTCCGCTCCAGGGTCTCAGTTGAAAAGCTGGCTCACAGATTTATCTACAATGGTTTACCTGATGCTCACGTGTGATGTTGACCCAAGTGGTCTGCAAGGAAATTTTAGAGCTCTTCTAGGGGATGTTAAAAACCTTTGCATTCCTAATCAAAAAAAGTAATCCTAACTTTTTTCCCATTGGTGCTTCCAATTGTGGTGATTTGGTATTCTCCAAAGAAGGTACCTTGGGACACTCATCCAAACATGATACTGCAGGAAAAGCAGAGTCTGGGGTCAGGAGACTAGAATTTCCTATGTCAGCCCCCAACTAAGTTTTCACACCATACACATGTCACCTCACTGCTCTTTCAGCTTTATCTCTGAAATGGGAGGGCTAAAATAGGCCTTTATTATATGCAAAAAAAAAAAAGTCTATCAATTGGGTAGACTGAAGTAACTTAAAGATTTGCATTATTTACTCTAAGTAACCCATAAGATAATAAAAGAATTACAGCTAATAAACTGACAATGAAGACCGCATGACATAAAGACACAATCCAAGTTACAAAAAGGGGAAAAAACCAATACCAGATGAGACTAATATATAACAATGAGCAAGATGGTGAATTTAAACCCAAACATAAAGATAACCACATTAAGTTTAAATAGCCTAATAAGCATGCTATTAAAGACAGAGACTGTAAGATTGGACAAAAAAGCAAGACCCAACTTTAGGGTGCCCACAAGCAACTCACATTAAATATGCAGCCGTTTTTATAATTAGAAGTATGGAATAGGTATCAAAGTAGATTTTAGAGAAAAAATATGAACCAGGGACAGAAGAGGGTCATTTCATAATGATAAGGCAGTCATAATGAAAAGTGCGCCAAGAGTACCTAATTCTAAACTTTTATCCAACTAATAACAGAGCTTCAAAATACATGGAGATAAAACTAATAGAACTGCAAAGGAAAGAGACAAACCTACAATTATAGTCAAATATTTAAACACTCCTTTCTCAATAATTGATAGAAAAAGTACACAGAAAATCAAGAAGGAAATAAAAGAGCTGAACATTATTAACCAACTTGACCTAACTGACATTTATAGAACACTGCACCAAAAATAGTATCATCTACATTATCTCAAATGCACATGGCTACCCAGAGAACTCCACGAAATCCACACTCAAAAAAACTCTTAAAACTCTAAGTGTAGCAAAGTTTACAAAAGATCAATATAGGAATATAAATTACATTTGTGTTCTAGAAAGTAATGATCTGGCATTAAAATAAAAAAACAGTATTATATGTAACATAAAATATATTCTAGTTAGTGATAAAAATCAACACAGAGGTCATTAGGGAAGAAGATGAAAGAGCCAGTGCAAAGGCCCGGAGGTGGAAGCATGGTCAACCTGAGATAGGGAACTAGGGCTAGTGGACAGAGGAAGAGAAGCTGGAAAAGGAGTCAAGAAGGTCAGGAAGGGATCAGATGGTGTAGGGTCTTTGAGGCCATGGTGAGACCAAGGTTTGTATTTCCTTCTTAGTAACTGTTCTTCTAAGTGACCTAGTAACTGTTCTTCTAAGTGACCTAGTATCCCTTGGAAAAAAACTGTAGCGTTTTGCTAATTCCCCCCCCCCCCCGATTCTATTTATTAACATCTACCTGCTCCCTAGGGATCTCCCAGACTTCATCTTAACGGCTGTATTTTGCATCTTTTTCCTCCATCTCTACCTCTACTCCCAGCCCCAATCCAGCGAGCTTCATGTGTATGCATGCTTTTGTTTGTCTAAAAAGGCTCTTGACACAGCCTGCATTCAGACTCTAAGCGCGGCGATTTATAAGCCCTGTCCTTCAGACGCATGCTTATATGGAACGAGTCTGTTTCCGACAAAATCCCAATGTGATTTCAGAATTTATCATGAGTCCTAACTGCACTGTGATTCGTTAAAAAGACTTTGAACAAGTTACTTAATTTCTTTTCATCTCCCTTTTCTCCATGCCCCAAACCAGGGAGCGCAACCAATACCTTCCACTGTTGTCATGGAGATGAAAGGCGGCTTGGGCACAGATTCTGACGTGAGCTTCAGAGTAACATAGAACAGGCAGACATTAGTGATTGTTGCCATTACAAGTGTACTTAGAGCAAGAAAATTGGCAACACGTTAGCTTATACAGCTTTTAAGTTTTGACATTCTTTACCTTTCCTCTAGAATCCTAAAAAAAAAAAAAAATCACTTTGATTTGAACTCAATGGTCATTTTTTTCATTGGTCCATGTCCCGTCTTAACTAAAGCCATTAAAAACATGTGTATGTGGTTAAAGTTCAGATTTTCCACTTCATCTCACTTGCATTTATTTCTAATAAGCCTGTCCTATAGGTTGAGCACAGCCCTGAACTGGCAATTCATCTTCACAAAGAAGATTGCCAACAATTTCAGGTGCCTGGGTGGCTCAGTTGTTTACATGTCTGCCTTCGGCTCAGGTCATGGGTATCAGGGTCCTGGGACCCAGTCCTACATTGGCCTCTCTGCTCAGAGGGGACTCTGCTTCTCCCTCTCCCCCTGTGCTCTCCCCCTCTCTAGTAAACAAAATCTTTAAAAAAAAAAACCAAGAAGATTAATAGTAATTTCTTATTACCCAATACCAGTCCATATGGAAGTTTTCCAATGGACCCAATGTGACTGTTACGACTGATGGCGAGTGGTTTCTAAATATGAAAGAACCCTTCAAACATTAGCAAAGTTAAGTTATGGATATAAGATTTGGGGACCAAACTTGTTTTTGTTTCCAATATGGTTTTGTCAGTCACACTTTCTCTAAATACTCAGAAAAGTGAATGAAAAGGTAACTTTAGAATGTGTGACTCTGTTATCCTTTATAGAAACAATAGATTCTAATCACTCAGTGGGCCTTAAATGTGCACACGCATCACCATTTGTTGGGCCCCAATCCCCCCAATGCTGCTGGTTCCTTGGATGCAGAGGGAACTGGAATGTGCATTTTTAAGTTTCCACGTAATTCTGATGCTGCCAATGGGGGACCACACTTGGAGAATACTGCACTGTCCCATGATTTTACACAGTTTATGCACATTTTTAACTACATTCATTGGTGTATCTGCTCGCCTAACCTGGTCACAGAGTTTCTTATTTAAGAACCAATTTTTGAGAACCAACTGTGTGCAAGCTGGATACTATATTAATGCAAAGAGCCACAGCTCTGCGTAATGGCATACTTTCCAACATTTCTCCAAAGCACTGGGAATACACCAAGCACCAAACAGTCCATAGGAGAGCAGACTTATTTCCATGGGTGCGTAAAATTCCACGGAGAGGCCAAGCCACGCTCTCAGCGAACGAGTTGGGCTTAGGATGCTTCTGGGTTCACATATATACCATCTATTGAGTTAACTGATCTGAAGGAAACAATCTAGACCTTTCGGGACTTCAAGGCGTCCTGATGTAGTCTTAAGAACCACAGTTATTTAGTTGCAGAAGTCAATCTTGGAAGGGTCATAATGAGTTTCCTTCGCCCTTAGGCCAAGGGCACCTAATGGGTTTGCTCCGAAAAGTGCCTCTGGGAAAATTTATTTGACTTGGGTGATTTTTTTTCCGTCCAAATGGATGCAAATCAGCTTCTTAGAGAGGAGGAAAAAAAAAAAGGCTAACGGAGTCAGCAAGGCACTGTAGCTTATGAGGACCCTGCAGACCAAGGGGAGCTGAGTCACTGGGGCTCTCTGTGAACCCACCTGTGGGCTTCCTCCAACACACCTGGATGTGTTAGCTGGCCTCTGCCCTCTCCCCCCACAACTGGACTGCGATCCATTCTTGCTGGAGTTCATCAAGTGTCGTGATACGGGCCTGACATAGTCACTACCCCAAGAGATGGCCTGTTCCAAGCAGCAAACACATCCCAGCCCCAGGCTGAGGAAGCTTTGCACACCGCACAAGATGCCACAGTGACTGTTACTTGCTCATGAGCCTACCTCTGTTCAAATCAGAGTTTTCTGGTAACAAGGAATATCACTCGACTTCATACCCAAAGCCCAGAAACACTGCCTAGGACATGAAAACTTCACAGGTAGGTGGTGAGCAGACGAATGGCACGGCACGGGGTAGCTGAGGGGCTGAGCAGGGCTGCAGAAGCCCAGCAGAAACCAAGAAGTTGAGATGAAGGCAGGAAAAGCGGCTCGCTAAGAGCCAGCATTCGAAAGACTGGGAAGGGAGCCCTTGAAGTGGGGAGGCCTCCAAAGGCAAACAGATAGACAGCAATGAATGGGGGTCAAGAACATCTGTCACCAGGACGAGATGTACCAGAAACTCCGGTATCAGCTCACTGGAGTGTGATGGGGAATCGTGGAGTGAAAGCCCGAGTAGAAAAGATCCAGAGACACTACAGCCACAAGCCGCAAACCCTTTCCCCTGAGGAATGAGCTTCCGGATATGGCAGCAAGTGGGGCAAAAGGCTAAGGAAAGCCATTTCCCTTCATGAATATGAAGGGTTCAAGGAGCAACCAAAATTTCCCAAAGCTGTCTAGCTCACATTAAGCCCAAGTTGTCACAGGAAGCTGGGGGTGTCTTAAGCAAGAGTCTAATCACAAATACAGGAATTAGAGAAGATTAGTGGAGGTATTGAGTGAAATAGGTGGAGGGTATCAAAAGCCAGGTTACCCTGGAATACACCTACAGAGCGGTATTAGAAAAAGGAGTAATGGAGTACCTCGCATATGCCATTGTTGATGGACGCTTTTAAACCTGGGTTTGGTTCTCAAGTGAAGCTCCAGCATGCCTGACGTTTAATTGTAGAAATTTTGGCCATTATGAAAGGGGTGCAAAATTCACTGTCTTTCACTATCTATAGGAAAAAAATGCTACATTCCTTCCCTTTTTTGCGTGAGTATTTGCATTCCCGTTTACTAAACAGAAATCATTAAATACATGTGATGTGTATCCTTTTTCTTTTCAAATCTGTCATGTTTTTATTCTCCTGCATACATTTTCACAAATTTCTACTGTTCTGAAGCCCCACGATCTTCTCAAGACTGCATAATATTCTGACTTGCTGTTATGCTTTATTAATTTAAACATTTTCAAATTATGCAAACTTGATTATATAAAATCTTGCTTCCCTTAGGAGAGCTGATTTAACTGAAAATTAGTGGGCCAGTGATTCTTAAGTTTCTCAATGTCCGTTACTGAAAATGGTTTGCAAAATGTATGTTCTACTCTCCGCGATCAATCGCAAGCATACCGTGTCTACTCCAACAGGAGTGTTACCTTGTTTTAGGGAGCACAGCACAGTGGGTAGAGAAATTCTATCATTTCACTGTACACTGAAACTAGTGTGACATCATGTGTCAGCTATACTCAAACTGTTCGTAAAAATAAAAAATAGGGGCACCTGGGCGGCTCAGCTGGTTAAGGGTCCAGCTTTGATCTCAGCTCAGGTTTCGATCTCAGGGTCCTGGGTTCAAGTCCCTACTTTAAAAAAAAAAAGAGAGAGAGAGAAAAAGAAAATGGACCCAATTTAAGTTGGAAAATACAGTGACTGCAACTCTGTCTGGGGCCACTGTCAGGATTCAATCCATTAATCTGCATAAAGTCCCAAAACAGCCTTGGGCATTAGATGTGCACTAAGTATTAGTGAAAGTATCACTCCTATTACTAACTTGAATGCATTTGATTATCCATGGTTAAGTTTTGTATCCTCTCTTATCATTCTTTTCATTTTCCTCTCTCTTCTTTTTTTGATCTTGTAATTTTCCTTCATCTGTGTTTGGTTATTTCTTTGGTTCCCCTATGAGTTTCTGTTTTCACTTTCTATGTTATATACAGATATAAAAATACATTAGATTTAAAGTTCTTTCATAAAAGTCTTTGGAGACCTGCAGTCTATAGAACAAACCAAATTACTGGTGTCTGTGTTGCCTGGTTTTGCACAGTAACATCCCGTGAAACACAGAGGAAGAAACCCAGGCTCTGAAGGAAAAGACAAGCCTGGAAATAGATCCAGTACTTCCAATCGTGTCTGCTTTGTTTTTTCTTTTTTTTTTTTTAAAGATTTTATTTATTTATTTCACAGAGGGAGAGAGATCACAAGGAGGCAGAGAGGCAGGCAGGGAGAGAGAGGGGGAAGCAGGCTCCCTGCTGAGCAGGGAGCCCGATGCGGGCCTCGATCCCAGGACCCTGAGATCACGACCTGAGCCGAAAGCAGAGGCTTTAACCCACTGAGCCACCCAGGCGCCCCGTGTCTGCTTTCTGATGCTTCCCTTGAATAAGTTCACCGCCTCCGTTTCCATCCGTATCCAGGGACAAAGTTGGCCCAGGCCTATCTGAAGACGCCTTTCCCTGGAACCAGTGATCAGTTTCCCTCTTTTCGTGTGGCTGCGCAGACCGCCTACCGGAAACTTGGTGGCGTCTCTTGGAGAAGACACCAAAATTGTTTGCTCCATCAAGAAACAGCACAGAACACTACAGTTACTCTATGTGTGGAAGATGAATGTCTTCTCCCCTCACTTTGTTTTATGACTAACAATTATGTTGATTTAAAAATAAATCCATGCTACTCTATGTGCCACTTCGCACTCAAACATTCATAATTGCTCCCCAAGTGTAATAGCCTAGATGTTAATTTTAGATAGTCAGAGCGGCAAGTCATATATTTTTAAATCATTCAGTCATTTTTAATTAATGTCTATTTGTTTTCATTTTGAAGCTCTGTTGAAATAATCAATAATGGAAGTTGAAAGTACAGGCCATAGCAATAAAGTTCTATGAACTCATATTGGCTGTAAATTATTTGTAGAATCTTTATAATTTTTTGATAAAAAAATACTGTTAAATTGGCCCCTGGTTAAATTGGTCTGTTAAATTAGTCTGCCCGCCGAGGACTGCAGTTAAAGTTCTACTTCTGTTTTCTGTGAAACTATAGACAAGGGTAATTTGAAAAATCAAATAAAAGGGAAATGGATCACCAGAGCCTGAGGTCAGTGGTCATTAATTAAAGTGAGACAAGTCAGGATGAGCCGCTCTTGTCTTCAGCCACAGTGAGCGGCCCTGTCCCAGATACAGAGTGGGTGGGACACTGTATTGAACCAAGGAGGGGGTACTGCCCAGTGACTACCGTGGATTGAGAAAAAGGGAGAAGTGGAGAGAACATGAGAACATCATTAGAACGAGGGACTGGAGAAACTAAACCACGTCAGGCCAGAAATGAAGACAGGAGGCAAGTAATTGATGCTGAGCTCCCTGGACAGGAGACACCAGAGTAGGTGGAAGTCTGGATGGAGTGGAGGTGCCGTTAGCAGTAAGCTGGAAGGTCAGAGACATCTCTGAGACAGCATCGGCACTGGTAATAACACCAACTAGGGTCTTAGCTCTGGACAGGATGGTTGAGGTAAGATGGTAACAAGGCATCTGTAAGAGATGAAGACAAAGTAGCGGGTGGACAGAATGCTAAAATGAAATACAGCATGTTTAGGAGTAGGGAGAAAGAAGATCCTGAAGCCAAGTACTCAACAGATTCGGAGAGACAGCAAATCATACAGGAATACAGAATGTTTTAAAATCAAAGGGTGAGTCTTTTAAAGTTGCTGGCAGAGTGGAGATGGGTACAGTTCCCTTGAAGAAAACAAACAAACAAACAACTATGATTCCACAAACTCAAAGGGAAATTCTTTTTCCGGATACTTGAAGGTCCGTGGGGAATTGTGTGCCCTGTAAACATACTAAATAAAAGAAACAGAGGATAGCTTTCTGTTCTGAAAAGAAACAAAACAAAAACCCCCAAAAACAAAACAAAAAAACCTCAACTTTTCTCAACACGACTCGGTAACAAAACTGGAAGGTGACATACAAGTGATCCGAAGGATGAGTTTGCTGAATATAATACGGTGGAAGAAAGAGCAGGACAGAATGCTTTCTGGGACCTAGGTTTGACGCACCAGTCACTGTGGCTACCCCTGCGGCCAGGCTCCTCTGGCCAGGCACCTGCACCCCTGCAAAATCCTAGCTCAACGGACAGGCTCGCTCTGCTGACCACAAACTCACTTTGCTGTCACTGCCGACAAACCCTGATGCTCTGCCACCAGCTTGTGCCCAGGCAGCAAATCCCTCTAGACACAAGAACACAGACCTACATTCCATGGGGGCACATCCGACAACATGTCCTTAGCAAAACAATCATATTTAGCAAATACCACACGTTTCTATTTTATCAGTTTTTGTCCTAAGAAAAACTGTGCAAATACCATACTGTCCCAAGAGAAAGCAGAACCTGACAATTTGGAAAACTGCTTTAACTTTTAAATGGAGGGGCTGCCTAAGGGACACTGTGATTCTCAGGCACCACTGCCTGAATCCCCAAGAGCCCCTCCCCCACCCAAAGAGAGGAGCAGCATCTTAAGGGCGGTGAGAAGGTAGGTCTTAGGCTTCCGTCAGGAGAAGCGCTGTAAGGAGAAGGGTCAAGGAGGGAAAGGAGACTGGGGGGCCAGTGTGGTCGGGTTCCAGGGACAGCTCTCTTCCCAGGCTGCAGACTGCTACTTCTCTGCACTAAACATGGTAGGAGACTTACCACCTAATGGGACTGCAGAGACTCTAGACTGGGAAAGTGCCATTTGAGGGCCACAGCCCCTGTCTACAGTTGATTTTTTCCCTTTTATTTAAGTACACAATTTTACTGATGAGTTATTCTCACAGCCAGTTAGTAGGAAGGGCGTGACAAAATCTTAGTGAACCCACGTCCAGCACACTCACAACTGGCTCCCTGAGACTGTATCTGAGTTGTGTGTTCAGGTGGGGCTCCTATTATGCGCCAGCTGTAATTCTGCCCTGCTGTATTATGCCTTAAGTCTTAGCTCTCCCATTCTGCACCCTCAGGTCACAGCTTGAAAAGCGGGAAAACCCCAGTCCCTGAACCTGACCTGAGCCTGTTTTAGGACCTCAGAGTCTGCAGATTCTAACAGACCTGAAGCAGAAGCCCTGAACAAGTTCTGATACAGTAAAACATAATGAGCCCTTGTCCAGAGACACACGTGCCGCCCCCCCCCACCAAAACTAATGACAGTGGAGATCCTCCAGAGAGCTTAGTCTACTGTTGGTCCCTGGCAAAAACCAGACTTGAGAGGAAAGCAGACAAGCTGAATCTATGCATTAAAAAATATAATAAAATAAAAAATTAAAATTAAAATTAAAAAATTAAAAAATTAAAAATAAGGGCGCCTGGGTGGCTCAGTGGGTTAAAGCCTCTGCCTTTGGCTTAGGTCATGATCTCAGGGTCCTGGGATGGAGCCCTGCATCGGGCTCTCTGCTCAGCAGGGAGCCTGCTTCCTTCTCTCTCTGCCTGCCTCTCTGCCTACTTGTGATCTCACTCTCTCTGCCGAATAAGTAAATAAAATCTTAAAAAAAAAAAAAAAAAGAAGAGTAGAAGGGCAGGGTCACCTGGGTGGCTCAGATGGTTAAACATCTGCCTTGGGCTCAGGTCATGATCCTGGGGTCCTGGGATCGAGCCCGTCAGGCTCCTGGAACAGTGGGGATCCTGCTTCTCCCTCTGCCTCTCCCCCTGCTTGTGCTCTAGCTCGCTCTCTCAGACAAATAAAATCTTAAAAAACAATCAGAAAGGCATGTCCTGATACTGTGTCCCTTCACTGCTCTACTCTGGTAATGGAGGGAGAGGCTGAGACTTCAACGAGTGTCCATGTCAATTCCCAACCCCAGCACTAGGTTGCAAAGTATCTCCTTGGCTCATGGCTAGGAGATCAGAACAAGGAGTTTGTACATGCACATATATAAAATCCATGATTTATGTATGTTACATATACTTAAGTATGGGCTCAGTATTTGCAAGTCAATAGATGAGGAGTGTATTCAAAGATGTGGAAAAAAGACATTAACTTGGATTCCTAGAACTGGCCTACCAGTGAATGAGGATAATCAGAGAGATGCCTCTTGCTCCACGTATCACGTCCATGAACAGGATGCTAACATGCTACAAGTAAACTGACACGCCATATTCTACGTGGCACGTCTTGTCACACATTACTACCAACTAACTGTTCTTGGAACAGAATCGACACCACCACAAAAACTGAAGCAGAATAAAATTCTCAGAAGTGACTAGATTACTCTCCTCACTTGAATATTAGTAAAAGGCAAAATACTTTTTATACAGAGTTTATTACCCAACATGGATGCTTCCCTGAGAAATTTCCCTTTTCCTAATTAAATAATTAAATAAATCAGGCTTTTATGAGTTACCAATATTAAAAGCATCATCGAGAATTATTTAGCAGAGTCCACTTCCTTTCTAGAGAATGAGAAATTTTAAATTGGCTCATTTATGTCTGGTCACATATATATATATATCAAGATGTAATTGCTTTGCTAAAATCCCATGGATATAAAAATCTGCTTCAAGTTCTTCTTTCGTTTGCTAAAAATCACCAATATCAGGAATGGTAAAGATATCACCGGTGTCACTGAAAGACTATTAGAAGAGGTATACTGCAACGAAAATATAAGCAAAGGGGTGAGGTGATTAAAAGCAAAGCTTAACAAAAACAAAAAACAAAAAAACCCCAATGGGTTAGAAAGACCCTTGCACAAAGAAAAACATACACCTTTGTGTCCTCATGTGACAGTTGAAAAGAATCATTACAAAATGATTAACACGTGGTTAAGATAGAAAACGCAAAACTTTGTAATATTGTTCTTCATTAAATGATGTATCCATGGTTTCTCTTTTTTTCCTTTTAGCGAAACAATATTTTCAAGTAAACTCTTCTATGGTCCTCAGTCAAAATGGGTAAAAATGCCCTAACTGTGGGGAGGGGGAGGGGTGGGTAAAGGAGCTGGATTTCTGGATACTGGCCCTCCCACTTATCTAAGGTTGCCCCCAAACATTTCCACTTTTATTTAGTTTATTTAAGGTTTTATTTACTTAATAGAGAGCAAAAGCAAGAGAGAATATGAGCATGGTAAGGGGTGGAAGGAGAGAGAAGCAGACTCCCTGCCAACCAGGGAGCCTGTTGCGGGGCTCAATCCAAGGGCCCCGGGATCATGACCTGAGTAGAAGGCCAACATTTAACTGACTGAGCCACTTACGTGCCCAAAATTCCAGTTTTAAAACAGTATTCTAGGAACAAGAAAAATAAATGGAATAATCAATATTAATAATTTACCACAAACAACCCAGAGAGAAAATGAAGAGGAGGAAATCTGTCTTCAAGACCCTTCCCTTGTCTATTTCCATATTCTTCTCTCTCATTCTCCCCACCCACAATGGTGCCCATGTCCTCCAGTATATCCCCACCTGCTCACTCCACAGGCCAGGGACCACGAAGATCTTCAGCAATACCTTTCTACTCAACTAAAGCTTGCTGGATAGATACTTGCTGCAAAGTAGTATGCTCAAAATCACTGAAGAAAAATCTAAAACCAGCCACCAGATAATCCAATGCATTCTCTAATAACAATCAATTATTTAATAAGAATCTACTAGGAACTTTCACACTGTTGGTGTAAGTGCAAATTGGTACTATCACCTTGGGCAACAGTATCCACTAAAGCTGAATATACTGTGTAAGCTCTGATCCAGAAATTCCACCCTTAGGGCTGTGTGTGTGTGTGTGTGTATGTGTGTGTGTGTGTTCAGAAGAAAGCCAACAGAACACAGTCAAAAGAGACTTGTCAGAATGTGGTTATATACACGAATCATAAAAAAAAACCTCCCCCCCAAAATAAGATACAAACTAAATGGTCATTAACAGAACAGGTAAATAGATTGACCCATATCCATATGATGAAATACTATCCAGCAATGAGAAAAACCTACAACTACTCGCAATGAATGAAGGAAGCCACATTATCCCTCCCCCTCCACCCAAATAAGGCAAGCCAACCTACAACATTAAGAGTCTAGACAGTGGTTACCCAGTCTCCAAACCAGAAGTCCTAGAGTGTTCTGAGTGTCCTGATAACTCATTTCTTCATGTGAAAATTGATCACTGGTTTTGTTTGGCTCAATCCACTGAATTCTATACATTTATTATTTCTGTATTTTTCTGTATGCCTGTTATACTTTAGTATAACTGTTACACATTTCCCACAAAAAGGAGGCACAATCCAATTCACCATATAAACAAAATGAAATAGTAAAATATTTCCTTTAATGTAGATGTAGAAATCTATATAATTCAGCCTTCATTACTGAAAATTTTCTTAAACTTGGAATAAAGAGGAACTCCATTAATCAGAGAGGGTTATCTATAAGAATCTTCTAGCAAACCTTGCATTTTGTTGTGAATTACTGAAACCTTTCCCTGGAGATCAGGAGTAAGACAAGGATGACTGCTATCAACAATTCTCTTCTGACATTTTACTCAAACTCCTAGGTAATGCTATTAGGCAAGCTTAGAAAATGAATAAAACCGCCGTTATTCAGAGACGACTTGGAACCCATAGAACATCCAAATGAATACAGAGATAAGCTATTATAATTAACAGGTGAATTTAGCAGTCATTGGATAGAGGGTCAGTAAAGCAAAATCAACTTTATTTCCAGATATAACAGAAAATATAGAAATTTACGAAACGATATTAGACAATGATCTATTATGAAGCCATTTGAGAGCACTGCACAAAATATCTCAAACCACTATCTGAAAAAATGAGAAGATATTTAAGAAATATTCTACTCGAAGACCCAGGACTTTCTAAGTATAACCTCTGGAAACTGGACCCTTATGTTAGTAGTGTTGATCAATGCATTTTAGACTCTTGCTCCTAATTTCATTTAGAAGTAGAAATAATTTGGGGCGCCTGGGTGGCTCAGTGGGTTAAAGCCTCTGCCTTCAGCTCAGGTCATGATCTCAGGGTCCTGGAATCAAGCCCCGCATAGGGCTCCCTGCTCAGTGGGGAGCCTGCTTCCTCCTCTCTCTCTCTGCCTGCCTCTCTGCCTACTTATAATCTCTCTCTGTCAAATAAAATATTTTTTAAAAAAGTAGAAATTATTCATTGCTGTATAATTCCACATTGGAGTTAATAAAACATAGTCTAGCTTTTTCTTTTTAGTCAACAGAAAACTTTCAGCTTCTTACGAAACAATGCCATAATGGGAAACATTAACAATGGACCACAGGTTCTAAAATTTTAAGATTCGCAAAAAGGTGGGGTATCTGGGCTGGCTCAGTTGGAAGAGCATCCGACTCTTGATCTTGGCGTTTTGAGTTCAAGCCCCATGTTGGCTGTAGAGATGACTAAAACAATTTTTTAAGAAGTTTTTTTTTAAAAAGAATTCCAGAAAGCTTCATGTTCAAGCATCACTGTAGCATTTGAAGGCCTGGGGATTAGCAATATCCCATCATTGCTTATCATCACCCTCCATCAATGACATGCTCTTGTACTTGACTCATCACTTGATCACCCATTTACTAACACCTTCTATGTGCTTACTCTGTAACCAGCACTGTGCTAGAGATTGAAGGTTTAACGCCAAGTCTTGTCTTCTCCAGAATCCCTCATCACAATCCCTCTTTTTACATTTATTCATCTCTCTCACATATACTCCCATTTCCATGATGGCTCTGTTCCACATACCAGTATTTTAGCCACTGATAACCCCTGTGAATTTCTCAATTTTGTTTCTGATTAAATAAGGTATTTAAATTTAGTTTCCATCTAAAGGAATTGCCAGAGAAATGAAGAGACTCATTCCAAAAAATAAAGAATGATAGAGCAGGTATCATTTCATTTTAACGGATTATTTGGTGGCCAAATATAAATCATCATAACATACATGATGACTGGCCACCAGAGATCGCAGGTCTTAGACCTAGAAGTTGACCAAGATGCAAATTTCTTATTACCACATGATAATTTGATCAGACCTGTAGTTTTTAACTGTAAAAGACTGAATTGAAAGACTATGAAGCAATGAAGGGGGAGCTACTAAGTACTGAATTTCAAGTTGTTACCAAATAATTTTTTAGAAATCTGTCCTCCCAAATGTAGTAACATACAGAAGATGTTGACTGACACATGACTCAAGATATATCACAGCTTCCCTTAAATTTCCCTTTGATATTTAGATATAAACTTTACAAATTTAAAAAAGTATTGAATAAACTACTATCCTTGGAAATAGTATTTCTGCTGGGAAAACTTTTTATCCAATGTAAGGAGAACAGTTTTGTTTCTATCGCGACCATTCTGATCTCTTGTTGGTGTTTTGTGGAGTTGCTATTACCAGAGAGGTTACTGATTTTTCCCCCCTCAAAAGTATTTGTCCGTGTTTTAGTTCCTCTTTAATATTTTTAGTGCATGCTAAAGTCTCCCATTGATTTTTAACTTGATTCTCAAGTTAAAAAATGCATAATTGGACTTAATTTCTCATTTCTGAGATTTGGGATACAAAAAACTCTGGATAATCTTAAAATACCATACTATTACAACTTAGAATGGCTGATTGGACTTGGAAATCTAGAATATACACGTTTTGGGATTTCTGAGGGAGGTAGGATAATATTTCACTGTCCCTAAATCACCTTTTGGATATTGATTTAAAGCCAAAGGCTTTCGAGAGTTGGGGAACTTGCTGATATTTCTGCACAATATTTCTAATAAAGATAATTTACCCTCTGTCCCGTGGTCCCCAACAATGCCTACAGCAGCCCCGCCGATTTGAGGACATGCCTCCATCTTAAAATGTCCTTGTGCTCTGACATTACCAATCAACGTGAAAGGGGAAGGAAGTGAGCTAGTGAGAGGCAAGAGAAACAAGCAAACAGTGTGCAAATCGTCTGTGTAAGTTGTGACTAAGTGGGGGAAGGCGAGGTGCATGCCTGTGTGTGCTAGGGAACTAGACCTGGTCAGAGCAGTCAGGAAATGGACCCTGAGTCCGTACAACAGATTGGGGATCACGCAGCGAGGAGGAACAGGTGTCCTGGCAGAAGGTGGTTTCTACAAAAGGCTTTTAGCAGAAATAAACACTAAGTGAATAATATACACAAAGAATCCCAGTCTGTCTGAAGAAGACAGAGCAGAGGGGAAGTGGAAGGCGGAGGTGGACACGGGCACAGAGCGCGGCTTTGGCAAAGCTGTCTTCCTCCTGAGACTCATGAGCCCCAACAGGTAGTTGACGGGACCAGTGACCACAATAAATCCGGACTCAAAAGAACTGTATGGGAGGGGGGCGTAAGTAGACGACTGGGGAACTTTAAATACTTATTCAGTGCTCGAGACAAAGGAAGGGTGGTTACGATTTCAGTCATGACAATGAAACTGTAGGTTGTTTTTAAAGATCCCTTATCTGGTATATAGAAATAGTTAAGAGATGAAATGAGATGATGAATAGAAGAAAGAGGCAGTGTGTGGGGTACAGATGAATAATTATAACTTGTGGTAAATCTTTATTAAAGCTAGGCTGGGGGCACCTGGGTGGCTAAGGTACTCACCTACCTTTGGCTCAGGTCATGATCCGAGGGTCCTGCGATCAAGTCCCGCATCGGGCTCCCTGCTCAGCAGGAAGCCTGCTTCTCCCTCTCCCACTCACCCTGCTTGTGTTCCCTCTCTTACTGCGACTCTGTCAAATAAGTAAATAAAATCTTAAAAAAAAAAAAAAAGGGCGCCTGGGTGGCTCAGTGGGTTAAAGCCTCTGCCTTCGGCTCAGGTCATGATCTCAGGGTCCTGGGATCGAGGCCCGCATCGGGCTCCCTGCTCAGCGGGGAGCCTGCTTCCCCCTCTCTCTCTCTGCCTGCCTCTCTGCCTCCTTGTGATCTCTCTCCCTCTGTGAAATAAATAAATAAATAAATAATCTTTAAAAAAAAAAAAGCTGGGCTGGAAGCTCACGTAAATGAGGGGAGGGGACTATGTGAAGTTCAGTGAGGCTGAGGTGGGCGACACGGAAGATGAGGGAGGTACTAGGAGATGGAGGCATGAGGGTGACTCCCAAGCTTCCGGGCCACATGCTTGAGTAGACAGGAACACACAGAACTGGTTTTGTGGAGGGGTGAGGGAAAGACTGGGGCCCCAAAGCATGGTTTTCATTCCAGAGAAGTGGTCAACCTGAAAGATCTTTGAGATATCAAAGATGTTGAGTAAATGCTTGGACAGGTACATGTCTGGAGCAAAGAGATGAAGTCTGGGCAGGATGGAAGAGTCCACGCACAGAGATATAGTAGGAGAGCCACACTGATGGATACAACTGACTGACCTGGGTTTCAGAGGTATTCTTTCTCTGATGGGATCCATGATGTATGAAAATTAGCAAAGGGCAAACCAGAAAGCAGACACTAAGTCATGAAGAGTTTCACATATAAAGGAAATCTTGTTTTCCTGAACTCTTTCCCAAATATGAAGTATGTCCAATGGTTTTTGAAATTGGCCAATACAGAACAGAGAAGAAAAAAGTAAACAGTAATAGTCAACTAAACGTCATGGTGAATTTGAATAGTATTCTACACTTGTCAACCAACTTTTATAATTATTACTTCATTCAAAGCTCATAACCATGCTTTTGATAGTGATTTTTCTATCAGAAAATTCTTATAAATGAAGAAATCTAGACATAATTTTTTTTTTTGCAAGAGTGGCTCATTACCGTTTTATGTCCAATTAGGCAAGGAGACAGAATTCTAACTAAAAACCTTGCTGAGCCTTGTCTGAATCTTTTCCTAAGATAATTAATTCAGAGAATCCATCTGTTGTGGGTTCAACAGTGACCCCCTCCCCCCCAAAAATTGATGTCTACTCAGGACATCTTAATGTGACTTTACTTAGACATGTGGTCTTTGCAGAATTCGTTTACAATTGGGGTGTGTGGCTGGCTCAGTCAGGGAGCATGCTACTCTTGATCTCAGGGTCATGAGTTGAAGCCCCATATTGGGTGTAGACCTTATTTAAAAAAAAAAGAATTGAAATAAGGTCATACTGGATTAGGATAGGTTCTAAAACCGGTGAGAATGTCCTCAGAAGAGGCAGAGCAGGATTCACAGAAGCCCCGGGAAGAAGGCAACATGAAGGTGGAGGAGACCCATTGGAGGGAGGTGTCCACAAACCAAGACACATCAACGATTTGCTACAACCCCCAAAAGGAGGGAGGGAAACAGGGGGGCAGTTCCTCCCTCAGAGCCCCCAGAAGACCTAACCCCACCAACACCTTGATTTCAGACTTGTGGCCTCCAGAACTGTGATGAACAGCTTTCGGATGCTTTGAGCCACCCAGGCCGGGGTACTCCGTGACAGTGCCCGAGGAAGCTAGTGCACCATCACTTATAGAAAAGAATTTTTATTTACGAATGAAAACCATTTTCCTCATGAAGCCAAATGACCTTTGATTCCAGTGTCTCTTCATCTAGGTCATGTAAATCGTTCTGGGATGAATCTGGAATCAGAGATAGCAGAACCGTTTATAGTGTTTAGATTAACTCACTCTTTCCATTTGCAATCGCAAACAAAACAGCTAAGGTTATGGCTGGTTTTATTTGCAGTATCAAATCTCTTTCTAAATTTCTCTCCTGACTTCGATTTATCTTCTTAGTATTTGTATTCAAATGCTCTTCCTTTTTCAAAGTAACTGAATCGCAGACTCATGGAGGGCAAAGTCACGTTCGTACACATTTAGCGGGTCACCTGCTGGACTGATCAGCTCGAATACATTCACTGCCTTTCTATCCAACCAAAGCCCCGGAGGGAGTGACACTGGCCCCCCGACCTCTAACTTCCTGAGCCCTACTGACCACCACCTTGAACGGAAACTTCCCAAGGCTCAGAAAGAGAACAGTGCCGTACCTGAAGTTCTTCGGTATCTTGAGGGCAGAGCAAGTGCCTGTCAGACCACATGACCCCGTGTCTTCCACGCGTCCTTGCTTAGATGGAGTCTATCCTGCGTCTTGTCACCCACGGCGCCTGAGACTCCATCAGACGGATGATCCTGGCGACCTCCTCATCTATGTGCCTGGCCTCTCCCACCGTCCCATCGCTTCCCTGTCATTTCAAATCCTATCAAGAGGACCTCTTCCGAAAACCCACGTTCGCAAGGATCTAGGACATCGATCTCCAGAGAAACGAGAGGCAAGACCAGGTGACAGCCCCAGAGTCCACACTCAGAATCCGGTCGTCTGCACCGTGCTCCGACACAGCACCGTCCTCGCCCGGGGCCGGGGAGGCAAACAGCCTCGGTGGGTCCCTCGCGTCCGAGCCGCCCGCTGGGGCTCCTGGGTCCCCCGTGCAGGAGGGGACAGCGAGTCCTTCCAGAGCCCGGCACGCACCCAGGGGGGAGGCTCGCGGGGACGGTGCAGCGGCCACGTGTGCGGGGGGCAGCGAGAGCCGGGACCGCCTCCGTCAACAAGGGGTCAACGGCCCAAGACGCGAGGAGACCAAGACGCACGTGACCCTCCTACGGTCGCACGTGACCCTCCTATGCTTCACGTGGGAAGATGTGCCAACCGCGGCGTCGGCAGTGAGACAGCCCCAGAAAGTCAATACCTCTGCACAACGGGAGCCAGACAGCGGTAGTCCCCGGGGTTTATGCTCCTGCAACACACAGCCGCCTGTCCTCCCAACGGAGCAGGCAGGTAAAATCCAAATACTCAGTAACGGCAACCCCCGAACCAGGCGTCCTCGGCTAGTGACGGCACAGAGAAGCAGCACTGAAAGTCAAGTCAATCTACCGCTCAGAGGAAGGGCTGCGTCAGGCCGGGACCGAGACGACGCACGGGGAACTTAAGACCTTTCTAGGCTGACAGTTATTTCGAGGGGGAAAATCACTACTGTCTAGGACGCAGAAATACATTCCGACACACATACAACGGAGGAGCACCGTTCTAGGAAATCCAGGCTACATGAGCTGCCCCAATGCCTGTGTAACGGCGTAATTCGAGGATCAGTATTTTAATTAATACGTGTGTTACGAGAACTTCGAGAATCCCAATTGGAAGCGATGACAAAGCGAGTCTACAGTCAGTCTGAGTGAGGAACGAATCGGGTCCCGGAGCACACGTGCTCCTGTACGAGCCTCAGCATCAACGTGGTCCTGAAGCACGTGGACAGGAGCCCGCAGCGGGTCCGCGTAGGACACGCGACGTTCCCTCAGTGTTTCTCGGAGCCCGCGGCAGGTAGCACAGCAATGAGCTCGTGTGTGTTTCAGACACGAGGAGGCCCTGCTGCCACCTCGTCCCCTCCCCGATGCCCACGGAGGCCCTTCTCTCGGGCTTCACGGTCGATCTCTCCCAGCGGACACCTGTACTTCCCAGCAAACCGTAGCCGGACACAAGCCCACCTGCCAGGCAAGCGCGGGCTGGCGCCTCTTTGCCTGTCTGGGCCGAGCTGGTGCCCGTACTGATGAGTGACGGAGCCACTGAATTTGCCGCAGGAGGTCACTGAAATCACAACGCACTCGCAGGGAGGAGGGGTGGCTGCAAATGCTAAGTATGGGGCTCCCAGCCCCGTGCTGCTGGGAGGGTACCTCTCTCAGGACAGGTTCCCTCACTCAGTCAAGGCGATTCCCAGACTGCATTAGAATACTGAGCCAGGAGGGGCCCCTGGGTGACTCAGGGGGTTAAAGCCTCTGCCTTCAGCTCAGGTCACGATCTCAGGGTCCTGGGATTGAGCCCCGCATCGGGCTCCCTGTTCAGAGGGGAGCTTGCTTCTTCCTCTCTCTCTGCCTGCCTCTCTGCCTACTTATGATCTCTCTGTCAAATAAATAAATAAAATCTTAAAAAAAAAATACTGAGCCAGGAGCTGTCCCCACACCCCCAACAGGGGGAGCCTGAGCGAGGCAGCGGCTGGCTGCCCCTCCGCCTCACAGTAAGATCCTAGGAGGGGACACCTGGGGCAGCTCTAAGGGCAGGGACTCGGGCCCCTCCTTTCTTATCCGTCTCCCCTGGTCCCCCTTGTCTGCAGGGTGGAGGCGGCCCGAGTCGGCGGGCGGGAGGGGATCCAAAGGCGCGGAGCACGTACCCCCCGTCTGAAGGGCACGAGCCCTGCTGTGCTCCAGGGGGCGAGTACCAGCCCCAGAGCGAGCTCTCCACTTTCCAGCAATCCTGCGAGCCGGCCGTGAAACAGCCTTTACTAAAAATTCAGTTACAGAAACTCACAATGTATATGAAAACAAGGGCAACAGCTACTCAAAACTCAACCCTTCCAAATAGCAGCATTTTACTGTTGACCAGGTTCTTACAGACGCCCATGGTTCATGCGAATATTACACAAAGATATGCTGTTGCGTATGTTTCCCTGACGGTGAAGAAACTCCACGCGCGCGGGGGACCCAATCACAGCAGATGCACTGACGCCGCAGAAACTGGCCAACACCGCAGGTCCAGGCCCCACGGATTGGTTTGTTGACGCTCCAGACCAGCAGCTGGCCAAGCCGTTCACACCTGTGTTGGTTCAGTCCTTAATCTAACCACTTTTTGTTTTAAAATAGACAAAGAAGAGAGAAAATGTGACCATGACAGACTGTATGTGGCTGCAAAACCTCAACTGTATACTAGCCGGCCCTTTGGAAGAAGTGTTCCTGATCTGATGAAAATAATAATGCCAATAAACCTGAAAAGCGTCCTTGCTGGCCGTCAGCGGGGTGACATCCTGGGCCCACAGAAGCAGCCTCACTCCTCGCCATGCGGCCCCCTAGCTTCAAAGCCAGCAAGGGAGAAGATCCCGTGGGTTGAATCCCTCCCATGCTTTGAGTCTCCTTGGCCAGGAAGCACCCAGTCCCTTCTCACGGCGCCCCCTCCCCCGCCGCCCCACAATGGGTCAGGGTCAGGCCCAAGCCCGCTGAGGATAATCGCCCTTTCTGGAGTTCAGCTGGGTAATAAGGCATGTTCTGATTACAAAGTGATAGCCTGTCCTACTTCTAGGGCTGCCCAGTCAAGAGGATGAATCACACATGGACTTGGATCCCAGGGGTCATAGTAGAGTTCTTCCTCCTCCTAGAGGAACCTCGTAGTTTGTGCCGTATCTCTCTCTCTTATTTACATTATTGAGCATTTAATGAGATCGTAGGTGTAAGAAGCACCTTACCACCACATGAAGTTTATTGTGTTACAAAGTGCTGAAGTCCAGAGTCTTACTGACCTCTACAGTTTCTCAAATTCATACACTTAAATCCTTGGTAACACACTTCCTTTCCCGTTCCTAGTTCAGACCTCAGGATGGAGGGAGATCTTTGACCCTGCTTTTGTTGTCTACTTCTTCCAAGTCCTCCTGGAGAGATCACTGAGCTCAGCTATTCGATGGGGCCTGAGAACAGCAGGAATACAGGGACCCCTTCACCCTGTGCCTGGCAAATTACCTTCCTTCGCTTTCCCAAATCCAAGAGTTTCCATCCTTCCTTCCTTCCCTCTTCTCATTTTCCTCCGTGACCCATCCTCCTCTTTTCCTCTCCCTCGCCCTCCCTCTCTCCCTCTTTATTCCCTTCCTTTTTTTTTTTACTAACACACTTCGATCCTCGTATAAGAGAACAAAGCCATCAGGAGTTCAGCAATAGGAAGGGAGCAGCACCTTTTCTCGGTTCCTACACACTTGATTCTTTGGCCAGAGGCCAAAAGATAATGATTGCAACTTTTTAACATCTTTACAACATGCATCTGGTCCCCTCGGTATCCATTCATAAGCTAGTCATAAATTCTGTCAAGTACTGAGGAGGCGAATAAAACAAATTCTAGCTTCTGGCTGAGCCAAGCCTTTCAGGGAGATGTGTTTATGTGCCCACAAACACTAGAATCTCTGAGGCTTCTTTGAACAGGAAAGAGCTACAATGTGTGATTTGAGCGTCTTCTTAAATGAAAGCAGTATTTTAAGTACCGATGGTCAACAAGAGCTCACTTCAGGGCAGAAGGAGAGCAACGGGCCGCCGGCGGGACTGCTCCCGAGGTCTGGGGGAACCCGTGGAACCCACCTGCGTCCAGACGACACACACAGAAAACGTCGCCTCTGGCACGTCCAGTGCCCAGATGTCACCTGCAGCCTCTCCTTTTAGCAAGGATAAGGCCCCTGCCCTTTGGGGAAAACGAGACAACAGGCCCCAGAGGCAGCGGTGATGCTAAGCCCCATGTCACCGAACTGAGGCTTCCTGACACTGCGGCTCGCTCCGAAACGGAATCGTAAACCAGTCGCCGGATCGGCAGGTGACCTGCCGACGGACCCCTGCTCTTCCCTAACCCAAAATAGCTGCAACAACCAGCCAGCTTCGCCCCGGCACAGCGGCCCGGTCCCCCCTCCCGCCGGACTGTCACCACCTCCCCCGGTTACAGCCCCTCCTCCGAGCCCGTCCGGCTACCGAACCGGACGCTGCCCGATTCCCATCGACTTTTGCGCAAGTAGACTCTTAAAATGTTTACCTTTATCAGCTCATCTTTCAACAGTCCCGACGCCAGAGAAGGAACCGAAGGCGACCCCGGCCCTCCCCCAGGAGCAAGAGCAGCGGGCCCCGTACCTGCGGGGTCCCCGGGGCTCACGCGCCGCCGGCTCTGGAGGGGATGCGCGCGCCCTGCAGGTCCTGGGGTCCCGGCCCCGGACGGCGGGTTCGCAGCCTGCAGACGGTGGGAGCGCCTCTTGGTCCGGAGGATCCGAACCGAACCGGATGGGGAGTGCGCCGCGTCTNGGACCGGATGGGGAGTGCGCCGCGTCGGACTCAAAAAGCGACCCGGATCGCACTTGAGCTGGAGCGGAGCCCGCGTGCGGCCCCAGGTGAATTCAATTTTGTTTTAAGGGTGAGCCAGCAGGTTAAACGTATCAACGATAATCCTGAATTACGGTGGCCTCCGTGGAGAACTTTTAACAGAGGTAAGCTTAACCATTTACAAGGTGCCCTAGAGAGAAAGGGGTCTCAGGCAAGCATTCACCTTAAAGACGGAAAATTATCTTTTCTCCTCTACAATTTCTGGTGACCAGGATAAGACCCTGGAACACCCCCACTCTTTCCAGGACCTGCGGATGGGATCCTGGGAAAACTGGCAGAAGCCAGTGTCAAAGTTCATTAAAAAAACATCAAACCAATGAATCACTGAAATAGTAATTAGCAAAAGCGTATTGGGCACCCACCAAAACGTTTGTAAATGGAAAACACTCAAAACATGGAATGAGGCTCACAGGTTTACTGTTATAGAAGTTTATATGGAGTGCAGGCAGCGACTGGTCTTGACAGCAGTTGGTTAAAATACTAGAATTTTCTTAATAGGAACTGGTTAAGTGGTTAGCTCCTATCAGTTTTGGAGAACTATTTAAGTTCTGCTCATGACTGTTAGAGGCAGAAGCAAGAACTGACCCAGGTCAAGTTGTCCTCGCTGGTCTTCAAAACGAGCTAAATTAGGCTTTGCTTGTGTGATGGAGCTCGTTTTAGCTGCTCAGAGAATTTTCAAGTCTGGCCTCCTTGTGTGTTTGCCTTTAACACCTGCAGAGGGTTAAGAATTCTTTCCAAAGTTCTCTTTCTCGCCTCTGTACCTATGTTGCCTGGTTGAGAAAAAAATGTAAAATTTCCCATTGTCCTTTCCTTTGCAAAATCAGACCCTGGTGAATTTCATTTTGGTGTATCCATTGTTTGTTCGGTCTTTCTCTCCCAGGACAGACACTGTTTTCTCGTCTCCTTATGGTCCTGAGAACTCAGCTTGGCTGGGTGCCCCAGCAGGTGGCTGGACAGGCATGTGGGTCGCGGTTCCCTTACAGATGGGGTTCTGTTGAGTGTTGCCAGCTCTAAGGGGAAAATGAGTCTGTCTTTCCTTTGGTTATCCTTGGGAGTGGTTCAGGACCTTGGGAGGATGCTATACTTTGCAACCTCTTTGGGGATATCCCTTGCATTCGAGGAACTGTTCGGTCCTGCCAAGAGTATTTACCATTTGTCTCAGCTGAACCTGACAAGAGATCTGAATGGATTCTTTCTAAAGTAGCTCTCAGGTCAGAAAGTGGTCCAGCTGGAAGCTGATATTTATGGCCTGAGAGGAAAATTTTTTTTTTTTTAGGCCTTCTTTCCTAAGCTAAAATGAAGCTATGGTTCCCAGAGGGAAGGAAAAATTTTCTAAAGCTTTTGTGGAAGGATTTACTAAAACATTCCAAAGACATGCAAGTCTAAAGCTAGAACGCAGGAATCTTTTGAAATTTCCATCTTAGTTGAAGTTCCGCCTGCTATAAAGGAGCAAGCTGAAGATAATGGTTGGGACTCACTCAGGCTCCCTCTCATTCAGGCTACAACCCAGTTCTTTGAGAAATTAAGCACTGTACTTGTCTTACAAATCTGGCCTTGTAAGATCAGAAATGTGGCTCTAGAAATAATACAAAGCCGACCTACCCTTTTTACCAATCCCAGAACATCCCTTATTCATCTCAAAAGGCTTGCAGATGTTGTAAAAGGTCTGGATTTAGGGAATAAAAACCCTTTATGGTGGAACTCACATTCTTTCCTCTGTGCCTTTTGCGATATTAAGTATTCCAAATGGTCTTCTTTAGAAACCAAGGCGATTCTTATGAGGAGGAAAGAATGAAGGGCTATTTTAAAAACTAAGCCTATGAAAAATATTAAAAGTCCCAACTATATGAGTAAAAAGCTTTAGCCATCTGAGCAGGTGACCTTAACTTACTGCACCTGCCTAAATACAATACAGAGTGAGTTTTGCATTATCATACCTGTCCTGTGGCTAAAAATTTTTTAAATGAAAGCCATAAGATCTCTGTTTGTATCTGTCTGTATGTTTATGTATGTCGATTATAAACGTTTGATTTTTTCCCTACCTCCAGGTGGCATTGCCAAAGTTAATTTGTAAAGAGCTCTATTTAATTAACTTAAAGACAACCAAGTGTTTGCATAACTCAAGTATACTCTCAGAAATAGAGAAACCAACTCAAATGTTTTACAAGTTCACATGATCTAGGCTAATCTTAGGTAAATAAAAGCTAGTTTAAGTTTGTTGGTTTAATTAAAACAGGCATGTCTTTAGAGTTATTAGCATTAAACATAATACTTAATGCTACTTAGGTTTACTAAAAGTCAAATAAGCTCACGTTGTTTCTGTTACAGAATTTGTCAGCAAGAACGATAACCTAAGATGACGGTTCGCTGTTTAATGTCTCATGAAATTTTCGTGACTGATGTCAACGTAATTATTAAGAACAAGTGAATTAAAATAGTTGGAAGTAAAGTAAAAGTTTATAGATAAACTTTTCAATAGTAATTATGCTTTATAGCATATCTACTTAAGAATACTTTCCAAAAATTTCTGATAACTTGAAATAAGTGAAATGATGGATAGTGTCTTAATGTACAGATCATTTCCAAATAAGATAAAATAATGAATGAAGCATGAATCAGTGAACATAGGTTTATCCTGAAGATATTCGGATCTATCAGTAAACATTGTTTGTGCCACACTGAAAAATTTACAATGAGAAAGAATACTCCTAGAAATTATGAAGTGTATTAAAAATTTGCCAATCCACAGAATACTAGTGTGATAGTCCACAATTGCTTACTTCTTGATTTTCATTAGGAATGAAGGATTCTAAAGGTTAAGAATTCTAATTAATATATGTAATAAAAGCTACATTGAAAAAAAATGAAAGAAAACAACTGTGTATGAAAGGTCAGTAAGGAAAGTAAAATAATCGATTTTTCCAGAATGAGAAAGACAAATCTAGGACAAAATCTGAATGGATTTAAAAAGTCATGGAAGATTTGTGGAAAAGGAATCTTGGAAAAAGAATTTTATGTGTGATCAAGCTGGCTAAGATAGGAATGGATTTATTTAAGTTTTTAAAAGAATGAGTTTTAATATCAAAAGTATACTGGTGCAATTCAGAATTTGGCTTACTCTCTTTTAAGTTTTCTTGCACTCTTGGTCTGTTTTTCAATAGAGATTGTCAAAGTTGTTTTGTTTTGTTTTGTGGTGGTAGTTGTTTTACCTTTTGGGTAATGTACCCAGAAAGCAAAGATTTGGGGGCTTACTAAAATTATTTTTATAATTTATTGTGCCTCCCACTGTCTTTATAGGGTCTTTAATAACTTATGAAAACCCAGTCTTCTCAATATTAAAAGAGCTAATTTTTTGTTTACAACTATGTAAATCTCTGTATGTGCCTTTTAAACCTTCCATTGTCACTTTGGTTACATAGATTATTAATTATTTCATAATCATCTGTGATCCTATTTAATCAAATGTACAAACTTTTTGGTCTTTTCCCAAAATCAAATTCTAAACAGAGTCACTTTAACCTCTAACTTTGAAATTTCCCACGGGGTCCCTCGACAATTTAAAAGGATTTGTCTCACACTTTGTAAAAGAGGGATGTTAACTAAGTGGGTATATATCCTACAACCTTAAGCCTTTCACAGTAAGTAAATGCCACACCCTCTATGTAACCAATATTGTCTTGGCAACCAGTGCTCATTTGACTGTATTGTTTTGCGGTTTCCAGTGTCACCTGAGGGCTGTTTCTCACATTCCTTTGATTCCAAGATGGTGAATCTGGTCTGTGTTCTGCCAGTGAGATTCTTCCCCATGAGACTTTGAAAATGCAAGGATGACAGACACCATATTATTCTCCCTTTAGATCTGATGAGCAAAGACTTGCTGTGGCAGATATGAGGTTTTGCACCCCTCAGAGTCTTACCCTGATTCATTCACTTCAGTGACCATTAGCCCTGGTTTCCCATGGTTTCCTTATCAGGGTAGCACCAGTACCTTCCTGACTCTCTGGACCAGAACTGTAGTGGTAAGGTTAGAAAACAACCTTCAGGCTCCGATGCCTTCTGCAGCATTTCCAACATTTTTAACACTAAATTCCCTATATCAGTCACTGTGTACCACAAATATCTAAAGCAGTGTGTGTGTGTATATATATGATATACTCTTAATCTCATGGTTCAAATAATAAACAACAAGACATCCATGTTTCAACTCCCAAACTATATTTTTGTTGGGAAACATGAAACCATCCCAATAAGCAAAGCTATTTCATTCACAATCTTACCAGATTTTGGTACGATCTTAAAGGGAAGACAACTACAGAAACCTACTTTATTGAAAATTAGAATTCTCATATTACACTGGAACATACTATTGTAGCATATTGACTAATAGCATATACTGTTATGAATATACTTTACGAAACTGAATGATGTTCCATGTAAAATGGCATTAATTATATCTATGTGGCGAACTTGTTTAAATTCTGCATGTGATCATCAAACCTTAGGAAATCAGGAAAGGGTACAAATTCTGACCTATAATTTCGTAATACAAACACTATCACAGGAAAGCAACATTAATTACCTTGTGCTGATCATTAATTGTGGACTGTAAAAATAATTTATTTTAGGATATTATCAAATTTAGTCTCATTAAGTCAGGCAAAGCAGTTCAGTCACTAGGAAATGGATCCCTATTACTAATGACCCACTTGGAAATAAACAAATGCACAAATCCTGGTTTCTGGCATAGCAAGGTTAGGGGACAGAAATTGAAGCAGGCTCTGGTTCTGAGAACAGGAAAAGGATGACACTGTAAAGTAACTAAAGCCAGATCATATGCCAGGACTGCTATGAATCACATTGTGGGGGTGGACAAGATACTGTGAATTTGATTAAACTGTCTACCACGTTCTCCCTCTCAACCAAATAATCTCATCATTTTGGACACCAAGACACAGCCAAATCATCGTGCAGGAGGAATCACCACCATAGCCTTAGCCATGCTAAATTAGAACAAATAGATGGTGGGGGGATTACCACCATGAGAAGTAGGGTGGGAAATTGGGAAGCTGATGCCAAACTAGCTTGTGTTTAAAAATTATTTTAAAATAATGAAAGAGCCTTTCACAACAGACTTACTGAATCAGAATCTTTTTACAAGATCTNACCATGAGAAGTAGGGTGGGAAATTGGGAAGCTGATGCCAAACTAGCTTGTGTTTAAAAATTTTTTTTTTAAATAATGAAAGAGCCTTTCACAACAGACTTACTGAATCAGAATCTTTTTACAAGATCTCAGGTGATTCCTCTGCAAATTAAATTTTGAGAAGCATGGATCTATGATTCATTGGCAATTACCAGTTGTACTCTCAGAAGAACAAGGTAGAGAGAATAATACTCTTGGTTTTGTAATGGAGAAATGCATTTTTAGTCACAAAAGAGAATACTCTGAAAAATACAAATATATGCCAAAGGTGTAGGAAGCAAACCCAAATTTTGAATCAAATCAAGCCTAGACTGAGGATGGTGCTCTGTGGAAAAGTCATGTCAAGATTATCAGTCCCACATCTTCAGTTAAATAGCCTTGAAATGTGTCCTATGAGGGAGCAACAGCACTATTATGCTACGAGCCAATTCGGATACAGTTTAATTAAATAATATGCAAGGTCACGGAGCATGACTGGCAGAATGGTTCAGAACCAAATTAACTACTCCTTTTACTGTGGCCATCCCTGGTTGCCATCTAACACTGTGGCATATAAACTCTAAGGAAGGTTCTGGCATTGCAGATTTGTTCCCGCAGCCAGGGGAATTGAATTCTCTCTCTCTGAAGCCATAGAAACCCATTCCATCTTTCTATTTTTAATCCTTTGCTGATTCTAGAGGCTTCCTACCAATAATTCGATGCCAAACAGTTGTTCTCCTTGCAGCTGCCAAACAGACCGGCATTTGCAGCCTCGGGTTGTGTCCCACGTTGGCTCTCTCCCAAATGTCATTCCCTACAAGGCTTTTCTTTCAACTGATGCATTAGGGTCTTTGAATGACAACATGAAATTAAATGGAAAATGACATTCATGAGAAAAGATGCTCCTTTCCAATAACTGAGACTCTCTACCCATCTGTCATTGCTTCCTTCTCTGTCTGCCTCGTGGTTTTCCACAAATCCCAAGCAGCTTGATATAAATGTGATCATTAGAGGATTTTCATACATTAATGCAAATTATGTACTGGCAACACTTAGGACATTCTGCTCAGAGTAGTTGAGGCCCTCCCATAGAAGAGTGTGTATGTCAAGAGAGTGCAAAACCAAACCACTTTCCTTTGAATCATCTCACCACTAAAATTATCAGAAAACATTTCCAATAAAATTATCAAAAAAGTATGGTCCTTTAATTGATTTGGAGGACCCTTGCCAAATATAGAATTAATTCAAAACTTTATTACTTAACAGCAAAAATGTATCATTCCCTAAAAAGAGGCAGAGAGAAAGAGAAAGACAGGGGTAGAGGATAGGTAGGTAGGTAGATAGGTAGATAGATTTAGATGAACAGATTCTGTAAATGTTGAGCTCCTAACAGACGGCCAAGAAATGTCAATAGTACTAGTTATAATACAAGTTCTAGAAACAGGAGAAATTCTGTTCTCAAGGAAATTAAAATTTGTCTCATGAATAAATATTTGAGTCCCATAAAAACTAAGTTTAAATACAATGGGAAAATATGTAGCAGAAATTGAGAGGTAAGGATCAGCATAGGCATGAATTGATAAGACATAGTTAAAAGATGAAGGCAGAATATTTTCTTAGCAGGCAGGAGAAGAGAGCTGAATATTTAAAGCAAACCACACAAAGGAAACCAAGGTGATGAAGCAGAAAATAACACCAGTAGTTTTAGTCATTCTTTAATTCAGTCAGTAATCAATCATTGATCCCTTTCTCTGGAAAAAAGACCACGACAGATCCAGGTCACTCCATCCCTACTCTGTAACCACGTATGCTATTTCTGCTGGGAGAAATAAACTCATTCACTGATGAATGGAGGGAACATGCAATTCCACTGGCTACACTTTCAGGCTATTTTAGTAGGAAGCCATAGATAAAATGTTGGCATTTGGTTTAAAGCTAGATCCAACAAATACTTTGAAAGTTAGGATGATTATTCATTTTGTCATTGGAGTTTTCCTTTTCCTGAGTTATTATATACCCTCGATTTACATTAAATTTCTAGTTTCAACCATGGACTTAAAAATACGTGATTAAAAATATGGTCTGTGAAACTAAATATTTTCAAAATTAATTTAAATGGACAAAGGCAAAACACTATTTTTTTTTTTGAAAGAGAGTGTATGCGAACAGNTGTGAAACTAAATATTTTCAAAATTAATTTAAATGGACAAAGGCAAAACACTATTTTTTTTTGAAAGAGAGTGTATGCGAACAAGGGCAGGGAGAGGGAGAGAGAGAATCCTAAGCAGGCCCCATATCCAGCCCAGAGCCCAATGCAGGGCTTGATCTCATGACCCAAGCCAAAATCAAGAGTCAGAGGCCGAACTGATTGAGCCACTCAAGCACTCCAGCAAACATTATTTATAAAAGAGGATGATAAGGCAAAAGTAGGGTGGTAGGCTGAATAATGCCCCATTCCCAAAGATGTCTATGCCATAATCCCTAGAAACTGTGACTGTTACCCTTGCATACTAAAGGGACTTCCCAGATACGATTAAATTAAGGCTCTAACAGAGGGAGATTATCCTCGATATTATCTGATTGGGCTCAGTGTAATCACAAGGGGCCTTAAAAGATGAAAGAAGAAGGGTCAGAATCAAAGAAAGTAGTGAGATGATAGGAATCAGGGGTCAGAAAGAGAGAGAGAGATCCTAAAAGATATTATGCAGTTGGCTTTGAAGATGGAAGGGAACAGGAGCCATGGAATGCAGGCAACTTCCAGAAGTTGAAAAGTCAAAGGAACAGCTTTGCTCCTAGAGCCTCCAGAAGGAACACAGCCCTGCTGACACCTTGATTTTAGGACTTCTGACCTCCAAAGTGGTTAAGATAGTAAGATGTGTTGTTGCAGACACTAAATTTATTGTAATGTGTTGTATCACCAATGAAAAAACGAATACAAGTATATAAAAAGTTGTTTAACATTATTCACTGACATTAAAATAAAAATTAAATCACCATGAGAAAACATTGTACACATACTGAACTCACTGAAAATGGCACAACTGCTGAAACTGGAAACAACGAAGCACCAGGGAGGCTAAGAAGAAACAGGAACACTCACACTACTCCTGCGATCACTGTTACCCTAATGTTACCCCAAGGGCTCCCATTTACTCTCAGCTTGGTCATGTGACTTCCCTGGCCAATGGGACACAGCAAATGTCAAATAAACAGAGGCTTCATAAATGCCGGGATGTTGGGGCCCCCTTGGAAGGAGGCTGTCTATCCTATGAGGCAGACCAGTTTAGTCTTGAAGGAAGGAAGACAACGTGGAGACAGAGGAACAGAATCCAGCTCAGTTGGTCTAGCTAAGCCCCTCCCTACCAACCTTCCAGATGTATGTGCAAAACTGGCAATAGGACACACAGCTTGTTCAGAGAATTGTGAAAAATAATACATTGTTGTTTCAAAGCCACGAAGCCCAAAAGACTAGTCTGTGCTTCAGATCCCATAAAGCTAAGGCAAGAGAAACGTCAGTAACATGTGGAAGCTGGAGTGCAGAGAAGCATTAAAACAGAAGATCTGTTAGAGGCACCAGATTTCCTCCGTAACCCCATGAATCTGGCTG
This sequence comes from Ailurus styani, assembly GCA_002007465.1. Taxonomy (NCBI): domain Eukaryota; kingdom Metazoa; phylum Chordata; class Mammalia; order Carnivora; family Ailuridae; genus Ailurus; species Ailurus styani. The sequence continues at coordinate 1,008,441 of LNAC01000200.1, read as the reverse complement.
ACTCCAGCCTCCTTTGCACTTTGAGAGGCACTAGGGCTCTTGTGTACGCAGGGATTAGATGAAAATCTCTGTGGAAGAGTAAGATTTCATGCATTGACCAAGTTTAGGTCATCGCTCTTAGAATTTCTAGCCTCAGTGGGAGATACACCAAGTCAAGGTGCAGACAGGTGGAGGTTCTTTGTGACATAGTTCTATTGGATCACCAGAGAATGAGCTCCACTAGAGGGTTGTCTAAGCTACCCTTACTCTTGAGCATCTGAAAGTTTTTCAGTGACTTTCTCATAAATATGAGTAGACAAGCAAGACCAGCAGGCATTGAGGTAAAGCCTCCATGATAACAGACATAAAACCAAAACAAGGGAACAGAGAGAAATTGGTGCTCTGAGCAGATTTTTTTAATGCTGTTAGTGATATCCTTAATACCTTGAAAAGATATTGTACTGATGAAACAAGAACAGGAGACTATAAGAAAAGAACATTCAGAGCATTGCAAAGAGCCCTTGAAATTGCAATATGATTATAGTGCTAAAACTGAAAAGAAAGTTTGAAAGACAAACTTAAGGGATTCTCCATGAAGACAGGGAAAGCAAAGCAATAACAGCATCAAAGGGAAGGGAAACTGCAGAGAAAAGATAAGAAAACTAAAAAAAAAAATCTATCCAAGAAGTCTAAACCCAAATACTAGGATTTCCAGCAGGATAAAATTTAAAAAAATTAGTGAAAGTCTTTTTTTTTTTAATTCAACAAATTTCCCCAGAACTGATATGAATTTCCACATTGACATGACTTACCAAAACCTGGCACGATAAACCACAAAAGGCGGGTTTTCTGATGTTTTAAAATTTTTTCAAAAAAAGAAAATTTCCGGGCGCCTGGGTGGCTCAGTGGGTTAAAGCCTCTGCTTTCGGCTCAGGTCATGATCTCAGGGTCCTGGGAT
>LNAC01000200.1:934737-1007436 GCA_002007465.1 Ailurus styani | reverse complement strand
TCTCTCTCTCTCTGCCTGCCTCTCTGCCTCCTTGTGATCTCTCTCCCTCTGTGAAATAAATAAATAAAATCTATAAAAAAAAAAAAAAGAAAATTTCCAAAGTATCCATAGAGCCATGACTTCAATCTTCAAATAGATTAAAGGTCAAGATGTCATCAGACTTCTCAAAAGCAGCACCAAAAAAAAAAAAAAAAGATGAAAAAATGGCTTGAGGGCTCTAAGAGAAGATTATTTTCAATATGGGATTTCATACTGTGACACTATTTTTAATATATGTAACTGAAAATGCTGATTTTAGCTTTTGCTGGAGTATCACTTGAGAGGATCAGAGACGTCTACTACTTACTCTGTGTTGAGTGTGAACAGGCTGTATAAAACCTGCCCCGTGTCTGAGAAAAAAATAAAAATAAAAAGCATGTTCATGTGTCCCCTGAGATGTGCACCAATGTCCTAACCAACATATTTAATTATACTTGTAATGCATGCTTCCATACTATACTAAGAACAAAGTTGTGGATCAAAAAGAGCAATGATCTTTGGGGCCATTAGGTGGCTCAGTCCCTTGAGTGTCTGACTCTTGAATTCAGCTCAGGTCATGATCTGAGGGTGGTGAGATCAAGCCTGCTTAACAATCTCTCCCTCACTCTTCCTCAGCCCATTTCCCTCCCACTGCCCCCCCCACCCCCCGCCATTGCTCTCGGGCACGCATGAGTGTGCGTATGGTCTGTCTGTCTGTCTCTCTCTCTGTCTAAAAAGAAAAGAAAAGGGCAACGATCTACACCAGAAAATCTCAATAGTCTATATTGTATAATAAAATTTGTATTCTGTATTCTAAAATGAAGTATTCATCGAGGCTGTTAAACAGGTCCGAATTCATACCAATCACAGGAAATGTTCGAATGAATGTCCTTCCTTTACACCTGTGACATGGCATGAATTTACTGAACAATATTTAGCAATCTAAATATACCAACTCAAAGCTCAGTACATTCCTCCTCAGTAAGCAATTACAAAGGGTGGAAAGTATTTATCACACAATATGATATCACAGCTTTTCTTTTATAAATTAATTAGGTTAAACTATATATCACCTTTCAGTTTTTCAGTGAAAGACATATGTGACATGCATAGTCCACACAGATTTAAATAAGCTACTGCATTTAAACATTCTTGAGACAACACCCTATTTTTCTCTGTATTACTTAGAGCACCTAAGATAGGATAGAGTACGGAGAAAGTTTTCAACAAATACATAATGACTATGAACAAAATAAAGAAAATTTTCAGTATAGTATCTTGAAAGTATGGTAATAGAGCCTGGGCAAGAAGTTTAAGTAGGATGAATTTTATTTAGCATTCTGTTTAGTAGACTTAGTTTGGAAAGTATTTCTACTCTGGTGGAATTCTAATATAATCAAGATGTGGTATCATAGAAATACCTACACAATGCTTATAATTCTTAAGGTTATTGGGGCTCCTGGGAGGCTCAGATGGTTAAGCACCTGCCTTCGGCTCAGGTCATGATCCAAGGGTCATGGGATGGAGCCCGCACTGGGCTTCCTGCTCAGCAGGGACTCTGTTTCTCCCTCTCCCTTTTCCCCTCCCCCCCATACCCCCGCACTCGTCCTCTCTCTCACTCTCTCTCACATATGAATAAATAAAATATTTTTTAAAAAATCAGTTCATAAAGATTTGGAGAAAAGCTTAGACAGGGAACAAAATTTACCAATCTACCAAAATTTGCCAAGTCTCTATGAACTAAACAAATAATGACAATATATATAGCAATCTCTCTCTCTCTCTCTCTCTCTCTCTGGCTCTCCGTCTCATCTCAGCATCTAGAAATGTTGTCTCAAGAAAAAAAAGAGGCAATTAAAGTGTGTCACTATAGTCCTTTGTAATCTAACATCAAAATTTTATGTTCCCCATTCACTTGGTACCAAGTTTAAATGTAACTGCTAGCAAGGGAACATTACCACATGTCTGCATGAAAAATGGCTATGTCGCCTTTATAATGCATTCCAAAGCTCTCCCACCCAAGCGTTATTTCCTTATTATTAATTCTGAGTCTGGTTGCCAACGAGGCAGGGGGAATGAGAACTAATAAGCTAGTAAGTTCTCTCGCTCTGAATGTCTTCTTCCATAATAAGATGCAGACATATTTCTTCTTTCTCCCTTTTCCTTCCATTCCACTCTGGAGGACAGGGCGTTGGGAGAAAATACGTATTGCTTATATTATACCCCATCTAGTTTCCAGAAACAGACTCCCCAACTAGCTCCCAATGGTTTTTGAGGCAGCTCGGAAAATATGAAAAGCAACAACCGGGAAAGATTCGCTACAATTCAGGTCCCACCATATGGCAGGTGCTAAGCTAGATGCTTTCTCATGTGTTTACTTTAGTTCATATTCTCTAATAAAGAGGATTATTATTTTATTGCCATTTTGTAGATGAGTTGATTGTGACTTGGAATTTAAATAATTTCTCCAATTTACGTAGCTAGCAACTGGCAACGCCGGGATTCACAAACCAGATCGCTGGCCCCCAAATGCTAGTCTTGGCCACCTGACCCCTCTAGGTCTCATTTCGGTGTTGTCTGCCTTTCCTTTTGTCTACCAGTTAAATCTGTGAAGGACCGAAATGCCTTTTTACACATTTTGCCAGTGAGAGTTACTGTTACCGAATGTGCATTTGACACAGCACGTTTTGAACAAGGATTTCCAAATTCCACGTTTCAGAACCTCAACAGATCTACAATAATCAAAGGGAAAGTTTTATAAAAACCTTAGGAAAGTCAAAACAGAGTATTTTTAATTTGCCGATTTCATTTCCCCATAGGGCTTTTAGAAAAATAACGAGATAAATAATTACAAAGTCATCACGATAGGACACTTAACTTGTTTGACAAATGCAGTACTCGGAACCATGTAAAAGAATTGTATTATTCATCCCAGGTTCTCTCTTACTCTCGAGAAAGAAGAGACAAGCGGCTCTGGGTAAATTTCATTTCTCCTCTCTTTCCTTTCTGCTCTGCTCTATGTCCTCCTGGGCTAAAATCTACAGGCTACAATTCCCAGGCTTTCTTATGCTCGGGCTGCCAATTAGATGAAGCCAGTGAGAGACACAGGAACATCGACCGTGGGAGGAGGAACAAGTCAAGATCTTTTGATCCCTGCCCTCTCCCTACCAGATGACAGGGCCAGCCGTGGCCTCGCCGCTCCTCAAACCTCCAGCTGGACGTAGTGTGGGATGCAGGTCAGGAGCGGGGACAGACCGGCATGTGGTTACCAAAACAGCAACAGTGTTCACCAAGACTGTCGGGAAGACTAACTACTCCTGGCTGCTGGAGGGGTGGACGCGAGGGGGAAGATGGATGGGGAAGCGTTGACTTCATTCAGAGTGCTGGAGACTGCAAGCCTTACAGCCCGATGGTCAGCCCTGTCTCCGCTACAGAGTTCCATATGACACCTGCAGGTCTCCGATGCCGAGGCTGGGAAGAGATGGGATGTGACACTCAGGATAACGGCATTAGGGCAAGCATACTTGAGCTTGAGAACTCAGAATCTTCACCTCCCTCTGTCACCATCAAAAGCTGATGATGAAGAGCATCGTATGAAATTTGGGCTAAATTTATTTATATGCATGCACTCTCTTGGGGTTTCATAAATTGACTTGAACACCTGGAGTGGTATTAACAGTCTACATGACTGATTAATTCTTTCATCAATGGGCATCTATATTCAACGAGGTTAACAGGAGAAATTCCCAAGGAAAATTGTGAACGAACAAGGCCAATGGCTTAAGAACAGGGTCTGAGAGATGCGAAGTGCTCAGCCCCGCCTAAGAATGCCCCGGAAGGGGCAGGATAGGACTGTGCATGCATCTTGGGACTCACACCTCAATGGAAAACGACAGCAAAGCGACAAAGCAGAGACCACTCACGACTTAAATTTCATATGAATTAAGTCGTAGGTGCTGTCAGAACATAAGGAGAATGTGAAATTGTAGTGAAAGAGGGGAACTACGCTTGTTCGTGTAATTAGCATGACAGAAGCAGGGTCGAGAGCAGCCGTGTTTTGTGTCAATGAATGGTTTCTTTCTCCCAGAGTCTCCTGCTGCCTTATGCAATGAATGCCGGTAGTGATTAAATTTCACAGTTTCGCTTCCAGGTTAGAATGTGACTACATGAATTTCCCTTGAAATAATACAGTAGTTGATGGGGATTTAGTGTTTCCCTCACACTGGAGATGTAAGTGTGAGGGTTTTGGTTTTGTTTTTTAATTAAGTAAGGCCCAACAAGCATAGGGCAATAATGGATTTTGAATGGAAAAATGGGAAAACTGAGCTGGGAACTCTGCCTTCCCAGATCTATATTTAAACTTACATATCGATGTATCTATCTGTGTAGAAGCCAAAGGGAACCCAAGGGAACTATAAATATGTATATATACTATACCAGATATAGTACACACACACACACACACACACACACACACTGTACAGATGGTATTCCATCTATAGTATATGTATGTATCGCAAATATGGCCTGTATTTATAGTCTATGTATCACATGCCACATATACGGTTAGGTGTGTGTGTGTGCGTGTGCGTGAGTGTGCGTGCGTGTGCACGTGCGTGTGTGTGTGTGTGTGTGGAACAGACCTTCCCCTCTGGCTTCCGGTCTGGTTCTGATCATCTGAAGGGAAGGGGAGAGGGAGGCTGGCACGCTCTCCGGCACCCTCCTGCCAGGCTGTCGCTCGCCTGTGGCTCTCGGCCCGGAGCTCGCCCCTGACCAGGCGCCCTCTTACCACCGCCAGGACGCTGACGGAGACCCAGAGCAGCTGCTTCTTCGTGGCCCTCAGGCCTTGGCCCGATCGACAGCTTTCAGTTGTGACTCACCGCTACCATCGCTTACTTTTTTGCTTCTCCCCACACCTGGTCTCGCCATTCGAACCCCCTCGATTCACTCGGAGCGTGCCGTGCGGTCCCTGCCAGGAGTCTGACTCAGGCTCAGTTTCAGATCAGCCGTATCCAGTGATTCAAGACCTTGGGAACAATGTACCCTCACTGGGGTATTATTACATCATGTTTCTTTTATGAGCTGGAAAAAAAAAATCGGGTCTTTGTATAAGGGAAGATTTCACTTCTTCTAAGTAGAGAGGTTAATGTTTGATGATACTGTGAATTATATAATTCCTTTTTTATCGTATTAGTAAAAATACTTACTACTCATCTCCATTGTGCTTAGTAGCAAGGATACAGCAGTGAATGAAGTCCCTACTCTCACAGAGTTTCAGAACATTAAAAAAAAAAAACCAACGATCAAATGAACAAGATACACACAGACGATCCCTGATGCCGGGAGAGGGGCTGGGGAGGCGGTGACCCTCGCCCGAGGCTTAGCCCAGGACGAGCAGGGGAGGGAAGCTGGTGGCCTTCCCCACTTTCCTCGCCTGCTTTCGTTGAGATGCTTACGTTTGCACGCTCTCTGGGGAAATGCTCGCCGCCAGCCCCAGGAGGTAAGCCAATCACGATAATTCTACCCCCTCGACATTGAGTCATTCGGGCGGGACCTGACTCACAATCCCAATCAAGGAGACATAACAGGGCCACCTGCAGGGCACCTTCCTGGAAGTGTTTTTTTTCTCTCCTAACCAAGAAATGACACGGAGTCACACATGCCCCTTTGGCTCTGGGGGAACGTCACCAGGAACACTGGTGATGCTTGAAACTCCAGCGGACACGTCCAGTCACGAGGTGGCAGGACTGGGTCTGGCCATGTCCCCAGTGAGGAGAGCAGAGCAGAAAGACGAACAGGCCTGGGGCCTGGATGACACTGCTGAGCTGATAAACCTCGGAGGCCCTTGTCCTTTTCACTATGTAAGCTGCTCTTTGCTTAAAAGCAAGAACTCAACAAAGCCGTCCCGTTTAAGCGGAGACCTGAAAGATCAGAAGCAGCCAGGAGCTAAAAAGGGGCACAACACACGAGGGGGGAAAAACAAGGATAAAGCCGTGACAGTTGGGGAAGGACCAGACCCCAAGCTGCTAAATGGCACCAACCGAAACGTGTGTTTGCCCTGTGCCTGTGAGAGGCATGCTTGACTTTTTCTTCACATTTCAGGTTCTAAGGTCTCCTCTCTAATCTCTGTACACATATATTGTTGTAAGTGGTCTTAGACTGCATTTGGAGAATCTGCAAAAGTACAGAAAGAAATCCCCCAAACTCCACGACCGTCCCAAGTTAAAATAGTCTGTCTTTTTCTTTCCACTATATTTTACAGAACTAGAATCCCAACTTTTGTTAGGAAAACATAATCACTAAAGTCATTATTCATCTCGGACATCAATCCCAGTATCTGAGTTCAATCTAATTCACTGGAACGTGGTCTAATAGATACCAGCCATAGTTTATTCTGATAATTTAATTCACGCCATTATAAAAGATAAATGAATTCAGAGACATCAGCTCTGCTTCCTGTTTTGACTATCTTAAGTGTGTGATTATATAATTTTCCCAATTATTTATTTTTACAGTGCCTATGGGATTGGCTGAATCTGCAGAGGAAGCCTTTCAGGCAGTCATTAAATGTGCTTTAATATAATCCCTTTATTAACTGCCAACATAATCTCTCTAAGAACTACTAAGCTTCAAGGCTGATGACTTATTAATCGTGGTTTGTGACATTAAACATGTAGGGGCTTTAACGGTAAAACAAGCAACAAGCAGAAAGTTCTCTGAACTCTAACCTTTCAAGAACGAAACTGTTCTCTAATTTGGTCCAGGACGGCTGTATCTAAAGATAACAGGGGAAAAAGTACCACGGGCTGTAGGAAGTGTCACCAGAAGGGATTCCAAAGCAGGAGCCATGGTCTTAAGACTGTAACTCCATCTATTCTGTGGTTCTCTCTGCTTCTCCCTCCCTTACTTTCCCCTTTATTTTGCACTTGAATAACGCCAGGAATGGTGTTTCGCCATTAGTCTGCAGTGACTCAGGCCTTCTAAAGTTTATTATAAATCCAATAGGACTCTGTGGTTGCATTGTGGGTATCTGATTTATGGGTTTCAGCTAAAGAAATACACAAAATAAGTATTTCCACCCTGTATATACAGTAAAAACTTGATAAGGCACTGTTTAAATCAGGTTTAATAGAAAAGGGGCTATAAACATATTAGAGCAGTTTTAAACAAACTATTCCAAAATGTACAAAAGCCCTATAAGTGTTAAGTTATAGCACTGTTCACCATATTATGCAGTTAAGAGCCTCTGGGTCTTGCCATTAAAAATCCTATTTTCAGTGCTGTTTAGCACCCGTATAAAAATTCCATCTGAACCAAGATTAAGGATATAAGTCCTCAGTGAAGGAACAAGGTATTTTGGTTTCTTTAAAGCTTTTGGATTTTTTTTGTTCAGTTAATATAAACCAACAATCTACAGATGATATTCACTTCAATTTTGTCCCTTTATTTGTAAAAATATAGGCATGTTTTGCTAATGCAACTTGACTAGATTTTAAATAATAATAAAAATGCTGTCTTCCTATACTATTATTTCTTAGTTTAAATCACTAGCTATGAATTGGTTTGTAACTGATTAAAAATAGACCCAATTTTTCAAATATTGCCCCAGCGGTTTAGGATATTTTTCACATGTCCACTTCAGGAAATGGGTAATGCATGCAGATTGATTTTCCTACTTTTTTCTTAATCAACTAATAAAAAATCTCTGACCCCTCATGTTCAGTTGCTGCCAAGTGGCAAAGCTCTTAAAAAGCCCAGCAGGTAAGGCCATACCCACGCTTAGATTTTTAATTTAATCCGTAATTAATCCATAACATTATTCTTTTACCTCCAAAGTGGGAAAAATGGTAAATGGAAGGACTTTTGGCTAAGGCCCATGTCTGAGAGGTGACAGTGGCTGCTTTCCCATTCTCTGTGGTTCAGTGTAAATGATCACTTCAGATATCATAAGAGTCAAATAACTGATGTCTTATAACAACTGCCCTTGGGATTGTTGATAATGGCATTTCTTCTCTCTCCCTGATTTTGATCAATTATTACTCTCAGCATTATTATCATAGTCATACATTTAAATCCTGTATAATATCTACATATTTAAAAACTGTAGGGGAGCAGGAAGGAAGTCACTGGGAGCCATACCCAGGGAGAAGAGGTTGGATTCGTGCTTTCAGATAACTCAAGAATCCTCCAGAATATCTCTTCTAGCCAGAGCAGGGAAGAAGAGCAGTGTAAGCAATGCCATCAGTGTGTGGGCCCCAGTGGACACCCAGGGACAGCACCAGATGTTATTCAGTCCAGGGGAAAGTGTTCTGGGCATTCCGGAAAACCCAGACGGCCCTGCAGATCCCCAGGGAATGCATGGGGAGAGCTCACTATCTTCCCACATCTGACCGGGATATCACTTCCTATACGAAGTTTGGCCCAAGATCCAGAGTTGTAAAATCCCCTCCCAGGTGAGCAAGATGGTGTTTGCTGCTACCAAGCCAAACATCTTTGACACAGACCACGGCTCTCAACCATGAATTGGACTTGCCCTGCTCTCACCCACACCCACCCATGCATGACTGCCACTTCTCCCATGCAACAACCAGGACCTCTGCAAGAGACTGAAAGCAGTCCTGCTGATGATGTGTGAGCAGTCCAGTTTCCGTTCTCGAGAACCGTCAACCTTGAAGAGGCAGGTTACACTGGATTCTCACAGAATTGCCTGAGCAGCTGGTTCTCTTGCCGACGTTTAGACACAGGCTGCAAACTTCCTGAGCAACTAGAATAGTAGACAGAGTGGATGCAGAATGGCCCAAGGAGGCAGCATTATTCCTGACCAGTCATCCAGCCCATCTCTGAACAGGGACTGTGTGAGGCTCAGGGACACCATGGGAGCAAGACAGATTCTGTCCCTGCCCTCAAAGACAGAAAACAAATCAGAAACTTCAATACAGTATGATAACATCTACACTAGGGCATTAAAATGGCTGTGGTGGGTGTCAAAACAGACCTCTAACAAGATCTCATGGAGGCAGGCAGATGGAAGGGAGGGGAATGCTTGGAAGATTCATCAGGAAGTCACTCTGGAGGAAGAGTCGTTTGGGTAAAGATTGGAAGGACCCTCACTCACTGTAGAGCCTCCCAACCAAAATAATAAGAAATAGATTTTCACTTCCCGCCGAATCCCACCGCTGGTTTACTTCCCTGGTTGCTACGAAAAGTCAACTGTCATTAATTAGTGCCCTAAATTCTTCTCAACTTGTTTTCTGGGTAAAAACACTGTCTCCATGATTAATTGCGATCTCTCTGAGGACAGTCACTGTCTTGGACATCTTTTGCACTCCCCAGTGTTTACCGATGCTGGAAACAGAGAACTGAATTAATAAACTCTTATTATAGGAATGATTGATTCACATATTTTAGAAATAATGTTCACTAATATTTTGTAAATGTCGACTACTGTACTCTGTCATCCAGAGACAAGGAAATCTCTCGAAATGGGTGCAACTTGAAGACTGCTTTTTAAAGCCCATTTATCATTGTTATCTGTTCTTCAAGAGTGTTTGAATTATTGACACAATCTTGAGGCATGTAACCCTAGATCCTCATCAAATCTACCATAAACAATCTTTTTCTTAATGGAGATTTTTGGAGAGCTGGATTTTCGCACATGGCTGTTGTTAGTTGCTGTGTGAGTGCGAATCATCACAACTGACAATAAAATATTAAAATAAATTATTATTAAAATAAAAGAAAGCCCTAACTTGCATTACCCATGTACTTGAAAAGACTCTCTTTTTGGGCTCTGGAACAAACTGCGACTGAACGCTACTCTCTTTCAACTCCCTCTTATTTCCAAAATAGCAAATATTCTTTACCAGAAGATATTAATCAATGGCATAGACTACCGAGAGTCCTAAAAATGGCCAAATCAATATAAACAAAATTTATTTAGTAACAGAAAATTGCTTCTGTGCAATTTCGCGTATACTCTGTTTTAACACAAAGGGGATATTTTACAATTATAAGCACCTGGTGACAGATTCATAGCTCTGTTAGTGACAGCAGAAGCCACAAAATTACTGTCCTGTTTTTGAGTTTAATAATTTCTCTTAAATAAAGTAATTATGATTGTTTCAAAACAGGGTCCTAGAAGAAAATACAGACCCACCGAGGAAAGCATATTGTCTGAAAAGAATACAAAATAAAATAAAAAATAAGAAGTTTGTAGAACTCTTTCAGAAACAGAATTATTTGATTTGTTATTTCTTCGGAGAAAATTATTTTTGCGACTTGATGTGGGCAAGAGGTAAAACTCAAAAGTTTCCACATGAGGACAAACATTTTCTTTGGAGCTTTATGAAGGTACCCGAAAACCTTCCTCTAGTTTCTATATATGTATTTGTAATACATATAATATTTATAATTTAAGAAACGTAATATTTATGTTTATGTAATATTACGTTACATAATATTTAAAAGTAATACTTACTGGAAAGTGGTGCTAATTTGGGTTCTTACCCTTCTTCTCTCAATACTGTGTGAACTTGAAATACTGTGGACACAGACAGGTCCCTTAACTTCTCTCTGCCTTAGAATCTTATCTGTAAACCGAGAACAATAACACTTAGTGGCCTGGGACTCTGCAAAGCACCTTTGCCCTCAGTTGGCTCTTCTCCGCTGGCTTTGCCAGCAGCGGGGAGATCACAAAGCTGGAGGACGAAGGATGGGCCCAACCCCTTCTGGTTGCTGCTGGTCATTTCCTCTGGCGTGCCTGTCTCCTTCTTGCTCCTGTCAGCTTGCCCCTGGCCTTGCTGCTTGACCCCGGCAGCAACCGTTCATTCCTACAGCAGCATCTGAATACAGTCTGAACACAGCATTCTCCCAATGCCTACAGGACCAGCTTCATCAGACTTTCTCTAGGGACACCTGCACCAAGAAGTAACATCTGGCCTAAAAGCCCAAAATCCCAGTCTCCCGGGGCTCCTCCTAGGCGACCAGAGACCTCAGCACCAGCTGAGAATGACCTCTCCTCAGAGGCCTGTGTGTCGGCCCCGCGAGGCTGTCGTCCAAGCTGTAGTTTTAATAATTCAAACTCAGTGTGAGCGGTGACAGCTGCTCTCTAAAATTGCTACCTTGAATGGCTCAGTCCTCTCTGTTGCCTTTTTCAGCTGCCTAGGAAACGATTTGTTATATCTAGTTAATAATCCTTTAAATCAAGTTTTTTACTCTATTAAAATAACAGATGTGACTTCGGTCTCCTTACTGGACCCTGACTGACGTAACGATAATCTCTATATCACATTCCTGTTGGAAAGATCACCTTCTCTTACTCTTTGTCATCATCCAGTATCTTTACAGCAGGGATGCTGCAGGTCCAGTCCTAGGCAGTGGGTGCAGACGGGCGATCGAGACACACAAAATGATGCTGTAGGATAAAATCACTGAACAGAGCTGGGCACCAGACAGAGCCCAGAAATGGAGAGAACCTCCTGGTTCTGACTCTATTTGGAACACTTATGGCCAAGCCTACTGAAAATAAGGCATATTACCCATGGTGACATGGCCAGGGAATTTAAAAAGCCAGCCTCCGAGACTTTGAAGACAGAGACACCATCGAAGGAGCTTCCTGATAAGCGTATGCGACCAAAGTGAATTAGCCCTCCGTTCCAGGCCAGTGAAGTTCTTGCCTTTATTTGTCGAGGTTGCTCCTGGCTTTTCGTTTAGCTCACTGAAGTGACACAGAGAAGGAGACAGATGAGAAGGAGTTCCAAGAAGTTCACAAAAAAATGACTCAGAGCCGTGGAAGGGCAGAGTAATGAGGCAAGATCGCAATGACTCAATGTATTTTTATCTGGTATTCAACTAAGTGCAATTGTGACATCTAAAAATAAGCGAGGCAGAAAAAGAAAAAATAATTATAGGGAAGATAATATATAATAATTAACTACTGAAAAAGAGTATGCTTTAAATAATGGGATACGAGGAAAGCAGGAATAACTTGAGCTGATTATACAGACTCAATTTCTCACATCGAGGTGAGAGCACTGTTATCATTTGAAATTCACAGCCCTTAAAAAAAATAACAGACAAAACATGTAATTATTATCTGCCAACGGTGTAGCCCCAAATGATGCAGTGGTGTTTGTTCATTTCTAATTTATAAAGTTCTACATGTTCCTCAAGTTATCCACCTCCTTCATTTCTCTTTAATTAAAATACTCAGAAAATTCTCATAAATCTCGGAAATGCCCGTTGATGGTCTCTTGCTAACAGGCGCTGGTAAGTGACACCAAAAATAATGCAGTTAAAAAAAATTAAAATTAGAGATCTCCAGAGGTACTGCTTTCGTTGTTTCTTTATCATTCAACACAAAAACATCAAGGGGAAGCAATGTGTTTTATGTATGAAGTACAGTTTCTGATTTTAAAAACTAAACTTGACTGTGGGGTGAAGGTGGACACAGCAGAAAGCCAACAGGTTATTTTGTGGGAACGGGGCTATGAATGATCAACATTGGAAGTGACCAGAGAAAGCTATTTCGCCCAGATAGTCTCAATCTTACAAAGAAATCTGCTCCAAAATATCTTCCTATGTTGCTCCCACATCAACCCTTCCGTCCTATTTAAGGGTCTGTATATAAGTTGATAATCCTTGTTGATCCTCTCCACAGACATTGATTGTCTTTATGTGAAATGACCTTTTAGAAATATGTCTTTAGGGCTCCCTGTCATGTTCAGCATACAAGGACCTCTTTGTTACCAAGAGAAAGGAGTCTACTACTGGTTTGAGTTAAATATCAGGTCACTGTATTTGATTGACAACACAATTTCTCAGAGGTTTTGGAGCATGTTTGTTTGGTTTTTGTTCTTCGTACCTCTGTCATATTTTGTCCATTCCTCAAAAGGTCCTAGATCTAAGGTTGTATATCTTCCTTGATTCCTGAAAGCTGAAAAGGAAACTTTTCCAAAAACACTGTAAAATACAAATGTGAGGTCGTTTTTTAATGTTTTAAATTTTACACTTACATTTTTAAATAAAAACATCCCTGCAGAACTTATCAGTTTGTTGAGAAAACACATCTTGAAACCAATTATTCTGTAGAGCAAAAATTAATCAACGTTGACTCTAGATTTACAATCTCATCAGCACGACTCATCTAAGAGCTTCTCAGAAATTTCTGAGGTAACTTATTTTTGTCTGGTTGGAGGCCTTCCAGGGTCACGGATGGCCCTCTGGCCCTGCTTCAGTTGAGCTGGGACCATAAAGCCTTCCTCTCATGAAGTATGAAAGCCTGTTTTCTAAGTGGTGACTCTTGTCGGCTCTGACGGTAACTCTGAGGTTGAATCGACTCCTCCTCTTGCCCCAAGCCGATGCCACTTCTCTCTCAGAGTTCCCGCCAGCCCTGACGAAGCCCTGTACAGCACTGAGCGCCCCGAGGGGACTCCTGAAATCATACAGTTATAGAAGTCTAAAGGAACTTAGTAAGCTATCTCTCTTCCACCTTAGGGGAGGAAAATGAGGCTCAGAGTCCTTACATTAATTATTAAAGCCCTACAGCGCCTTATGAATGATGTGTGATCATAGCACAAGAGTTTGTATTGAGCTCTTGATACATGTCAGTCTCTAAATGAAGGGCTATCTGTATATCACAAGATTTAATCCTCACACGAACCATATGAGAAAGGCATTATCATTATCCTTATTTTACAGAAAACTGAGGCAGAGGGGAACGGTGTAATTTACTTTAGGTCTCACGCTTAAAATGTGGAAAGATTAGGACTCGGATGTCTGGACCTCTGAGAATATATTCTTAACCACTGTAATACACTTATCTGGAGCTGGTTCAACAAATAATTAAGAAAGGTGGAAAGCACAAAGCAAAATGTCAAGGGCTCAAATGTGAATAAATCGCTGTCCTTGCTCTCCTGAAGTTTTTAGTCTAGTACGGGGTTGACAAACATTTTCTGTCAAAGCCTGTATTTTTGGCTTAGCAGATCATTTATTCTTGGTCACAACTACTCAGTGTTGCCACTGTAGCATGAAATCAGCCAGAGACAATATGTAAATGAATGGATGTTGCTGTGCACCGATAAAACTTTATTTACAAAAACAAGCTGAGGGCCGATTTAGTTTGTCAATCTGTGATCAAATGGAATAATCACTTATGTAAATATAGTACAGTGTGACATATCTCTAAGAGTGTCAGACATAGCCACTGCAGAGTCACAGAAGGAGAAGTGATTTATCCTGCCTGAGCTCTTTAGGGAAAGAAACATTTGAGCAGTGTATTTAAGCATTAGCAAATTAATTAGGCAAGAAGGTAAGAATACTCCAGGCAGAGATGACAGCATAAGCAAACTATTAGAGGCAGGACATTTGAGAAACAGTAGACAATTTAGCAAGAGAGGTACAGGTATATGCTGTGTAATCGTAGAAAAGAAAAAAACAGATGTAAATGGAGTGGAGGGGCAGTTCATGACAGGCATATAGTACAGTGTTAAGGAATTTGGATTTTTGATGCTAGAAGATGAAGAGATATTGAAAACTCTTTAAAAAAAGAAATAACATCATTAGACTTGTGTTTTTCAAAAAATGAATAATTCTGCAGGATTTTCTTCAAAGGAAAAAAGTGATAGAACATACTCAAAAGGCAACTTCTTTGTACTGGACAGATCCAAGTTTTAGAATTACAATTTAACTTCAAGAAATACAATAATCTGCTGTAGGAAGAAACAATAAAAAAATAAATAAAAGCACAATGCTGGCTTCTGTAACTTGTGATGCTATTGTAGCTTTTCTTTTAAAAAAATGCCCTGAAGCTATACTTTTTGTTTAATTAATCTTTGCATCTTGAATTCATACATCGTTTCTATGTTGTTCATGAATAGGAAATTAGTTTAATAATTTTCCTCTGTTCCAGTCCAAGTAAAAATGTTTGCTAGAAGTTTATATATACAGTCTATCTTACGGCACCATTTAAAAATATATTTTACACCACAATATTAAATTTGGCACATTATGCTTATGTTTTATTCAAGTCCATATTAAATGCAATCCAGAATAGATCTCTGGTAAATGAAGAGAATGGGCAAAAGAGCAACGATGGAGAAGTTAGGACACGGGAGAGCTCTCTAGACCCTGCCATCAATGAGCCATCTCACCTTGAATTTACTAATTCTCAAACCAAAAAGCAGAGTACATACTATAACAGTGCATCAAATCTTTCAAAACATCCAAGACAGCTTCTGTGAATATATGGTGCTTGGCAAATTTAATCATATTTGTATGGCTCCAAATTATTAATTTTCCTGGTTTTTTTTTCATTAATGGGCAAATCCTTTCCAACCAACCAGACAGACACACACACACGCACACAATTTCCAAATAAAACTTTAGAAATTAAAATGAGAACCCTCTATGAGTTGCTCTATTAGGTGGAGAAATTAATGTCTTTTGAGACAAACTTGTGAAATGGTCAACAGAACCTGTGACACAGTCTTAGATTCCCCCATGACTCCCAAAAACATGGAAGACTACAAGAGTATTTTCAATAGAACTAACATAAACTCATGGTGGGTTTTTTTTTCGAAACCTTCTAATTAAAATAGTTGTTCCCTCTTATCATAAGATATGGCTTAAGTTACCTTCAATTTAAGCCCAACACTGTCTTGGTGCCCAGGTCTTGGCATTGACAAAGACAGCACTGCTTAAAAGTTAACAGTACAAGATTAATTAGATATAGCCACTTTCCACAACAGGGTTCCTAACCTAAACCATAGATAGGCTACTAAAAATTTTTTTAAAGAGAGAGTGAAAGAGTGTGAGTGGGGGAGGGGCAGAGGAAGAGGGAGAGAGCACATCCCAGGAAGGTTCCAAGCCCAGCGTGGAGTCTAATGCGGGGTTGGACCCCACGACCCTGAGATCATGACCTGAACTGAAATCAAAAGTCTGACACCCAACCTACTGAGCCACCAGATTACTAACTGTTCTGAAAAAAAATCTTTTCTTCTCTCCCAGGGCAGATATGGTGATTTGAGAAAAAGTTCTCCTTTAGTCTGTTAAAATGGTAAATACATTGATTGATTTTTTTAAAATGTTGGATCAAAATTGCATCCCAGAGATAAACTCTACTTTCCATCATACATTATGCTTTTGATATACTCCTGGACTCAAATTGCTAATATTTTCCATCAAGGATGTTTGCGGTTCTGTTTATAAGAGATAGTAGTCTGTAATTTTCTTCTCTTACAATGTCTTTGATATCAGAGGATTTCTGGCCTCATGACTCAAGGTGGCAGGCCTTCCCTTCTCCTCTTAATTCCTGAAGGAGAATTTACATGATCAGGTGCTCTTTCCTGCTTCAACGTTTGACAGAATTTAACCAGGGAAACTGCCTCTGTTTGGAGTGTGCATGTGTGCACATGTGTGCTTCTGAAGGTTTTTTGGAAAAAATTCAAATTATTCAATACATGTGTGTGTTCACATTTCCTATTTCATTTTGTGTCAGTTGGGTAAGTTCTGGCTTTTATGTTAATCTGTTATATTTTGGGTTTTCAGATTTGTCAGCATTAAAATATTTGTAATATTTACTTTATTATCTTTTTAATATCTGTAGGTTCTATAACTCTTCTTTTATCCATGACATTGACAGTTTACGGTCTTTCTTTAGTGTGAAACCCTTCTCAAATGAGTTTCTATGAGAAAGTTAAGGCCCCAAATATCCACTGACTGTAATGAATTAACATATCTAAACTCTAATGACAGCAAGGAAGAACCATCTCTGGGGCAGCTGAGAAAATAGTCCCTATATTTTCTGTCCTGTTTAATTCTCTCATGGAAATTTGCTTGATAAAGTCTCCTCTAGCAGTTACAATGTTTTCATTTAACTTATCACAGTCTGCTCTTCATTTAAAATACAAAGATACTAAAACAGAAGAATTCCATTTATCCTCTCTCATTTGTAGATCATCACATTTTTATTCCAAATGCATTATGATCTCTGTAAGATAGTATTACCTTGTTTAAACATTTCTATTTCTTTCAAAAAATTAAGAGAATAAAAATATTTTATATTTTCCCACATATTCACAATTTCTGGTGCTTGTCATTCCTACGTAGAGTTATCAGCTTCTATCTTCTGTCACTTTTCTTTACCCAGAAGGACCTAGCATTTCTTGTGGTGCTGATCCGAGTGCAGCTAAGTTCCTCTCTGTTTTCCTTTATCTGAAAATGTCTTTATTTCACTGTGATTTTTGAAAGAGGTCATTGGTTTATGTAAAATTCAGATTGACTTATTTTCTTGAAGAATTTTTATTTTTATTATTTTTAAAATTGTATTATTATTATTACTTTATGTAGGCTTCATGCCCAGTGTGGAGCCAAACGCAGGGCTTGAACTTATTACCCTGAGATCAAGACCTGAGCTGAAATCAAGAGTCAGATGCTTAATTGAGTGAGCTACCCAGGTGACTCTCATTTGTTGCTTTTACCAGTTCTTCTACATCTTCAGTGTTTAGCATTTTGACTATCATGTGCTTAGCTGAGCTTTGCTTTGTGTTCATCCTGTTTGGTGTTTGCTAAGCATAATGGATTTATATGTCTCTGGTTTGGGCCAAATTTTGGAAATTTAGTGATTATTTCCCTCAAACACTTTTCATCCCATTCTTTCCTCTTCCTCTAGGGCTCAGGTTACACATACCTTATATCACTTGATGTGTCCCATGAGTCACTGAGGTGCTGTTCATTTCTTTAATCTTGCTTCTCTCTGTTCTTCAGAATAGATCATTTCTTTGTTAGATCTGCAAATTCACTGACCCATTCTTCTGCTACCTTCAGTATATTCTTAAGGTCATCTAGTCAATGCTCCATTTCATATACTTACTTTTAAGATCTAGAATTCTTTAATTCTACTTTAGAGTGTGTAATATTCTGCTCAAATTGTTCTAATTCCCTTTAAGTTCTTGAAAATATATTTATAGTATGTATTTTAAAGTTCTTGTCTATTGATTACAGTATCTGAGTTATCTGGCCATGAGTCTTTATGTACTATTTTTTTCTTGATTTTGGGTCACATTTTCCTATTTCTATGCACGTCTATTTTATTTTATTATATTGGAAGATATTGTTTATGACTGTCTCCCTGAGACGAGTAGAAGCTAAAACCCCTGCTTAGTTCTTTCAGGCTCTCTGCTGTTGCTGGCAACCTTGGCATCTCCCCTCTACATGCAAAGTACAAGAGTAAGGATAAGGATTTGGGGGTTTCCCTCCCATGGCTTCCTGCCTTCTGGGATTTCTCACTTCACATCCTAGCAACTCAAGAAGCCTTAAATGCCATTTCTCTGGCTATAAAATAATAAGACTGTGGTTTACTTCTCTATGTCTTGGTCCCATGCAAAACATAATTGTTAGAACCAATCATACTCAGAGCATTTCTTTTTTTTTCAAAGACCATCTACCTACCAGTTCCTCACTGCATTTGGTCATTCTCTAGTGCATTCAAATATTACTTCCCTATCTGGCTTAGAGTTATAATTGTGATCTGCTAGAAGGTTGGTCTAGTGTAAACGACTCGGCTAGTACTAGGAGTCATTCAGATACTTGCTATCCCCACCTGTCATGTGAAGAAGATGAAAGACACAGATCCCGTTTTTATGGGTAATAATATGATGCCTTGCACACAGTAGGAATTCAGAGGCTGTTCCGTTGAATGAAGTTAGGTCCTCCTACACAGTCTTTTTTTTAAATTTTCCGATTAAAAATATGAGAGATTTTATACCTTAAACTCCAGTACTGCTTCTTATACTCTAGTCTGTCCTATTTCTCTTGCCTGTGTGATTTTACTAATATCCACCTGCCATCCTTCCTCTAAACTCTTAGCTCTCCAATGTATCTTTCATAATGACTAATTTACATCTCGAAAAACTACAAAGATGACGATCCCCAACCTCGCCTCAAATAATAAGACCTTTGGTAATTATCATAGCCAGGACAAAAACAAAAATAAAAACAAAAACAAAAAACAAGAAACAAAAAACACACCTGATTTTTAAAATTAGCAAGTCGTTTATTGCCTCCCCATTTCAGATTCCAAATTAACTTTTCTCCCTTTTATGCCTCACACACCCTGAATTCCAGCCACACTGTTCTACTTCATTCAATATATCCTGTATCCTCCCCACTCCACACCTTCCCTCATTATTTTCTGCTTGCCAAGTATGCTAATCTTCTCTAGTTAAAAATAACGTTTCCCCTGTAAAGCCTTAGAATTAATCATACGAGGGACTGAATAAGCACTTTTGAGCCATTATTATGCTCCTTTATCATATTCATCTTCTGTCTTGTAGTTCAGCAAAATTATCCTCCCACCTTTATAAGCATCTTGTAGGAAGAAATTACATTTTATTAATTTGTGTTTCAAGTATAGAGCTAAGTGTATAGTACTAATTCTCTGATGCAACTTCAAAGCATCACTGTTCACACAATTGGACCCCAGGTAGTGTCATCCACAGAGCAAAATACAAATATCCCTTCCCACTCCAAGTGGGAGAACTCACCTGCTCTTTACATCGTACATTCAGCAAATGCCTGCCGAATACAATTAAAACTCCATACACCACATTGTAATAAAGTTGAAAGGGACAGTATGACCTCCCTCCATGTCCCTCATCTATCACATTCTCAGGTCCCACATATCTAATAGATATTCTATTAATTATTACTGGCTCTTTACCATCTCATGGTTTATCGAGTTCACAGTTTGAAATATGGATGTTCGAATAGCCAAGTTTCACTGCTGGTTTGTCTCACTTTCATCCTGAGTATCAGTTTGGCTGGAGAAGCTGGGTTTCCTGTCTGGATCCTGTCTTACCGAGACATGCATTTCAAAATGTCTTCCCAGCTGACAATCACCTAGTATTGGGCAAAATCTGAAAAGCAGTAAAGATGAGATGATGGACAGAGCTAATGCTTCACTGAAAAAAATAAAAAGGCATCACCAAACCTGTTTGTCCTTCTGCTCCAAACAACAGACACCAGGAAAATCTAAAGCATGATAAGCAAAAGCAACCTCAGTGCATTTCCCCAGCCTCCTTGGCAAAGAGAAGTGGCCATGAACCCACAGGATAAAGACCAATGACCCAGCTTCCTGGGAAGAGGGAGGGAAGAAGCCGGTGTCCCTCTCCCTTTTTCTGCCATCTCTGAAGGAAGACATGACACCTGCAGGGGCAGCGTCCACTTTGCAAATATGAGGCCACACCAAACAAATCATACAATATCAGCTTTTACTTGATTGCACTGTTGAACTAACTCTGGAAGCCGCTTAACCCTGGAACTTTTTTGTTATATGAGAAAATTAACATTTTCTTCATCAATCACATTCAGGTCTTCTGTCACTTGCAGCAATATTCATTTCTAAATGAAATGTGACCTCATAGTGCCTAAGTTGTCTTCCCAAACACTGGCCTCCACTCTTTAGTTTTGTTCATTTTCTTTAATCCTTCTGTTTATATGTTACACCTCCATCTTTTGGTTGGTTAGATGGAGGCTTAGGAAATGCGGTGACAAAGTGAGCGGTTAAGATATGGACTTGGACCGCAAACACATCGAGGCTACACCCCAGGACCTTGCCGCTTCTTATCTAAGTGACAGTAAGCATGGCACCGCTTTAAACTTCAACTTCCTAACCTAGAAAGCAAGAATACAAGAAGTCCCTCTCCATAAAGGGGTTTTGGAGGCTAAGACAATACAATCAGGTGTTAAAGAAGGACCTGACACATAGTAAGTGATGAAGAAATAGCCATTTGCATTATTTTTGCTCTTAATATTTCCAATACTTACTACCACACATCACAAAGATAGGAAGGGATGGAGAGTTGCTAATAAAAAATGACAATATCTATCAATAAATGATCAATGACAAAGGATTAAAACTCAAGCTTCTTTAATCCTTCTACTTGTGGGGTTTTTTTCTTCTGTACTATTGTGAGAATATTTAGACAGCTATAACTTCTCCAAGATGGCACGGGGATCCAGTCTGCTCTCTGCTGTGACATTTTATATTTCTACGGCCAAGATTTCTATGAGCTCCGAAAGTGACAGAATGGCACCTTATATATAGAAGTAGGTGCATCTTTGGGTGTTTTCTGATTTCTTTCTCTTCAAAGAAATTTTTTAAAAAATCAGAACAAGACTTAAACAATGAAAAGTCCTTGGTGTGCCTAAATGTATTAACAATACCCATGTTATTATGCATGTACCGGTGGTCAGACACATAAATATCCAAACCAGGGCAGTCAAGGCATTGAGGGTCATATGACTACAGTGGATATTCAGGTGATGAATACCCGGCGCTCAATGAGAATACAATCAATCTGGTCCCTGAGTCGACAAAGATGGCAGGCAGCAGGTGGGGTGGTAGTGAGGGTTCATCTTACTTTTTTCTTCTTTATAGAGGAGGGTGGTGAGACAAATGATGCTGACTACCAGTTTGCTATTAAACCTTTGAGGAGTACATATTCTAATATTTAATTTCACTCAGCAGAGAAGTCGCCACCAAACTAGAATTAAGTGGAATTTCCAACAGGATTAGAAATGCCGTCAATAACACCACAACTAAGGTACTCTAACAAATGTTTTTAGTGACAGGCTTCCTAGGCAGTGTTGGTTAAATCTAGTGGAGTCCCAGAAGGAGAATATTCTGGAGTTCTTTGAGTTAGAGTATTTGGGCATCTCTTTCCCCTTGGATTTCTAAAAAGATGATTCATAGAGGAGTCAATTAAATCATATCAATAAATAGTGGTGCTTCTCTGACCAATTCAAATTGCCATCTGCTTAGCATTTTTAGAGAATCCCCCAAAAGAAGTCACCTTCCACTTGATTTATGCCATCGTGGGAGCTTTACGCCAGAGAGAAACCACAAATTTCTTCTGCCTTAAGAAATCTCTTTCTGTGTGAAAGGCAAACTTCCTAAAGGCAGAACTGATGATGTGGCACTTTTTCTGAAACTCTGATTTCTGAAAGATTTCTAAGATCTAGTCCCTAGAAACAAGGCTTAGCTTTGTTTTATATCTGTTGAAAGGAAATGGAATGAAAATCTAAATACGAGGCATGAGACAGACCTAACTCACACGAATAAATACTGCTTGACGGAAGCTCCTAAGAAGGGTGAAAGGGAAGAGTGGTGCCTGAAGGAACCCAAGTGGAGGGCTGGCTCCTTGCTGTGGAGCAGGTCAGGGCTGGGGTTCCCTTCTCACGGTCACTTCTAAGCCACAGGATCTGGGGTAAGACCCTTCCTTGGCTTCCAGGAAGCTTGACTTAACTAACAGAGACAGCTGCCCACTTCCTGAGATCACAGAAGGGCTGAATGAGATTCCTCAGCACAGGGCCCGGGCCTACCATCAGCTCCAAAATGGGAACTCTCGGTGTGAGAGCAACTCAGCGGAGCCAGTGGAGAACTATGAACTCCTGCACACGGAACGAAAGCCCTTAGTACATGCAGACTGCCAAAGTAGGTGAGGATGAAAATGGAGTTCCTAGGAAAGACAGTCTAGCCCATTTGTATAAATGGATCAACATAATTAGGTTTGTTAGCATAAATGAATCGGTTTCCTTCTCGAGAGTGCTTCCCATGACAGCGAATGGATGGGCCTTTATTATTGTCTATCATCGACAGCTTTATTAAGTTTATGCTCCCCCTCGACGAACATAAACAAAGGCTGAGAAAACAGCTTCGCAAGAGAAGCATTCCTCTTTGTCTCAGTTGACAATTACTGGATCATAGAATGGAACTAAATTCGGAAAACAACCTGAAAAATATATATATATAACAGTAGCTAATATTTACTTACTGATTCCTGAGCAAATAGTCTCTCGTTTAGGAATCAAAAATCCTGTGAGTGCTCGTGATAAATGAGCTCTTCACAGGCAGAGCCTCTGAGAAATACAGGAGGCCACTGGCTCGGGGCACGTGACTCTTGGTCAGAAAAGCCAGCACCCCGTGGGCTCTGGGACAGCGCCCTGGCGACAGCCTGGCGGAAGCGAACGACAACAGCCATCTGTCACCCCTCTCCCCGAGGGTCTCCTGTCAAATCCGGTATGGTTGTGAGGGGGAGCCGGGCACACACGACCCTCTCCAGCCGGTGGCAGGGGCCATCCTTGTCTCTTCAGGGCCATGTCCTGAGAGGGCGAGAGGACACTTCCCGCTGCCTTTGCCGGGGTGGACGCCCCTGCCAAATTCTGCGGGTACGGCGGGGAAGCCCCCTTGCGCCCCAGGTGGGGTTGTCTGCTCCCGGACATTTTTACCGGGAGTCTCCACCTGTCTGACTCCTGTTTCTCTCTTTCAGCTGTTGCCAGACTGAGGATGGGAAGAAAGGAGGTGCAATTCGCCACTCTGGAACCCAGCATGTTGCGGGAGGCAGTGAGCTGGGAGCTTTCCTCAGCGGAAAGAAGATTCTGGAATGTCTGCCTGTCCTTTCCCAAGTCAAAGCCCTCTGCCCTCGGAAATGCATAGCCAACTATATCCTATCCCTCCAGCCCACGAGGATCGTAAACCAAGGAAACAGTAGTATAGGCTCCAGAATTCCGGGGGGAGATCCAAGGAGGTACTAGCTAACAAGAGCAGGGGGGTCTTCTTGGCTGGACGGGAGGTACTAAAGCTCGAAGAGGAGGAAAAGGTAATGAGAGGTGCTCTGGATGCCTGTTTTAAACGAGCAGACTGTGATATCAGTCTTGGCTTGATTCCTTGATTTGATGATTGACACCGCACACCTTAAAGTCTCAGGTGCTTTACCTCCTTGCCTCAAAATTCACAGTAACACCACCGATCTCTCACAATTGTTTTAAGTATTATCATTTGAAAATGTTATTATTCATCTATGGTGAAGCCAACAGATCAGGAGTGAGCACTGTAGAAAAAGGACTCTGTGTTACTTACAGTTCCCAAGAGGAGGGGGCATGCCATGTGGGGGGATGCAGGTGGGCTGGGGGTTGACGGGGGGGGGGTGCACGGAGAATACCAAGGTCCCTCGGGAAGTCGAGGCAATGAAGGAAAAATGTGGGCAAGGGGCCTCACTGTGCTTTCTGCAGGGAGGGACAGGTGAGGCAGGGTGAGCAGGTTTGGGATTGGCTTCTCTGAATCATTTCAGTGGCTTCTGGCGCCCAGCTGTCCAGTACCTAGAGCTGGGGTGACTCAGGCAGGTGGACAGTGGTCCAGGGTGTGGGAGCTTTGTGGAAGCTCCATAAAAGCAGGTGGTTGGCTGTGGATTGGTTGTACGAAGGGGAGGCAGGTAGGGGAGTCTTACTCTCTTTGGGAATTGGCTAGTCCTGTGAGGGGCAATCTCTCTAGGGTCAGCAAGGCCCCAGATGTGAAAGAATCAGAAATGTGTGGCTAATAGACTCCATTCTCCACTTACTCTTGCCTGATCCATTTTCAATAAAAATATATCCTAGTGAAAGAAGAACAAATATGTAGATACTGTCAGTATCAATTCAAAACCTCAAGGGGAAAGAAATCATAGTGTTGTTTAAAATTTATAAATATCGCCTTTATAAATATTGGCTTCTTCATATTATGCTCCTTCTATGATTTCTTTTCCTGGAAGAGAGTATGATGAGTTCATGCTATTTCAGCATGATGACTCATCTATTATCAATCATAGTCACAGGTCATGTTTTTGTTCTTGCTCTGAGTAGTTCTTACAATTAATTTCAAATGAAGGGGGAGATAAAACATGCTCAGGCAGTAGGATATGTTGGGGATCAGCCAATATGGTTCCTCATGGACTCCACACCCTCAAAGAGCTTAATGTGGACAGCAGGTGGTTTGGTTTTGCTGGTTTCCAAAGACCAGCAAACATATTAGACAGATGACATCTATACACCTTAGGGTGTCTGGATCAAAGTTAAAATACTGTAAATTGGAAGTTTTGCCCATTTGACTCCAGAACACAGGATGCTTGACACATGACATCTTTAGGTAAGAAGTTCAGCATAATAACACGCAACATTCCTTATTAACTAAATACCATGATGGATAAGATGGTGTTTGACTTTTCCATCCAGAAAAGCCCTTGAGGGCATAAATAAAGACTATAACAGGGCAAGACATTTGAAGATCTTCATGCCACTGATTCTCCCAGTGCAGAATGACTGAGACCTTAACAGAGGCAAAGAAAATAAAGTTCACTTATTTTGACATTATTGCGAGCATTAGTTTGACAAATAAGTACTAAAAAAAAAAAACCCCACAAAACCTAAAGCCACTAATTTTGTTCTATAAATGTATAGAAGAGTAGAATTTGATTTTACTTTACCCATTAGATTTGTTTCTCCAATATAGGTAAAGATAATTTTATATATTGATTCACTCTGCCACTGATTCTCATTATGATTTAGAAGAATAGTCTCTAATAAGTAAGTCCAACCTGAATAATGAACAGAATTCACCCTTCAAAACTCTGACATTCATTTATCATAGCATGAACAGTGAGCCCATTCATTTTCCCAATAAGAGGCAACAATGTGGCTAAAAGTCTAAAAGCACACAACAATTACATGCTCACTATGAAGCAAATCATCGAATTAAGGCTCATGCTGCTCATGTTTGTTACTGATCTAGAAGTTTCCCAGACAATGTCAAATGACAAGAGGCTCAATCAAACTGGGAAGCTACAATGCGCCAGGCATGTATCTTTAGTGAGTATTAGCTGATTGGCCGAATATTTAATATCATTTGGGTTATTCAGAACTTGATAACGAATCAGATAACCCCGTATGTGGATAATTGACCAGGACACATTTAAAGTTTCCTTTTGCCATTCAAGGTAGGTAGCGAATTCATTCAGGGAGAGACTAGAGGGGAGTTTTTCAGACTTAAGGGAATTAAGAAAAACTCCTCCATTTTTCATCCTCTTTGTATTTTATGGACTAAGTGATCCTGGACTAACTTTGGCAAATCTGAAGTGTCAGTTTTGGAAACCAGAATTCCTCAAAGTGTGGCCACTCCCTTGGAACTCCGGAGTTGATATAAAGATTATTTTCAGCTGAAGACACTGGAAATTCAACATATGGAGAAAGAAGCCTTTTCGGAGCTTCCCTTATCTAACTAAAAACAGACACTTCTGAGAAATGAGGACTGCCTTAAATCCCCTCTTCAGGAATTCTCCCCCAAGGAGAGAAACCAAGAGTAAAACTACCGTAAATCCCCTCTCTTGGGGGAGTTTTATGACCCTGAAGAAAACAGAAAGACTACTCATACCTGTACAGACAGACATTACCACAGCCTTTCTTAGCTCCCATTTGTTCTCCTAAAAACCCCTTTGTTCCTTCCACAGAAGCCATTTCTTCCCGCTCCTTCTCCCCTGCTAAGTTTGTTATCTAAACCTTTAACTTTAATCATTTAGCCACCAGCTGTTTCTTTTGTCGGCTCTTGTGTGCACACAAATAAACCTTTTATCTGTTCATCGTTTCATTCCTCGATTTAATTCAGGTTGCAGGCACTGAACCTAAGAGGGAACAGGAAGATGATTTTCCTCACACGTATATTAAAGTAAAACATTATGGAATTCCTGAAATCTGTTGTTTTAGAGATGGGAAAGGGGTATGGAATTAGAAGGACATCAGAGAGGTATTACTGTAATAGATCTCAACTCATTTATAACACTGTTGGGGTGTCTCATTCTGGGAGACAAGGTTGAGATGGGCCCACAGGACCCTGTTCTCATGGTACAGGGGCTGATCATGCCTCATTTTTAATTCCTTTTGTTTTTCCTTGGTAGATGATATTGATCCAAACGTTTGATACTAAAAATGTTCAAAATTTGAACTATGAAAGTGTTTTCCCCTCAGGTAGTTATTCTCCAGATGTGGATTCTGTAGAATGAATTACCCCTATGTTCAATTTTAAAATAAAAGTAATTTCACCCTCTTCCCCTCTCCTTCCCACACAGAGATTTTCTGGTATTTAAAGTGCAGCTAACAACTTTTCACTCTCTTGGAATTTTCAGTGGCATCTGCATGAAAATTAAGAAATACTTTGGGAAAGTAATTTAATTTTGCAAATGGAAAGCTAATCTCCGCTCATCATCGAAGCAGTAAAACATAAGAGATTTCTATAAGGAAAATCTCAATTAAAAAAAAAACTTACTGAAGTGAATTATAATGAAGCAAACCATCTTGGAAGCAATACCTCAAGGGTGGAGCAACCCAATTCCATATTTTTCCAGCCAAGAATTTAAAGCCACATCAGCCACAGATGCCACTGTCCCAGCTGACCACACTGTTTGCAGTGATGCCTGAGACTTCTTGGGCTTTTTTTTTCCTCCCTCTAAGACTTCTGGTACCTGGCAGAGGACAAAGAGAAAGATTTTTCTCTGGTTGCAAAAATCAAATTGGAAAAAAAAGGGAGAACATTTAGCTTTGGAAGAAATAGGGGTGGCATTTATTCACTTTCCTCCTTCAGAAGATGGTGATGTTCCTGGCCTTTTAAAAAGAACTCCACACCATCTGGCTTTCCCAAACAGTGGCTCGCACCTCTTCGCTTTCTTCAGTGGGGAAAGGTCCTGCTCGCCGAGGGCTGAGCGAACAAACTGACTTCAGCATGAGGGTTCCGCTGAAGCAGACTTCCAGATTATTCAGCAGGATTTCCTTGTGAAATTAATTTTGCAAATACATATTCACCCATTCAGATGGCAACTACTTAGAAAGAAGTTTTCCCATCTTTTCTGTGCCGGTACCAAAAATCTCAACAGTATCCTAGCATGAGTGAAGTTAAGATCCAGGAATCAAACAAGAAAAATGATGAGCATTAGCGGAGCTTGTCCACTGCAAATGTTGATTTTATCTATCAGAATCACTTCAGTGATAAGCTTGCTGTTACCATGGCTTTTTAACTACTTACATTTCTTCAATATGTAAATGATGCAAACGAGGTTTTTTGTTTCATTTTGTTTTGTTTTTAAGAGTTGCATTGGCACCTAGAGGTGAAAAGTGTATTCTTACATGACTGGGACTTAATTTTCATTCACTGTCATTTTAAAATAGTACTTTCGAAAAAGATTCATCTTCTCTTCACAGAGGAGATCATGTGATGATTTCAGAACCACACTCAACATTTTAAAACCTCCCAACATGCTTTTCCTAACCCTAGCCTGTAACTTTCTTTCTTCTTTCTACTTGGCAAATTTTTTATTTTACTTTTTTAAGCTTCATTTTATTTGAAAGAGAGAGAGAACAAGTGGGGGAGGAGCAAAGGGAGAAGGACAAGCAGACTTGGCACTGACCACAAAGCCCAACACGGGGCTTGATCCCACGACCAGAGACCACCACGCGAGTGGAAATTGTGTCGGACGGCCAATCGACTGAGCCACCCAGGCCCCCCTGTTCAGCATACTTTTAAAAAACGAGCTAAATGGTCAAGATTTATATAAAAAAATTAAGAAGCTAAATTAATTTCAATTAAAATCTATCTGAATTCCGGGGCCATGTTTCTTGGCTTGGGATTCTGTTTGGATACTGAACCGCGCGAGCACGTGTTAAACAAAAGCACTTCCCTCCGGCTTATTTCTTCCTTTATTCCTTCTCTCTGCCTGTGAACATCACTTCCTGTTTCAACATGATTCCAGAATCTTCACTTTTTTCAAAATCTTATTTAATAACCCATCCTTCCCTCAAGGTCTACATGACTCAATGCAAATGTTAATCATGTTTCGTCTTTCCTGATAACCCAAATTAACTTTTCCCCCCAAAATGTTTATACGTTTCAGTTATGTGGCTTTATTTTATTGTGAAATTGTTTTCAGCATAATGTGCTCTACGCCCAGAATGATACTCTTTCAGAAGGTAGGCTAACCTGTGACATCTTTTATAAATTCAAAACTGTATGATGTGCATTCAAATAAATAAGTATATCAGTCATGGTGCTCAGTTTCCCCCAACACCCTCATCCTTTTTATGACCATATATTAAGCTCTCTTCCTGTCTTATATTATGCAATGAATGTAAGTGTTATGTACCTCGCAGAAATTTTACGTCCTTGAAATAAAGCAAAAATTGAAAGGATACAAGAAGAAACAAACCTATAATTTTATGAGATATAATACTGTCCTTTCAGGAACTTTTGAAATATGCATACAAAAAATAAGCAACAATAACATTTGGGTAACATGATTAAAAAACTTGGGATTTGGGGGTGCCTGGGTGGCTCACTTGGTTAAGTGTTCAACTCTTGATTTAGGCTCAGGTCATGATCTCAGGGTCGTGACGATGAACCCCATGGTGGGCTCTTCACTTAGCATGGAGTCTGCTTGACATTCTCTTTCTCCCTTGGCCCTATCCTGCTCACTCTCTCTCACTCTCCAAAAATGAATAAATAAAATCTTTAAAAAAACCCATAAAACAAAAACTGGGGATTTCATACCTCATTAAGCAACAATGCACATTTATCAAACACACATTTTTTTAAATGACCAGGTAGAGATCATAAGAGCATTACCAACAATTTTAAAGACCTGACATTATGAAGACTATATTATCTGATCACACTGCAAAAACATTTGAAATCAATGAGAAGACATAGCCTAAAAATCCCATGTATTCTGGGGGTTAAAAGAACACTTCTTTCTCATCTATCAATAAGTTTGAAAATTTAGATAAAATGGGTAATATTCTTGATTAAAAAAATGAATATTCAAAATTGATCTGAGAAATAGAAAACTGGACCAGATCACAAAAAAATCAAAACAGTGATAAATGTTCTTTCCCAAAAGTCACCTCGCCTAAGGAGTCCTACAGATGAATGCTAACAAACTTACAGAATCCATATAATGATACATAATCTCTCCCGATCACGTTTTAAAGGGAAAGACTCCTCCAAGAGTCAGCGATTTACTGATTTACTTGGGGCCTAGAGTTGGAAGAGATAAAGATACATTTTGAGACTATACTTCCTTAGGAAGAAAAGAGCCAATTTATTAGCCTGTAGGAGTGATGTCCACCAATTTGAATACAGTTATCCAAGATGGCCAACCAACAGGCAAGGCTTTTCACAAGGAAAGATTATAGGTCATTGAAGACAACGTCATACCATTGAAGTTTGGTGCCTTTTCCTACTAAAGAACCTAGATATTATAACTAATAGAAGAATTCCACCAGACACCACCAGCAAAAATAAATGAGAAAATGTAATAAAAGAGAACACAGTAGCAAAATTAATTTTAAAATATCGAGA
Organism: Ailurus styani; assembly: GCA_002007465.1. Lineage (NCBI taxonomy): Eukaryota > Metazoa > Chordata > Mammalia > Carnivora > Ailuridae > Ailurus > Ailurus styani. Next base: position 977,210 of record LNAC01000200.1, on the reverse strand, counting down.
AAACAAGTAGCATTGTGCAAAATATTTATGAAGTACATTCTGAAAGTTTATTAAGGGACATAAAAGACACCTTAATAAATGCAAAGATATTCCATGTTTATGTGGGAAAGATGCTACACTATAAAGATAATATGTGGGTTAATTTAGAAAATCCAGTTAATCTAAAATTGAACGCAATTCCAAACAAAATCTAATCATGTCTTTGGAAACTTGACATATTGTGAGTATACTTTACACTGAAGAATGACTGTACCAGTAAAGGTCTGAAGATAGTTGAAAAATATGGAAATCAAACAAAGGGAATTCACAATGTCACAGTAATTTAAACAGCATACATTTGGCACCAGAACAAAAAAACAATAGATCAATGGAACCAAAGAGCTTACTGTGTGACAACTTATTATATGACAAATAGTGCAGAGAAGTGAGTTCATCATTTTGGGAAATATTAAATCCCTCCTCAAACAATACATAGAAAGTACATTTTAGGTAGGTAAAACCTATTAGTGTGAAAAGGGAAACCCTGCAAGAAGAAATACAGGAGATGGCGCCTGGGTGGCTCAGTCGGTTAAGCATCTGCCTTAGGCTCCCATCACGGTCCCAGGGTCCTGGGATCGAGCCCCATGGTGGGCTCCCTGATCTCAGGGAGTCGGCTTCTCCTTCTCCCTCTGACCCTCCCGCCTGCTAGTGTCCTCTCTTTCGCACTCATGCTCTCTCTGAAACGAATAAATAAAAGAAAAAAGAAGAAACTACAGGAGAAAAATGTATGATGTATGATATTAGGGTTAGAACAGATTTCTTAAACAAGTCTGAAGGAAAAAAAAAACCCATGAATTATAAAAGGAAAGACTCATAAATTTGGCTATGTTAAAATTAGCAACATTTCGCAATGAACAATGCCACAGACACAATCAATTTAAAACAGCAGACCTTGAGAAGACATTAGTAAGATGTATAACCAATAAGACCTAGACTACATAAAAATGTCCTAAAACTCCACAACAAAAACCACAGTGTAGGAGGATGAACAGAAAATGTGACTGTACGCTGCACAGGGAAAAAAAACTAAAAAAGGACAAGTGGCAAATAAGCATAGAAAGAGATATTAAAATACCTCAGTAGAAATCAGCAAACATTTCCTGTAACATACTTTTACATTACACTTAATATTACTGAGGCTTTGGGAAATACTGTTTCCTGGGAGCTAGACTGGTAAGACATTCTGTGAAGCACTGTGGCCGCATTGGACAAAATTAAAAATGCGTGCATGTCTACACTATGCACGTTCCACGCTTGTTTCTAAGAGCTAGAAGAAGCCAGGGACAATTTAAATATCCATCAGAGTGGAAGGGGGAAATGAAATTTGCCAAATCCATGAAGCAAAATACCAGATAGCAGGAAAAGCAATAAAATAAATCTACATTGGTGAATACGAACAAATCTCCAACACACCATCTTGAGTAAAGCAAGCAAGATTCAGGATGAGATCTAACCTGAGATACAATTTATGTGTATATTTGTTAAGGAACGTGATGTAATATGTACATATTGGAAAGATATTAGACCAGGAATTGGGGGCACAAGGTGGGGGGAGAAGAGCAGAACTGGCGATGAGAATAAAGACGTCAACCGGAAGAATTAAGGGAAAAAAGGAAGACTTACACCAATCATGATCTTGTTCCTCTAACTGGGGAGCACGGGGAGCTGAGTCAACCCAGTTGTGTGTACTGACATCCTCCACAAATACAATAATTTTAAAAACAAACCGAAAGTGATGATCGAATAGAAAAATGTGAAGTATGGGAGAGTGGGGAGGAGAAATCCGTTGACAGAAAGGAAGGCATGAAGGCATAAAGAAGTCAAGTCCTTAAACTCAGAAGAAACTAAAAACAGTACTATGACTCTACCAGACAGCTGAGTGTGAAGGAGATGGTTGTATAATTGAGCTAAGTCATTCATTACCCACTGGGGTTAATTTTCCATGGACACCGTAACAAATCACCAACAACTTAGTGAATTCAAACAACACAAATTTATTCTCTCACGGCTCTGTAGGTTAGAAGCTCAGAATAGGTTTCCCTGGCTAAAATCAAGGTGTGGGCAGGGCCGTGTTCCTTTTTGGGGGTTCTAGGGGAGAACCCATTTCTTTGCCTTTTCGGGCTTCTAGAGGCTGCCCACACGCCTTGGCATGACTCCTCGTCCTTCCATCTTCAAAGACAATGATGCTGCATCTTTCCGCTGGAGTGAGAGGCTCAGCATTCCTCACTGACATATCCACTAGCCTCAATGTTAAGGATAATGTAGGAGCAATAGATGAGAAGGCTGGCTTGGCCTCCTTATCCCTTCGATATAGTCTGTGTTACTTTCAAAATCATTGTCCACCAGGCCCCATGGAGCAGTTCTTAAACAGCAAATACAGCTGGGAAATAGAGACCTAGTATTTGGCAGAGAATCAGCTTTGAGCCTTGGGTGCCTAGATCAGAATACAAGGAATAAGGGCAAAGTATTAGCCAATAAATTTATCCCCTAAGATATTTTATTAGTTGTTTTACTTTTAACATACTATGTAGTATTTGCAGACATTTTGGTCTTTCCTAATGTTCATAAAATTCTGTCTACATAGGGTACTACTTACTTAAACACACTGTGCTCTCAAAACCACCTTCTCCCCTTTCCTAGAATATTTTCCTAGCATTTAACAAATTTTGCATGAGCAGATAAAGATTTTTTTTAAGAAAAACAGGCTAATAAGTCAGAGCAATGACCAGAAACAAGTCTGATGAAGTGAGATGATGCTCTAAGTTTAAAAAGATATATGACAGCCTGGTAAACACCACCATGACTAACTGATCAAAGTTAACATCCCGGTGAGAATTCATGCTGACATCATGTACTTCCTGATAATTTCACCTGGGTGATATTTTCCAAACAAAAAACAAAAAACCAAAAAAAAACCAACACCAGACTAATCATGAGAAAAATAGAAAATCCAAACTGAGTGATATTCTACAAAATGCTGGGCCAGTACTCTTTAAAACTGTCAAGGTCGTGAAAAGCAAGGAAGCAATGAGATACAGTCACAGACCAGGGGAGACTTAGGAGACACCACAACTCAGTGCAAGGTGATAGCCTGATTGGGACTGTGAGATGGAAAGGGGGCATCAGTGGAAAAGCAGGTGGAATTCAAACAAAGTCTAGAATTTAGTTCATAATAGTGTGCCAGTGTCAGTTCCCTAGTTTTGATGAATATATTTGGGTGATAGAAGAGGCCAACACTAAGGGAAGTTGGGTGAGGGGTAGATGGAAACTTTATGTACTCTGTTTTCAACTTTTCTGTGAATCTAAAATTATTCCCCAATAAAACATTTATTTATTTAAAAAAAGGAAATCTAAAAAAACTTTTTAATTAAAAAATGTTAAAAAGGAAATCTGACTGTATGACAAATGGATATGGCCAACTATTGCAAGAGAGGATTTTTTTAAATTTTTTAATTTAAATTCAGTTAAGTAACATATAGTGTATTTTTAGTTTCGGAGGCAGAAGTCAGTGATTCCTCAGTCTCATATAATACCCAGTGCTCGTTACATCACGTGCCCTCCTTAATGTTCATCACCCAGTTCCTGCCCCCATCCCCCTCCCCTCCGGCGGTGCTCAGTTTGTTTCCTATGATTAAGAGTCTGCAAGAGAGGATACTGAGAGAGTAAGGAAAGGAGGGAAGGAAGAAGGGAGGAGATGGGAGGCCATGGGAGCGGAGGGAAGGGGAGAGGAGAAAGAAAGAAGACCAGCCAGCCAACCAACATCACTCAACCGTAACCACAACCCCCACATTTTGGAGAGATCATTGTACCAAGTGGGGTTATTGTACTAAGTGTTTTATATACTTTATTTACTCATCACTTAAGCCGCACATGACAGATATTACTAGTATCCACATTTTAGAGAGGAAGTAGTGAAGGCTAAGAGGTTACCTACTCTGCCCAAGATAACCTGCTTAGAGGAACTGAGATTCAAATCCAGGAGGTCTGTCCACAAAACTCACACTCTTCCACACGAACCTTGAACATTCTATGACCTCTTCCAGTGTTTTCTGTCATTTTAAACAAAAGCACATCCCAGTTGAGTAAGGACTCAACCATATCACCCTACAGTCTCTGCTGAACAGTTTAACAGAAAGACATAATGAGGATGGTTGTCTATTTCCATGAGACAAGAAGAAATAGGGAAGGTGCACATGGAGAGATGTTACACTAGATGTAAAAATACTCATGTGGCAAGAAGAGAGCCACTAAATTCACTTTCAAACAATCACCCGCCAACTTTCTCATAATGCTCTGACCGTGAACTGGTCTGTTCAAATACCGGTAGAGTGTAATTGCTAAGCTTAACCTTCACTGGGTCTCCATCCACTAGAGCGTGATGTCTAGGAGGTTAATGCTTATTGTCTCTTCTCTTCACTGACGTTTTCCAAATGCCTAGAAGAGTGTCTGGTACTTGGTAGATATATATACGTATGTACATATATATGTGTGTGTGTGTGTATACACACACACACACACACACACACACACACACATTTCAAGGAGGGAAGGAAAGAGGGAGAGGGAGGGAGAAGGTGGGGAAGGACGGGAAGAAGACAATTTCCGGAAGCAGAAGAAATTCCGACTTCAGCCATTCTGACGTACCATCAAAGGAAATAAGTTGGGAAAAAGTTTGCACCATGAGCTTAATTTCTCTAACTTAAAGTCTGTGTTAGGTAAGGAAACCGATTTTAAGGAAACCTGAAAAAAAGCCCCCTTCTACTGAGCTGGGTTATCAATTTTAAAAATACAAATTAGATGGGCTCCTCTCTCAGGTTCCAAATATCACTTTAGTCATCACTTTTTTTTTTCTTTTGTTAACTCATTCAAAGATGGATACCAGGTTGTTGTTATTATGTTGCTGGGTTTTTTTGTTTGTTTTTTACAGATACCAGTTTTTAACCACTATTGAAATATACAAGATAGAACCAGGAAAAGCAGGAGTGTCATCGGAGAAACTGGAACGCGCTCTTCTCTTCCTAAACTTGTAAAGTACCTCGTGGCCCAAATCAACTGGTATTCTTCTTTCGTCAAATTTCTACTTGCTTTTGAGCTGCTCTTTGGTGTGTAAAAAGTTGATTTATCAACTCAAGCAAAATCTTTTGAGGGTTTTATTTTTTATGTGGTCGTGAAAACACTGTAATCAGTTCTGCATTTCTGATTAGAGTTAAGGGCCTTTCACGGACTCCATTTATTGCAAATGGGGACAATATCAAAAGAAGCCAATTTTAATAAAAGCCTCCCTCCGAAGAGATAGGAGAAGCTTCCTCCTTCTGCTGTGATAAATACTTCCAGGTGGTATTTGATGGACAATAAGAACCCAGTGCATCTGGCATTCATAGCAGAGTTTAGAATTAGAATTTTAGATCATGCTGGCAAGCCTGAGTAATTCTTTAATTCTTCGAATGGAACACAATTTGCTCAATCTTACACAGCATTCTAACTTTAATTAGAATATACTGTACGATACAGAAATATTACACCAACTTGCAAATCCCTACTTGATAGAAATGGGAGGGGATATCAAATACCGCTATTTAATTATTTATATTATACTTCATCAAAAGAATCGCACATTACCAGCGGGACCATAACGGTTTCTCCCAGAGTTTATGGGAGCTAAGCATTACAAGAGGATCCTGTTGAGCTGCGAAGCAGATCTGAGCACTCTTCATTTCTACAGACAAGCTCTAAAAATAAATACAGAGATCTGCTTCTTGAGGGACTGGGTTTCCCCCAAACTTTCTTCTAGTCAAATGCTATCGACGGTATTTTCACGAAAAGCGACACCTAATTGAAGACCAGACGGGTACTCATTGCTTTCCACTGATGACTGAATTTCAAAATTCAATATCAAAAAAGGCATGCAGTGGTAGGAGCGGTTAATCACAAGCCTTTGAAACGTTGCCCATATATCAGTCAATGCTTCATCTAATTAAAGAGAAGAGTCATGGATCCAACAGGAGTTCTATCCAGACCTGGCTCCTGCATCCTTGAAGCACACATTGGGAGTGAGAATTTGTTCTCAGTGCTTGGACTATAGAAACCTGAGCGTCTCTGAAAAGCGACAACGGTGCTTAGTCCTGCTAGATAAAATTCAGTAGTGGATTTTTAAATGCTCCAAAGCAATTTCTACTCAGGCTTAGAATAGAGAACGGCCTTGTGGGCTTCTTGCTCAGAAAAGGTGCATATTTTGAGCTCTCAGACAAGTATAAGAAATTCTTCTCGGTCGAGTCTATAAAAATGTATTAAAGACATTCACATCTCTATTAGGAGAATCTTACCAAGTGAAAGGAAGATCCTCAAACTGGAGCTTTCATAGGCTTTGCAGTTTTCTGAATTCATGAATGAATTACAGCCTGTATAACTAGCCGATTGTATAAATCTTCAAGACAACTGCCTCTGGAATTGGGCCCAGTACCATGACAACAAACTTCTTTGGTTTTATCATTGACTTGTACAAAATATTCAGATTTTGCTTCTAACCTATACGCCAAGAAAGCAATCCATCCACCCTTTTTTATATATACACCAGAACTCAGGCTACAGTGAAGCAAGGCAGGAGAAATGCAATGGAATTACCGGTCTCAGTGAGTTACTAGCCTACATCCAAGACTCCTGCCGTTGACTTACAATCATGTCTTTTAGTGGGAGAAATGGGTTTCTTTGCCCCATAAATGGCAGATGTGGTCGTGTGACTTGTTTTGGCCAATGGGCTATAACAGATGTCACTGACACCATATCCCATTAGAAGACCTGACAGTCTGTGCTCCTTTGCCCACTGGTACTTTTTCCTACAGCATGTCCCAAGCAGCCTGGATCCTGGAGGGATAAAGACATTTTGAGCAAAGACACAGCTCAGCAGCAGACGACACAGCTACAGTGCAGTATGAACGAGAAATAGAAATCTTTGTTGTCCTAAACTATGGATATTTTATTTATTATCCAACCCAAACCTTAGCGAGACTGACTTTTCTTTCTTACTTCGTTATCAGTTGATAGTTACTGAGTCGCGGGTATATTCCCACATTGTGCTGCACGCCTTAACAAATGTAATTTTGTCGTCACGGTTTGTATAAATTAGAATTTGGAAATGGAGATTACAAACTCAGTAACATTCAGTCTACGGCCGTAGTATTTTCACATAAAAAATGACATGGTGAGGCAGTTTGGGAAGCTAATGCGGCTAATTCTTCAGCCACAACGTCCCCTCACAATACTCGAAGGCGCCCTATATTTTCACACTTTGTGAGTGTTGTTCTGACATTCGGAAGGTCCCTATCTTCCACACTACTCCCCCTTTCCACCTGTAAATGTTCTTTGTGTCCTTGGCTTAGGCTCAAACGCCACTCTCTGCTTGAAATCTCGGATCCTTCAGGGGAGTGCATTCAACCATGTCCTCTGCTTTCCTGCTACTGTTTACTTTCGAGGATACTAGCATGTAAGCTCCTTGAGGTCTGGGACATTTACTGTTTTGTTCTTTCTTCCTTCCCTGATGCCCAGAAGGACGCATAGCCAAGAGCAATCACTCAATGCTCTGGGCACCTGAAGTCTAGCACTTTGCACAACTCTGTATCTAGTCTATCATTCACCGTGGAGCAAGTACTGAGCAGAGAAAGTCTGTATCTTGGTTGACTTTTTATGCCCACAGCACCTCCCATGGTGATTGTGAACATAAAAACTGTTGCTCGCTGAATGCGAATTTCACAAAAAAAGTCTGTAATGGGATCCGCCTATTTGCATCAAAATACTTTTTTTTTTTAAATGCCTGGTTTTCACAGCTACCTTGCCTGCTCTAAGTTCTATCACTGTTACCCCACTGGCCTATAATATGCATCGGAACAATAGGGAAAGATCACAGATCATTTGTAAGACAAACATTTTAGGTTAAGTACATCCGGGGAATTTCCAGAAATGAGTATTTGTTGTTGCTAAATTTTTCTGGCTTTATTACCTGTACTCTATCTGGGACAGCTAAAATGGGAGCCGATGACAAAAAGAACATGGATTTTTCCCAACCCTGCTATACATGCACATTGTTTCCTTCTATCTGCAACAGCTGAAGATTCGAGGGGCCTGATCCCAGCAAATATTATCACAACCTACAGGGGGGGCTTATGAACCGCTGACTCTTAAATCTGGTCCCTCTTCATATGATTCATTATTGAACAAGTAGTCACTGTGTGTGTCCTACAGAGGTTGGCTGCAGGCCAAATTCAAAGGGAAGAAGGGTTTTGTTTGTACTTGGGTAGTGCTTTTAAATCCAAATACTTAATCACCTGGCACATTTTAAAAATCAGTAAGTTTTACATGAATGACAAATCCACGATGTCTCTTGAGAAACAGATGTGACTGCACTGGGACCATGTCTGTATGCGACATCAGCTAGAACGGAGGGCTGGCTGTTTTCGTCCTGGGTGGAGCATGTGCTCCCAACTTTGTTGCAGTTCTGACCTCCTCCTGCAGTCCTATACCAGACATGTGTTTACTCTCCAGAACACGTACACATATGGGCATGTAAGACTTGCTTACTATGTCCCCAGCCCTGTACAGTGCCCTCATCCACAGTGAGAGGGGTGTTTGTGAATACACAGAGCCGTCCTTCTCCGTAACATAGTGGTTCTCAAACTGTAGTCTGTGGGGTCCCCATGATCCTGCATGGAGCCCTAAGCTCAAAATTATCTTCATAATAAAGATGTTCGCTGACTTTTCACTATATTGATATTTGGACAGAATCATGATTTTTTTCAATGCCATACACTTGAAGTAAAATAAAGGAAATCTAATTTCACTTAAGAATGTCACCAATGGGGGTACCTGAGTGGCTCAGTCGGTTAAGCATCCAGCTCCTGATTTTAGCTCAGGTCTTGATCTCGGGGTCGGGATTTCAAGCCCCATGTTGGCCCAGCGTGGAAACTACTAAAAAAAAAAAAATGAACGTAAGAATGTCACTAATGAAGCAATAAATTGTATTTAGTAAAATTAGATTTTATTAATCTACAAAGAACTTATCAAACTCAACACCCAAAGAAGAAAGAATCCAATCAAGAAATGGGTAGAAGACATGAATAGACATTTCTGCAGAGAAGACACAAATGGCCAATAGATACATGATAAAGTGCTCCACATTACTCGGCATCAGGGAAATACAAATCAAAACCACAGTGAGATACTGTCACAATGGCTAAAATTGTCAAGTCAGGAAACGACATGTTGGCGAGGACGCGGAGAAGGGGGAACCCTCCTATACTGTTGGTGGGAGTGCAAGCTCGTGCAGCCATCCTGGAAAATAGTATGCAGGTTCCTCAAAAATTTGAAAATAGAGCTACCCTATGACCCAGCAACTGCACTACTGGGTATTTACCCCAAAGATACAAATGTAATGATCCAAAGGGGCACCTGCACCCCAATGTTTATAGCAGCAATGTCCACAATAGCCAAACTATGGAAAGAGCCTAGATGTCCATCAACAGATGAATGGGTAAAGAAGATGTGGCACACACACACACACACACATACACACACACACACACACACACACACACACACACACACAATGAAATATTATGCAGCCATCAAAAAGCCCACAATCTTGCCATTTGAAATGATGTGGATGGAACTAGAGGGTATTATGCTAAGCGAAATAAGTTAATCAGAAAAAGACAATTATCATATGATCTCACTGATACGAGGAATTGGAGAAAGAAGACAGGATCCTAGGGGAAGGAGAGAAAAATGAAACAAGATGAAACCAGAGAGAGAGACAATCATAACAGACTCCTAATCTCAGGAAACAAACTGAGGGTTGCTGGAGGGGAGGCAGGTAGGAGGGATGGGGTGACTGTATGATCGACATTGGGGAGGGTACGTGCTATGGTGAGTGCTGTGAATTGTGTAAGACTGATGAATCACAGACCTGTACCCCCAACAAATAATACATTATATGTTAATGAAAAATGAGATTTTATTAAATTTTGACCCTTGATTTCTCAACTCCCGAATAATTCTGTGACAAAATGGCACATAAAGTGCCTTTGCTACATGGCCAGGTATGACGAATGGCTCAAGAGTGGTGGTCGTGGGATCGCATGGGATCGCACTACAAGCTGGAGTAGCTTTATTTTTTATGAAACACTGTTTTTTTCTTGGAAGAACAACTCACAAAGTAAATATCAAATATTTAGCAGAGATTTTGCTGAAAATGAAAGAAGAGAGCTGTCACTTTAAGGAAAACAACGAACAGTATCCATTACCAATGATAAATTTCAGCTCTCCAAAAAAAAAAAGAGTAGATTTTTTGAAAACTGCTACCATGAGCTTGATAGCTTTCCCAAAACTAAAGACTTTTTTTTATGAGAAAGGCCGTTACATTAACAAATGTAATTTTTTTTAATATTGCATGAAATGGGCCAAAATTTGTAAGCCTGAGCCAATATTTCCCTAATGCAAAGCATTATATCCATGAGTAAAGATACTCTGAGGGTTTTAATGCAACAAGCTACATGTTGTACATTCCATGTACATTGCACCCAACCCTCAAGAAACTACACTTGTCAAGCTTTGGTATAGTATTAAAGAAGAATGTCCACTATCATCTGAAAAGGCTATTAAAATACTCCACCCCTTTCAATTACATATCTGCCCAAAGTTGGATGTTCTTCACATACAGATTGAAAGCAGAAGCAGGCTTGGAAGTCAAGCAATTTTCTACTGAGGCAGTCATTTTAAAAATCTGCAAACATTTAAAAACAATGCCTTTCTTCTCATTATTTTTTTCAATTTTTGAAATGTATTATTTGCAAGATACATAATTTATGTTACCCATAATGGGTCCATTTTGTTATTTTAAATCAACTATGGAATATGTGTTTTAAAAATTTATCCACTTAAATTTCTAGTACGATAAACAACACTGCACGTAACCCACATTCGCAAAGTCTCTTTGGGGGTCCTCAATAATTTTTAAAACCATAATGCCCTAAGAACAAAAGTTTGGGATTTGTTGCTTTAGCATAACATCAATAATCTCATTTATCTTAATGAAATACACATTATAGCAGTTGCCTATTTTAGTGTCATTTCTGAAAAGGAAAGAAGAAAAATCTATATTTCCTGAATCATAATCAATAGCATTCAAGAAGTTTTAATCTTTCAAAGGTACTTATAATAAACAGCTGGGTGTAGTATATAACTAACAAGATACTGAGAAATATTCAGAAATGCCATTTTCTTCACTAGCTGCTATTCAACAATGAGGGAATTACCTCAATTTTACTCCTTATCTAGATTATTTAATCTATGAGTTCCCTCTACTGAGATGGCAACTCAGCAGAAAATTTTAACAATTAGAAATTATATGTAATATATAAATATATATACACACAGATACATATGTCCGTGTGTGTTTATATATATAGACATAGATACAGATACAGACAAAGGTATCACCTTGGACTCTACCAATAATAAATTGTAGTTTTATTGTTCCTTCCCTACACCTGAGGGACACAGACTGCACTAGTCTCCCAATGCTACAATAACAAATTAAAGAAACATAAACATACTGTCTTCAAGTTCTGTAGTTCATAGGCCAACACAGGTCTCACTGATTAAAATCAACATATTGGCAGGGCTGCATTTCCTTTCAAGAGGTTCTAGAGAACTATTTCCTTGCCTTTTCCAGCTTCTAGAAACCTCCTTCTTCATTTTCAAAGCCAGCAATGTTACCTATCTCGGTCTTTTTCTCGTGGTCACATATTCCTGTGATCCCAGCTGGGAAAGGTTCAAAGGACCCTTGTGATTACTTGGGGAATCTATGATAATCTCCTCATCTCAAGATCCTTAATTTATTCGAATCTTCCAAATCCTTTTTGGCTTGTAAGGTACATATTCACATGTTCCAGGGATAAACATATGGGCTTCTTTGGTGGGGTGGGGGTGGGGGGAGTCATTGTTTTGCCTGCCACACAGTCAAATGAAGTAAATGAACTGTTTCTTCATAAATCCTGTCTGTGCATCAACATACATATCCTATGAGTCCTGCTGAATGGCAAAGAGTGGTTGCACTAAATCCCCTAAGACCTTCATCAACGAAAAGCACTGTGACTTTGGGAGCCAGCTGTATATTAGGGGAAAGCCAAATCATCTGATGATTAAAATAACTAGTCGCCTATATATGGAAAACTATTACATGACATCACATTCCCATTGACCTCTCCCGCTGCATTTCCGGATCTTCGTAACCATGGAAACAAGTACACTCCCACTGACATGTAGATATTCTTTATTCTTAGGCCCACACTGTCCCAAAAGTAAAATGATAGAAAAAAAATTTAAAGTAAACACATGCATCAAACACATAAACCACACTCCCCCATCATCACCCCCCCGAAACACATGTATATATATTTTTTAAGATTTTATTTTTTTGTCAGAGAGAAAGGGAGAGAGCACAAGCTGGCAGAGTGGCAGGCAGAGATAGAGGCAACTCCCCGCTGAGCAAGGAGCCCGATGTGGGACTCGATCCCAGGACTCTGGGATCATGACATGAGCCGAAGGCAGCTGCTCAACCGACTGAGCAACCCAGGCGTCCCTGTACAATTTTTTTTTTTAAGCTCTAGAATCTTGGCTGTTTTGTGAATAAAATTTGACTCTTTAAAATGTGAGTATTTTTCACTGCACCTGAAGATACATTTAACATGTGTCGTATGTTTTTAACCAAGCTGGTTAATTATAGCAAATCATATTCCAAGACACTAATGGCTAGCCCAGACCCCTCCTGGACATATCCATGACTTGAGGGGCTACGCAATGACAGTCACCTGTTTTCATATAATCATTTCCTGGTATGGAGTCTTCCTGCTCCTTTCAATTGAGCACAGACCAGTAGTATTCGAGCAACAGGGAAGGAAAATCTGGTACAGTGAAGATGAAACTGGGGATGATTTCAAAGAGAAAAGACAAGAAGTTTAGTACCAGCTGCAAGTGTGGGGTTAGTCTCCCTTGCACACTGCTCTCTGTGCAGCTTCGCTTGAGGTCAACTGTAAGACTGTGTACCTTCTCCTTCCAGTGGTGTCTGCCCTCTGTGGTGGACATCAGGGTCCTGGCTGAGAAGAACCAATCAGAGCTCAAAGTCCTATCAAAACAATGTGATTTGCATCATCTAATGCAGAAGGATGAATGGAAGTTATTGTCAAGAAATGTGGTTTCAGGGCACCTGGGTGGCTTAGTGGGTTAAAGTCTCTGCCTTCGGCTCAGGTCATGATCTCAGGGTCCTGGGATCAAGTCCCAAATCGGGCTCCCTGCTCAGCAGGGAGCCTGCTTCCTCCTCTCTCTCTGCCTGCCTCTTTGCCTACTTGTGATCTCTCTCTCTGTGTCAAATAAATAAATAAAATCTTTAAAAAAGAAAGAAAGAAATTGGTTTCTTTTCCTTCTGCACGTCAAATCTAAGACCCCACAGGCTTCATAAGGCTCCCTAAGAATCTTAGGTTTGGGGCACCTGGGTGGCTCAGTGCATTAAGCCACTGCCTTTGGCTCAGGTCATGATCTCAGGGTCCTGGGATCGAGGCCTGCATCTGGCTCTCTGCTCGGCAGGGAGCCTGCTTCCTCCTCTCTCTCTCTCTGCCTGCCTCTCTGCCTACTTGTGATCTCTCTCTCTGTCAAATAAATACATAAAATCTTAAAAAAAAAGAATCTTAGGGTTACTCACATTCTTCTGACTGTGAGACTCTTACAAAATGGAATGGGTTTTCTCAGGGAGGGTGAGTCTTATGTCCCTGGAGATATTCAAGATGAAGCTGAGAGACTACTTTTGTGGAAAGCAAAGTCTATTTTAAGAAGTAGGGTAACAGGGTGGCTCAGCTGGTTAAGAGAACTACTCTTGATTTTGGCTCAGGTCATGTTCTCAGGGTGCTGAGACAGAGTCCCAGGTTGGGCTCCACAATCGGCGGGGAGTCTGCTTGAGATTCTCTTTCCCTCTGCCCCCCGTCCCACCCCCACAACACCAGATCATATTTTTTTCTCTGTCTCTAAAATAGAAAAGAAAGTAGTACCAAATCAAATTGATAAGAATTCACTCAGAATGAATCATAGATCTGAATGTTGCAAAAAATAAGAAAGGAAAACCTCATTCAGATGGAGCTGGGAGTTCGGCAGGGGGAGCTCTCCTGCCCTACCACTTATCAGCGATCACACATTCAACAGGAAGAGACAGACCATGCCCATAGATACTCCTTCGCGACCCTAGCAGGAGGAAGAAGGGTTTTCTTCCTGCCCCCGCAACAGCCCAGGCAATGAGAGACAGTCACAACTCAGCCAATGAAAAGCTACCCTGCTTTAAACTCCTAGTTTACTCCCATGGCCTTTTTTTTTTTTTTTTAAGATTTTATTTATTTATTTGACAGACATAGAGAACACAAGTAGGCAGAGCGACAGGCAGAGGGATAGGGAGAAGCAGGATCTCTGCTTAGCAGGGAGCCCGATGCGGGCCTCGATCCCAGGACCCTGAGATCATGACCTGAGCCGAAGGCAGTGGCTTAACCGAATGAGCCATCCAGGCGCCCTCCCATGGCCTTTTTGTTTATAAAAGCCTTCCCAACCTCTCCCCGCTCCTTCCTCTATACAAGAGTGATCCTCTTCTTCATACTGTGGATTTACCTATGGTTTTGCCACAGCTTGCTTGTTCTGGATTGCTATTTCCTTTTATTCCGGAATAAACCCATATTTGCTGATAAAATAACTAGCAGTTTTATTTTGAAGGTTAACCTTACAAAAGCAAACACTGTAACATTTAAAGAAGAAAATACAAGAGATCTTTGTGACCTTAAAATGTGCAAAGATTTATTAGGACAGAGCAAAAGTAAACACACGAAAGAACCAAAAAAGAAAAAAAAAGTGACCAAGTGGATTTTAACAAAATTAAAAACCTTTACTCTTCATAAGACATTGCACAGAAAATAAAAAGACAAAATATAGAATGGGCAGAAATACTTGCAACACATCTAGCTAGCAAAGTTACTATGCCCAGATCGTGTAAAGAACTCTCAACTGAATAAAAAGACAGAAAATAAAACTATCACAAAACAGAATACTCTAGCAAAGGAGATATAAAAATAGTCAATAAGCACATAAAAAGACGGACGACTTCATTAGCCATTAATGAGGGGAAAAGAAATTAAAACCACAATGAGGTATTAACAGCTTTTAAAAATGGCTGAAATTGAAAAGCTGACAATCCAAGTGTTAGCGAGAATGTGGGCGAAACAGCACAATGAAGCCAATAGTGTGGTTAGACCAGTGACTCACTCCCTAAGAAGAGATTTTAAAATGTAACATATGGGGAAAGGCCACACTTTAGAAAATATACCCAAATATTAAAAATCCAGGAATAAAACTTAAGACTCTAAAGCAACACTCTTACCTTATTTTGAGTCCTTACCCCTCTCTGCCCCGGTTTTTAAAAAACCCAATAAAAGTTACATATTCTTTTCTCTATAAAGTACACGAATGCACAAAATATTCTTCTACCTTTCTTTCCTTTGTTTCAAACTGCATTACTTATTTAAATTCCGGATCTTTCCAAAACGTTGGTAGCCTGTTTAAGAAGAATATTTTTGGAATGAAGTTGGCACAAGTAAATATATAAATAAATATATTTTAATATACTTCCAGGTAGCATGTCATCAACAATTTTCAGATTTATTGGAATTTAACCAGGTAGGAAAATAGGTTTTAAAATAGTATGCTGAAGAAATTCCACTCCTAGCTATTTATTCAAGAGAAAGGAACACAAATGTCCATTAAAATGGTCATACAATAATGTTCATATCATTTTATATATAAAAGTGAAACTGGAAACAACCCCGATATCTATCAACAGGTGAACTGATAAACAAATGTGGCATATTCATATAAGAGAATACTGTTTCGTGGTAAAATGGAACTCTGATATACAACACAAGATGGATGAATCCCAAAAACATCACTTAAATGAAATTCTAAAACAAGCAAAATTAGTCTATAGTCACAGAAAGTAGATCTGTGATTGCCTGGGGCTGGAGGTGGTAAGGGAGAAAAAGAATTTGTGGGGGGGAATAGGAATGTTCTATATCTTGGGGCACCTGGGTGGCTCAGTTGGTTGAGCAGCTGCCTTCAGCTCAGGTCATGATCCCAGGATCCTGGGATCGAGTCCCACATTGGGCTCCTTGCTCAGCAGGGAGCCTGCTTCTCCCTCTGCCTCTGCCTGCCACTCTGCCTCCTTGTGATCTCTCTCTCTCTCTGACAAATAAATAAAATCTAAAAAAAAAAAAAAGAAAAAAGAAATGTTCTATATCTTGATTATGGTGGTGGTGATAGAGATGTATCGTTTGTCAAAACTCATCGAATTGTACGTTTTTGCTGTGGTTTTTTGTATAAGTCAATTATGCCTTTATGAATTTGATTAGAAAAAATTTATAAGGTAATTTACCTCTACATTCATGACTTCAAGGGTAATTATTCCAACTTATTTGAAACATGTCATTATCACAGGTATCTTCTTAAATATACAGCAAATACACTGGGGCTTATTTTGTAATATAATGAAATCCGGTGCATTAATTATGTTCACCTCCCTAGGTATACGAACAATCATAATATTTATCACATAGTTACACAGGTACATTTTGCTCCTTTGGGCATCTACCAGTGCACATTTATATGTTATTTCTGAATTGTGCTGTCTACACAAAATAATACCATTTTGCATTTCGAAAAAAAAATATCATCCTTAATCTTCTTGACAAAATCAAAGAAGAAAAAAAAGCAGGTAATTTTTTATCTCTAGCTTGCATCTGGAGAAACTGAATATAACCTATTAATTTAGTGGGTGCCCTTAGGTCACTAATGAGTCAGAAATAAATTCAGAAACTTAATTTCCATTCTGCTGATTTTCATTCCACTATGTCTAATTCCCAAAGATTTAATAAAATAGCAACAAAGTGACTTGTAGGTATTAACATTTCTTCAATACTTCTATGCAGTTTCCTCCAGGGATAAACAGATATGTCTCTATCTATTTAATAATAACTCTAATTTGTAAAAGAAATAGCCCTGCTATCACTATTTTCAAGTTCAAAAAACACGCTGACATTTATTTCACATTCGACATTTGTGGGCAGGTCGATCCTATCAATACAGGTAATAGTCCCAAACCAGGATTTAAATTGATAGCCCCATTTTATATTCTTATTAATGCTAGACAGCCATGAACCTTCAGTGCCCTCATCAGAGGTGTTATTATTTTTACTATAAATTTAAGCAACTTGATAAGAAATAACCCCATAAAACAGTAAACCACTGAATTATTTTAATTGTCCCAATATTAGTTTGTTAGGGCCACCTTAACAAAGTACCACTGGCTGGGGGCTTAAACAACAGAAATGTATTGGCTCAGGTCTGGAGGCTGGAAGCCCAAGATCAAGGTGTTAGGGGATTGATTCCTCTTGAGGGCTGGGAGCAAGAAGCTGTTCCGTGACTCTTTGCCAACTCTTTGGTTTACCAGCAATCTTTGGCGTTTCTTGTCTAGTGGAAGCAACACTGCAACCTCACACGGCATTCTCCCTGTGTGCCTGTGTCTGTGTCCAATTTCCCCTTTATAAGGACACCAATCCTACGGGAGTGAATGCCCACCTTCTTCCAGTATCACATCTTAAGTAGTTCCACCCTATTTCCAAACAAGATCCCATACGGAGGTACTGGCAGGGAGGAGTTCAACATCTGGATCGAGGGGAGACACCAGTCAACCCCAAACAGCTCCAATTACCTTTCTGGTTCCCCCTTAGGACATTCTCTCTTACCCATAATTCAGACACCTTTCCACATGCTCCTTTTAAAAATAAACCAAGATAGAGGGCTCCAGGCTCCTGGAATACTTTTTATCTACCTGCCCCCCATCCTGGGCCTCAGCGATGGTCCTCACTTTGGGCAGAACTGAGACTGGGATCCCCAGAGGGCTGCACACCTCCAGGCTTCTGTGCAAGGCCACAGAAGCCATACAGGGTGGCTGGAGTCCACCCCTTCCCCCTGACTGGTACCGGCTGCCCACCCTCACCCGAACCCCTGCCCCAGACACCTCCCACCCCCCAGCGCAGGGACAGACACCCAGGTCTTAGGAGATCGGCCTGTGTTGCCCTTCCTGCTCTCATCTCTCACTGCTTCCTAGCCTCCAGCTCATCGTGCAATCCTTCCTCCCCAAGCCTTCACACAGACATCCCCTGTCTGGATGCGATCACAGCCACGCTTGCTCTTAGCTCAAGTGGCCCTCCTGAACTCCAGCAGCACCTTGGACTTATCATTGCATAAGATGCCTGCAGTGTAGCCACCCGGTCACCTGTCTGACGCTGCCCACCTGTGCAGAAGCTCCGCCCAGTCCTCCCCCTCCCCTGCCAGCTCCAGCACCTGGCATAGGTCTGGCATGTGGACAGCCCGGTAACTATCTGTTGGTGAATAAACCAATGCACAGCATCTGCAGATGGTCTTGACTGTGGCTTAAGAGCACTCAGAGATTTGTTTTGTTTTATTTTACTCAATGTCCTACCTTCCCACGATTTTGTTTCTACACCTTGTTCGGCGAAGTCTTTCCGCACAGGTAAATATCAGCCCACATCTAGTCCCAGGATGCGGGAATTGGACGCTGCCATAGAGACCGCACGGTGTCAGCTCCTCTTACTCTTAAACTGATGGAAATAAGACCCAGAGAGGTGAAGTAACCTGCCCCAGTCCTCCAGCTCTTCAGTGACAGAGTGGTGCTCGAATCTGTCTCTCCACTCAGGTCGGTCTGATTCACTGACATCTAACCCCGGTTCAGGACTCCAGGAGGGCCCGTGTGCGTCCTGAGCCCACGCTGTGCTCCATGAGGTCCAGGCCAGAGCCACATTATTGGCTCCTGCTGATTTTGTTTTGTATCCCACAAGCTACGCTCCTTTAAAACAAACTACTCAAAAGGGCATCGCAGACACACAGTCTAATAGCATTCAAATAATGCAATCAGGCTGTTTCCCCAATCCTCAATCCTCTTGCTTCCACTGCCTGAGGCTCTCTTTAAAAGCATCTATTTTTCTGTGATTCCTACAGGAACTTTTCCATCTCTGGACTGCAGAAATAGCCCCACATGCATGTTTATATCAATGCGCAATCAATCATAGTTTGTTCTTTTCAAAATAGTTTTCTTTTTAAAGACCCAAAGCCATTTTGCGCATTTTCCCCCAAGACTTAGGTTTTGAATTGCTGTTTCAAATCAAAGGGTCACTTAGGAAGAAAATTAACAATCTCTCTGATTGCGGATCAAGATTTTCTTTTTTTCGTTATAATTGCTATTGTTTTGTCCTGAATACAAAAGTATTCTAGGGCTATAGAATTACAAGACAAAAACAGTTTGGTAATGATTTCTACATGAATCGCTGATCTGCAGCATAGAGAAGGAACATCTGAGAAAAGCTCTTCAAAAAGCAAAATGTGAATGAGACTTTACCATAAGACACAGTTGTGACCAGAAATACAGGATGCTTGTGTAATATTGTGATCAAAAGAGTCTGCATCTGCGTGCAATACAAATGAAGGCCTAACACTTAGTAGTGACATAAATGAATAAAACTTGTGAAAATGTAGCCTAAAACTCAAAATTCTGAACTTTTCAGTGTTTACAGCTGCTTTTCTATGGCTTAATTTAAACTTTTTTTGTTTGTGTTTAAGTGTATCAGTTGGTATTTGTCTAAGTCATAGTAACATGAAGAATGATCTGTTGACTAATAAATTGGAGAATCCATGAGTACAGGGAAAATTTAACAGGAGAGAAGCACGGTCAGCTAACACTGCTTCTCACCTGAAACTACTAACAGAAAGACAATTTGTGGTGAATGTGATAGAATCACTGAATCACTGTTGAATTTATTTATTTATTTATTTATCTATCTATCTATCTATCTATCTATCTATCTATCTATCTATTTATTTATTTATTTTTTAAAAGATTTTATTTATTTATTTGACAGAGAGAGAGAGAGAGAGATCACAAGTAGGCAGAGAGGCAGGCAGAGAGAGGAGGAAGCAGGCTCCCTGCCGAGCAGGGAGCCTGATGCAGAGCTCAATCCCAGGACCCTGAGATCATGACCTGAGCCAAAGGCAGAGGCTTTAACCCACTGAGCCACCCAGGCGCCCCTACTATTGAATTTAAATGTTCATGTTTGCATTAAGGGATTTCATGCATTTTGGCCTCTTCTCTGAGTTTACAAGTCCTAATTTTAATGTTTGCCTTTATTTTCTTATTAGCAAATTCAAAATATCCTTGAAATGTACTCAAATACCTACAATGCAATGTAATCCCCACTCATTTTTGTGCATTGATGTTAATACATATTTAATCTATCTTTCCAACTCTCACATATTCTTGAGTATTGTTAAAAGACAATTTTAACCCAAAAAATGCATAAATAATTAAGGCTAGTTGTGTCACTTTGTCTGTGTCGTGAAGCCAACCATATATCCAGCAAATTACTGGTTCCTTTGTATTTTGTAAAAGACAGAGATATTTAAGACATTAAGACATTTCTAAAACAGGGATGCCTGGGTGGCTCAGTCAGTTAAGCATCTCCCTTCTGCTTAGGTCACGATCCCAGAGTCCTGGGATCAAGTCCCACACCAGGGATCCTTGCTCAGCGGGGAGCCTGCTTCTCCCTCTACCTGCTGCTCCCCTTGCTTATGCTCTCTCTAACAAATAAAAAAGTAAAATCTTAAAAAAACAAAACAAAACAAAAAAAACTTCAAGACATTTCTAAAACAAATCACCTACATTCACTGTAAATGAAAATTCAAAGTTCTTCTTCTAAAGTTTATGAAGCTTGGAGGCCAAGTTAGGAGACTGAATCTACTAACTTGCAGTTGATTCAGAGCCACAGAAAATATTTTGAAAAATAAAATTTCATGACCTAAACTATAAATTATCTTGTCATATTAGTGGTGCTAATACTTGTCATCTACCGATTACTCCATATTCTGCAACACAAACCCAAACCGCTCTTTAGAGATTGCAAACCCGATGTTCAGCTCCCTTGGACATGGACACCGGGTATACCTCATCCCATTCTGGAGCTCACAAGGCTTCGCTCCTCTTCTCCATTCTCCCTTGCTGTGTGCATCTCCACCTACCAGAATGGCCAAGCCAGAAATCCAGGAGTCATATTACCAGTCTCTTCCCTCTCTCACCACAGACAATCCATCCCTACATTCTCAACACTTTGTCTAGAAACAGATCGAGACATCTGTCCCATGGTATGCTGGCATTAAAACCGCTCAGTACAGAACATGAACTATGGCCTGAAGCAGTAGAAGAAATTCTGACACATTTAAATTTGGAGAATCAAAAAACCTAATGGGCTAACAGTCAGGAACAAGAACTAAAGTATAGAATCCAGAGATTCAGAAATACCTTGCTTTAAGCTTAGATGTTGATCGTGGGTCACCACTTCAAAAGATTTCAGGGAAAATGAAGGTAAATCTATCAAGAAATGTTTCTTTTCTATCCAAATATAAACTCTCTTCACATGAAAAAATGTCTTCACTTCACTAGCTTTTCAAAAATATTCATATGTTAGTTGACACACTTTTCCTCTACTCTGTCAAAACAGGTCTCAAGAACTGTCATGATTGGGGCACCTGGGTGCCTCAAGGTGTCCAACCCTTGGTTTCGGTTCAGGTCATGATCTCAGGGTCGTGGGATCAAGCTCTGCAGCAGGCTCCCTGCTGAGCGCGGACCCTGTTTGAGATTCTCTCTCTCCTCTCCGTCTGCCCTCACCGCACCCCAGCCTCGGCTTGTGCATACTCTCTCTCTAAAAACAAAAAAACGGTCATGATTTTTGTCTTTGAGATTTCCTTTTCTCCCCTCTTAACTTCTAAGACTCAACAATAGGTTATCATAACCTTAACCCCCCCCTTACCCTTCTAATCACTTCTTTACCAAAAGTACTATTTTGAACTTTCACATAACAGATTAGGTTTGCCGGATTTGGGACTTCCTATAAATAGAATTGCATGGTTGTGTATTCCTTTTTTATCTAACTTGTCTCACTCACCACAACATACATGAAATCCGGCCATGCTGTGTTGCAGAAGTAGTCTGTTCTTTTTCATTTTTGTGGAGTGTCCCATTGAGTAAATATTCCAGAACTTTTCCATTATATTATGGATAGACATCCAGGTTGTTTTCAGTTTGGGGCTATCACAAATAACATTTCTACAGACATTCTTTGTGTCTTTCAGCGAGGATATGTATATACTTCCGGGGTGGAGGTGCTAGACCATTACGCAGATATTTCTCTTTAATCGACATTGCCAATTTTCCCGAGCTACTGCACCATCCCCACCTGATAGTGTCTAAGAATTCCAGTCGCTCCATTCCCTCACCAGCACCTGAAAATTTTCAGTCTTTTTCATTTTAGCCATTCAGGTGAGCATATAATGCTATCATGTTATTTCTTTCCCCTGGTAATTTTTAAAATTCCAGTATAATTGTCATTCAGTGTGACAGTAGTTTCAGGTATATGACAGAGTGATTCAACAATTCAACAATTCTGTACAGAACTCTGTGCTCGTGGTGATGATGTACTCTTAATCCCCTTCAGCCACTTCCCCCATCCCCCACCCACCTCCCCAGTGTGTTCTCTTGAGTTAAGAGTGTTTCTTGGTTTATCTCATTTTTTCTTTGTTCATTTGTTTTGTTTCTTAAATTCCACATATGAGTGAAATCATCTGGTATTTGTCTTTCTCTGATGGAATTTTTTCACTTAACATTATACCCTTTAGTTCCATCCACATTTGCTGCAAATGGCAAGACTTCATGCTTTTTATGGCTGAGTAATATTTCATTGTTTACACATTTTTTATATAAATCATGTCTTCTTTATCCATTCATCAGTCAATGGATACTTGGGTTGCTTCCATAATTTGGCTCTTATAGATAATGTTACAATAAGCGTATGGGGTGCATATATCTTTTCAAATTAATGTTTTTGTATTCTTTGAGTGAATACCTAGTAGTGGAATTACTCGATCATACAGTAGCTCCATTTTTAAGTTTTCGAGGAGACTTTGTACTGTTTTCCAGAGCGGCTGCCCCAGTTCGCATTCCCACCAACACTGCAAGAGCTCCTTTTCCTCCACACCCGTGTCAACACTTGTTATTTCTCATGTTTTTGATGTTAGGTTCATGTTACCTATCTATCTGTTCATTTATGTATCGTCTCCTCAGTGAACAGAAAATACTGAACATATTTTCATGTGTTTATTTGCCATTGGAATGGCCTATTTTATAAAGTGCTCACTGAAAGTTTCTCACACAGTTTTCAAGGATTCTCCTTTTTAGGGCTGCTTTGTAGAAATTCTTCATAGAGTTTGAGAATTATATTGCAGATGTCTTCTCCTGCTTTGTAGCTTGCCTTTTTTTTTTTACCTTCTCAGGGATGTTTTCTGATGAATGGAAATCCTTAATGTAGTTCAACCGATCAACTTTTTCCTTTAAAGCTAGTGCTTTTTGTGCCCTCTTACAGAAGATTCTTGCCTATCCCAAGGTCATGAAAATATTTTCCTGGGCTTTCTTTTGTAAGTTTTACTGTTGTGTCCTTCAAAAGGGCCACATTTTATCTGTAGGCTTAGTTGTGGAGCATTTTCATAATAATAAGCACTAATAAACACTAGAACTTTAGTCATTGTACGGAGAGTCAGGAAGCAGAGACAAAGGCAGATATTCTTTCTCTTGCTTTTCTTTATCCAGGGAAAAAGAAAGAGAAGCTTCACCTTGAATATATTCCAATGCTGTGATTCCGAAGTCCTTGCCGATGTTTCTTCCCCATAGAAACTTTCTGGAGATTTCCATGCACTGATTCCCAGGAGGTTCAATTTCCCTGGGAAGCTTCTGATCTATTAGGTGCCAAAGGTGAGAAAAGATAAGACCACGAATGACTGTAACATCCTGGTCCTTGCTGGGGAAAAAACAAAAACAAAAACCCAGCACTCGGACGAACTGAGCAATGCGATTTCCGACAAACTGCTGAGACATTCTCTTACCTCTTTAAAGAAAGGGTATAAAGACTTTTAAAGGTGAACCAGTTACATTATAACCAGAACATCCTGCTGTCCCTGCCTATTTTTTGCAACACAGACACTTTAAACAAATGCAGGTAAAATGTATGACCTTGCAGATTACTTGGACTGCTGAAAAACAGTCCCTGACATAAACTATGGAGAATATTTTTAAACGAAAGCAGGAAAGACTGTGGGAAGGTAGTCCTTGGCATGTCTTAGAATTCTTACACACTTTCTTCAGTGATATACTGAATTTTTTCCCTACAAACGTGGCTTGCCATGTTTCGCAGTTGGTCCCTTTCAGATAAGGGTGCTCCTTAGAATTTTCTTTCTTGCACTTGCATTTCAAATAATGTTTCTTTCCACACTCGGAAAGTTGGTAATGTGGCCAAACAGGTCATCTATTTGTGTTTGCAAGAAATGGTGTGAGACTCCTACAAAGTGTGGACGGGTAATTATTTGCCAGCAATGACATGAATACATTCTGTCAATTTTTGAGCAACGGCAACATCCTGCCTGCGAGGGAGAGTCACAGGGAAACGCGCGTGGCCAGACCCTCACATGCGCTGTGGCGTGCCCAGTGACATCACACCAGCTAATCACAGGCTTGAGGGGAAAAAACTGTTGTAACAAAGTCACTAAATCAAACACACGTTGGTATCCTGGTGATGATGATGAAAGGGAAACAGTGCCGATAATGAGGAAAGTGATGAGTTATAAAACAAAGGTGAAACGATGCCTGGTCATCCACCTGACGTGTGATCTCCAGAGCCCTAAAGCAGCAACAAAAGGAGGGGAAACCAGGCTAAGTAAATCACCAAAACATAAAGAGACTTTTAATTTATGGCCCTTTGTTCTGCATGTTTTCAACTCCTCTGTGAAACATTTTGCTCCACTGAAAAAAGACCTCGACAGCAACACTTGCCTTAGTCTTGACTCCTGCCCAGAGCTGTTATCTCGAGAACATTCCACACCAACCAAAAAGGGAGGCTGGCCAGCTCTGCGGGCAGTGCCTGGTCACAGTCATCAAAGGGGCAGGGCTCAAATGCCCGGCTCACAGCACAATCCCACCTGCTCTTTTGGGCCACCACTGTGCCTTTTTACTTTAAAACTCACACAGCGGTCCTTGGTAGAAGGAAATGGTAGAACCTGCTCTGGTGGTTGCCATCTGAGCCCCGGCCAGGCTGTCTGGACTCTGGGTTCTGAGTATCTCCAGTAAAAATGCTCACCTACCCACTGATTTCACATATTAACGACGCTTAACCCACTGAGCCACCCAGGCAAGGCACCCCTGGCATTTTGATTCCGAATTAAAGCTCACTCTCATGATTCACCGTCTTTCCATTTTTATATGTGATCGAGCCGTCATCACTTGCAAAACACCACAGCACCCTTGTCTCTCATCGCACTCATTAATCAAGCCTTTGGATCATCTCCATCCATTAATTAAAGGTGCACATTAAATCCTGCCCTTCATATAAATACATCAACTCAGTTTTTTCCAAACACCAAGTACTCTAATTGGAGTTCTTATTTCAATTACGGTGTGAATTTTCATCTAATACTATTTATTTTTTCTTGGTGGAGAAGCTGCAGAGCACAATTACTGATCTTTAGGGTATTTTTAAAAGATCTAATTGGGTTTTTTTCTTCAGCTTCAATCTCAAATAAAGTTGAAAGATAAAGATTTAAAGCTCTAAAGAAATGCTCGAATTCTCTTCTGTGCCCTCAGTCTGGTCACAATGGAACAGAGAGTGTCTTTGAGAAAAAGGAGGGAAGCTTGTAAAACCCCCGCAGGTCACAAGGAAGCCTGCGACAGGAGCCCGGGCCTGTGGATCCTTGGGGACAGGCCTGGTTTGTCCGTCCCCACAGGCCCTCACACCTGTTTCTGTCGGTGTCACAGAACGAAGACAACATAGCAGCCTCCTTTGGAAGATGAAGGCCACTTGTCAATGTGAGGAACTCGCTTTTTCACCCGGGGCCCCATCTCTGCCAGGCCCTTGTGACCGTTCACTAGTAGGGCCATCCAACGTCATGAGCTCTCTGGCTCGACATGTGTCTCAAACTCCCGCCCGTCACACAGAGTCCTCCACTTTCCTGATCACCACCTTCAAAACCTCGCTCCTGTTTTTCAGCTCGATGCCATTCTGCAGCACAAATCGCCTCTGGCTTTTGCCATTTTTCTACGCCCTGGAAGGTTCCTTATTACTTCCAACTTTTGCTACCAAGAAGAGGTAAAATAATAATCCACATGTATTTGAGTTACTCAGCCAGAGCAGTATTTCCTACCTCTTGGAAATAAGTTCTTGAGTCAGTGCCACAGGCTGAGGCTTCG
The DNA here is from genome assembly GCA_002007465.1 of Ailurus styani. Lineage (NCBI taxonomy): Eukaryota > Metazoa > Chordata > Mammalia > Carnivora > Ailuridae > Ailurus > Ailurus styani. Next base: position 950,686 of record LNAC01000200.1, on the reverse strand, counting down.
AACACTGAACTAGATTCACTAAAATTTTCATGAACCTCGAAACGTCCTTATTCACACTGAGCCAGATGGTCTCAAGTTGTCAGCCGGGTCGAGATTCATACAACTGAGGGGACATCGGGAGCACAGGGCAGTTCTGGCCGGAAACCTTCAGGCTTCATCCTACCTCTCCGATTCAGGGACTCATCAGACAAATTAACAAAGCCACATCTTGAAATGCGCTCGATTACTTTAACACATGAGGAATGGACGCCTGGGTGGCTCGGTCGTTGAGCTGAGCGTCTGTCTTTGGCTCACGTCATGATCCCAGGGCCCTGGGATCGTGTCCCACATGGGGCTCCCTGCTCCATGGGGAGCCTGCTCCTCCCTCTCCCATGCCGCTCCCCCTGCTTGTGCACTGTCTCTCTCAAATAGATAAATAAAATCTTTAAAAAATAAATAAAACACGAGGAATATCTTCTTAGATAGATGTTAGAGGCAGACCAGGCCTTGTGTCAACTACCTCCTTGGCCACAGGCCAGGCAAGGGTAGGACCGCCAAGATCAACCTCATCCATTTCATAGGGAAGAGTGGGAGGAAACAAATCCAGGGCTTGGCAGCTCAGGGTAGGTGGGTTACTGCTGAGCATGCGTGGACCGGTCGCTGAACCCTAATGCTATTTCTGATTTGCAGGAACTGTGTGGGCCTGTCAAATTCGTTACATTGCATCCAAACAGTAGAACTGAGTCCCAACCACTGATAGTTTCGGGTTCACGGTCAACCTCTTTTTTCTGCTCATTCTGCTCAGTTTTCCAAAGTCACAGTCCCTCTCCTTCCTCCTGCTGCTGCCCGGGCACTGGCTGCTTCAGTCTCATACCTTCCATGCTCAGGGTCATGCCAGGGTCAAGTGTGTGCACATAGGCTCAAGGCTCAGCGACAACTGTCCTTTATTCTACCATGACTGCCTTCTGAACTTACGACAGGGAAACTGTGTGCGCTGTGGTAATTTCACGGTGAAGTTAACATGAGCTTTGGCATCAGAACTGGAGGGAAATCTTGGTTTTATGTCTTGATGTTTAGATGAGGTTAGGCAAGTATATGAGTCTCCCTAAGCCTCAGTTTCCTCATCTGAAAAGTGAAAAGCACACCTTGCTCATGAGATGGTTTGCAGGATGCATTCTTTCCCCCCAAAAAGCAAACTCCTGAGTGTACTCTGGACTTATGGAGTACTGAATTAGCACCTCGAATCGCTGGGTGTTCAAACAAGGGTACCTCCGTGTTCACTGCAGCCACCAGTCATTTCTTTCACTCAGACACGTCCAAAATACACGGCAAACTCTGTGCAGGGAGCCTTTGGAGAAGTTTGCAGGGTATAGTTGGAAAGAGAGCAACTCTGGAAGTTTTCCCTGGCCCTTGCTTCAAAACGCAAATGACCTCTCCCATTACTTGGACCAGTGGGTACCCCACCATCTGTCCTGATTTCTGTCTGAAACCCAAGATTCTGATTCTTTCGTTTGATAAAAATGACACATTAGGGGTAAAAACAAAGTAGCCCTTAACTGGTGGATATTAAGTAATAGTAACATTTTGGAGTATTTTTGTGTGCCATAGAGTTTTAGGACATATACAACTTGTATACAAGTAGTGCCTTCGTGACCTCTGTGATCACCCCTCTCCCCACCGCCTCTGGTATCTGGGGACCTGCTCCCCAGGGTGTCCCCACAGCCCTGCGGAGTGGAGAGGTCTGGCCCGGAAATGGGGGTCCTGTGCTCACATCCGTGACCTGGCCTGTTGGACCAACATCAAAGAACTGAGGCCAATTGAGGATGAAAGGAGATGGTTCTGGAATGGTGCAGGGGAGGAGGGGGAGGGGGAGATGAGCATCTTGGAGAGCATGAGGGATGCCCTGGCTTTATTAGACTCCTCTCCCCCTTGTGGATACTGCAGCTGAGCCCTAATTTGTAAAGAGGAGGAATGGGATGGTAAGCAGAAAATCCTGACACCTGCTCTGTCTGGGGGAGACCTCAGAGCAGGCACCAAGCACCCCTGCCTTATAAATGCAACAGCAGCACCTTGAGAAGCAGATGGCCGAGGCTTTGGGGCAAAGAAGAAAAAAGCATGAGGGATGGGTAGAAAAGGGAGGCTGAGAAGCTGAGAAATGTCTATAGGGATTTGTGAGTTTCTTTGCACATGAAGCCAAAATTAAACACCTCATAAATTGAGTTAAAAAAATAATTATTACTTTGCAGTTTTGTTTGAAAGAAAAGAAGCTCTATACACATGGTGAAATGTATTTATATCAAGTCAGCTTCAATAACTTTTTAAACATGATTTAATCTCTCCACTCCCATAAGAATATTTATTTATGGTTTTATCTTACCTTAATAAAAATTCAATGCAACGTGGTTTTATACACACACACACACACACACACACACACATATTATTTTTGGAAATATAGTCTTGATTTTCAAACAGTCATGGTTTTAAAAGATAAGATAAAATCGCAATCACACACACAAAAAGGCATTATTAGTTTAGTTTTTCCAAATCATATTGAAGCATCATGTCTTATTAAACTGAAAACGAGCATCCTTCACGCTATAGCGACACTGATAGTCTCTACTGGGAAGGTTCCCGTTTATTTCATCCCTGCGTGGCTCAGAGCTGAGCAGACGTCAGTTCTCCTGACTGCTTTCGGTTCCCTTCCTTGTCCTTTACTTTTTACTTCGATAATAATCTTCTTTGACACAATAAAGTATCGAAAGGCAGTCAAATCTATTGAGATGCTTCTTTTCGGTGCTCACCTTTAGTAACATGCTCACAAATGTCGTTCCCAGTCCCCCCAGCCCCCAAATGAAAAGCCAACTTGATCTCATTTCAGAATGTCTTCTTGTTCTGTGTTTTGTCCTTTCTCACTGCATTCCACGTAGGCCCCCTCTGAGAGAGTATTTTACTGCAGCGTGAATCCATAAACACAGTTGCTTTGGAAAATACTGCTAACTCCACTTCCCCTCTAGTTTTAGCAGCTCTTGGAAAAGTTAGCATGTTATGGCAAACAGTGAGTCAATAATGTGTATTGAACAGCGGATCCACTAGCAAACACTGGGCAGGGGAGAGGGAGATAGGGAAAGGACAGCTGACTCAATCCCTAGAGTCAACTTTATTAATTACTTATTTATTAAATTTTTAAAAATAGACTCCATGCCCAATGTGGAGCCCAATTTGGGGCCCAAACTCATGACCCGAGATCAAGACCTGAGCTGAAATCAAGAGTCGGTAGCTTAACCAAGGGAGCCATCCAGGTGACCCATGAATGTCAAAATAAAATGGGCAAACGAAACAATGACTCAGGAAGCATTTTTTTTTTTCATGAAGTATTTTAGAGGAAATGCATCTATGGTGGGTTGAATTATGTTCCCTCAAAATTTATTTTCAACTCTTAACCCCTGCTCTCTGTGGATGTGACCTTATTTGCAAAAAGGGTCTCAGCAGATATAATCAAATGAAGATAAAATCATACTGGATTAGGATGGGTCCTAACTGCAAGGACTGGTGTCTTTGTAAGAGAAGGAGAGGGGCACTTGGACTCAGGGACACAGAGCAGACACACAGAGGGAGGAAGCAGAGACTGGAGGGATGCCATCTCAAACCAAGCAATGCCTGGAGCCACCAGAAGCCGGAAGAGGTGAGGAAGGATTCTCCCCTAGAGCCTTCGAAGGGACCGTGGCCCCGCCAACACCTTTATTTTAGACTTCAGGCATTCAGAACTATGAGATAATATATTTCTCGTGTTTTAAGATGCCTAGTTTGTGTTACTTTGTTATGGTAGCCCCAGGAAACGAATATGACATTCATTGCTCCTATTTGACAATTTGCCAAGTATTTTAAATTTTTCTAAGGATGCATCCGAGTGCTCCAGGCTCAGCTGCTACTAGAATTGAGAGGACTTCCACGTCAAGATGACAAAGCAGATTCATACTTCATAATCCTCACTGCTCTGAACTCTTAAGAAAGAAAGATCAAATATAAAAATAGAGAATCACAAAGACATGCATGATCCAAAATACAAAATGAACAGCTCTCTGAAGGAGGAATAAAACAAGTATCCAAAACTGCAAGGGTTTTGCAGATCTCAGCTTACTGGTCTCCCGGAAAGCAGCTGGAGGGGCCAATGGGGCCAGCACTGTTCACTAGGAGACGGGTCACTGGATCCAGGCACACAGCTGGAGACCAGAGCTGGTGAGGGGACCCCAAGGTCATCCCTGTACCCCAGTGTGATGGCAAAATAATGGCCTCCCAAAGAGGTCCACATCCTAATTCCAGGAACCGATGGACACGTTACATCACACGGCAAAGGGGTATTAAAGATGCAGATAGAATTAAAGCTGCTAATCAAATGACCTTTATGGAGATTGTTCTGAACTATCTGGGTGGAGCCAATGCAATCATAAGGGTCCTTACATGTGGAACAGACAGACAGAGCATCAGTGCCAGAGTGATGAGACACAAAAAAGTCCTGCCTGGCCACTGTTGACTTGGATTATGGGAGGATTCACAAACAATGAATGAGGAAAGCCTCAAAATGCTGGAAAAGCAAGAAAACAGCTTCTCCCCTGGATCTTCCAGAAAGAAAAGCAGCCTTGTCAATACCTGGATTTCAGTCCAGTGAGACCCATGTTGACTCAAGACCTCCAGAATGATAAAATAATAAATCTGTGTTGTCTAGGCTACTCTGTCTGTGTGAATTTGTTATGGCATCAATACAATACAAATAACCCAGCACGTGGGAAAGAAGGCTGAACACCAGCTGGGACGAGGGCTCCCCGTTAAGTAGCAACGCCATGGGGGCAAAGCCACTGCCTGGCTCTGAGGATTAGGTGTCCATCACTCCAACAGTTTCTGAAGCAGCAAGTCCACACGGTCATTACGATAACTGGGTTTAGAAATGGGGCCTGAAAGGGCCTCGTGGAGTCGAATGCAAAACCCCCAGCTGGACAGGTGAGTCGTAAAAAGACAGGGCACGAGAGAGAGAAACAAGAGCCTATACATTGCTATACAAAGTACACTTCTAAACCCAGATTCTAAAAGCACATGATGACATTTAACCCAAAGAAAGACAGCCAACACAACCAGAGCTCTGAAGAGGAATTCACTACTGGCAATACTCATTTTATAGAATGTCAGACAAAAACTTTAAAGTAAATATTGAAACAGTTCAAAGTACTAAAAATTGGGTGCCTGGGTGGCTCAGTGGGTTAAAGCCTCTGCCTTCAGCTCAGGTCATGATCTCAGGGTCCTGGGATCAAGCCCCGCATCGGGCTCTCTGCTCGGCAGGGAGCCTGCTTCCTCCTCTCTCTCTGTCTGCCTCTCAGCCTACTTGTGATCTCTCTCTCTGTGTCAAATAAATAAATAAAATCTTTTAAAAAAAAAGTACTAAAAGTTGCTCAAAGTACTCAAAGCATTTTTTTAAAAAAAGGATATTTGCAGGGAACCTGGGTGGCTCAGTCAGTTAAGTGTCCAACTCTTGATTTGGCTAAGGTCAGGATCTCAGGGTCATGAGTTCAAGCCCCAGGGCTCGGCGCTCAGCAGGGAATCTGCTTGGGGATTCCTTGTCTCTTTCCCTCTCCCCCACTCAAATAAATAAATAAATCTTAAAAAAAAAAAAAGAAAAGATACTTGCTATGGACTGAACATCTGTCCCCTCCACCCTCTCCAAAATTCATATACTGCAATTCTAACCTTTTTGTATTTGAAGATGGGGCTTTGGGAGGGAATTAGGTCATTATGGTTCCCCTAATGGGATTAGTTAAGAAGAGACAGGAGACAGCTTGCTTCCTCTCTCTCTCTCTGCACTCCATCATGTTAGGATGCTATAAGAAGATCAGCCAGGAATGGGCCTTCCCAAGACACCAGGTCTGCTGGCACCTCAATCTTGGACTTCCCAACCTCAAGAACTGAGAAATAAATGTTTGTTGTTTATCCACCTCATCCAGGTAACTTGTTACAGCAGCCCCCAAAAGACAATACAAGAGCACAACCAATCTGGAATAAAATAAATCATTAATAAGACAGGGAACATGGACTCAAGCATGGTCAGAGGTGAAAAGCAACTCTCAAAATGGAATCCTTTGTGAAATGGCAGCACGGCACAGACAGATGCAATCTCTTAACAGAAATCGGTCCCTAAAATGAACATGTCTGCCTCTATGGATATACGCGTGTATATGGATAGGCTCTGTTTTTTTAATTGTGCAAAAGTAAACAGGGCTTGAGATGGACGCCTTTTCTGAAGGCAAACATCTTCCTGATAAAAGAACATATCGTTTCTTCAAAGGAGACATGAGATTTGGGTGGTTGCGGTCATAATGGACGCTAAATTTGGAACTCCTTAACTCTAACATATGGCAAAGGAGAGCCTGGACTTTGCAAAGTAAAATGATGGGGAAAGGCTCCTCTTCCCCTGCTTTTTGCTCTTCTTCCCTTCTGTGAGTCAGCCAGCCAGCAGCAGCCTGCCTCCTGACCAAAAGGCAAGCATGGGGGTAGGGGGTGAAGATGGAAAAGACCAAACAAAAGCAATAGAGAACCGAAAGGTGGGGGAAAAAAAGCAGTATTCCAAAAATAAATCCAGCCACGCTAGCAATAGGAATAACAAGGGATTCATTTAGAAAGTTCACTGTTTTTCTAGACAGCTAATTATGTCATGGCTTCTCTTGAGAACCCAATAAACAAATTATCTTGAAGAGAATTTTGCTGGTTGGGTTCTGCAGCCTCATAACGCAGCGGCACCACGGGCGTACCCAGAATTCTCACCGGGCTTGCGAGAGAACATCCCCGCCACACTCAGATACGTGAATTGTCTAATTCTGGCTCTGCCGCTACCTAATTTAGTTTCTTTAGATTAATGATGCCACATCTAAAAATGTTAGGATTAGATTAGATGTTCCCTCGCATCTCTTTTAGTTGTGTAATTTTTATTATTGTGTTTCACACTGATATTAAAATATTCTAAATCCCTAGTCTTCTCATGTATGATTTATAAGATTATGGATTGAAAAGGAAGGCTATAGCAGCATTCTCAAAATCAAAATAAACTGCAATTAAAATAAAGGATTATTAATGTTCTGGCCATATCATACACTATTATTCTCAGATAACACAGCAGAAGTGTAACTTTTCAATTGTTATTAATGACTGTGTACTGTGCACCTGCAAGAGATTTTCCAAAACTGTAAAAATATATTCTAAGCTACGTATTATGAGAGACATAAAGGAAGGAGAAAGCGAGTTTTAGTTTGGGTTAAGTTTTAAATATTGTTCCATTGTTTCTCCTTAATCAATATAAATTGAAAACAGATTCGTCTAATTCACTTCAAGAACCTCGTAATGGATTTGGAAAGCCAATTCCAAGTCTCCCAGGCATTGAGCAAAAAAAAAAATAAAGCATGAACGGTCTTCCATCAATGAGATGAGGCATAAAATAAAACTNTTCAAGAACCTCGTAATGGATTTGGAAAGCCAATTCCAAGTCTCCCAGGCATTGAGCAAAAAAAAAAATAAAGCATGAACGGTCTTCCATCAATGAGATGAGGCATAAAATAAAACTGTGACTTTCTCTAAAAACTGAAACCATGTCCAACTCTAGGGCATGCAGACCTCAGGGAGCACATGTGGGTGGGCCCAGGAGAGCACAGGAGAAGACTCAGAAAATGCCTTCTACGGTTTCAAGAAAATGAGGAGGAAGCCATATAAGATAAGCTGAGAACAAAATTGGTGAGTTTTGGCAAGTGAGGTTTTGCCTTAAATACAGAATGGACTAAATGATGGGTCTATGGATGTTCTTCTATCTAGTCCTAGAAATCACACAGCTCTGTATAAATTTGAATTGAAATTCATAGCCCAAAATATACTTTCCAGTTATTATTACAGAACAAGCCACCCCAAAAGAATGGATTAAAATAATAATAATAATTTATGTTGCTCAGGAATCTGGTATTGACGGGACTCATGTAGAAAGTTGTTGCTCAGGGTTCTTGGCCATCAGCAAATGACTAAGGTCATGCTGTCAGCCTCTTCACTTCACACGTCTGGTGCCCAGGCCAGGAAAATTTAAAGAGCTGAAGACAGGGTTATCTGGGGCTTGGTGGGCATCCCCGTCTATCTTTATGGAGTCATTCCATGTGGTCTTTCCATTTGGCAGCCTCAGGGTAGGCAGACTTCTAAAATGATGGCCAAAATATTCCAGAGTTGAGTGTCATGAGAAAAAACTATTGGAAACATCATGGACTTTTCTAAACTAGTCTTGAAAGTCATGCAGAATCACTTCTGCCAAATCACATTCATGGAGGCAGTGTCCAAGTTCCATCCAGGTTCGGTGCGATAGAGAGTTCCCCTTCCTGCAGAAGTACGGCAAAGTTCTGAAAGAGTGTGTGAGACGGGATATCGTGGTGTAGCCATTTTTGGAAAATACAATCTATCAAAAGCTGGTTGGAATAAGAGGACTTCACTGATCCTAAGAAATAATTTCTAGTGTACTGGGAGAAAATAAAGACTTTTGACCACTGTATTTGTTTTCCTTTGCTGCCTTTAAAGAATTGCCACAAATGTAGCGACTTAAGAGGACACAAATTTATTTTTTTGCAATTCTGTAGTTCGGAAATCTGGGATGGATCTCACAGGGCTGAAATTAACACATTGTCAGAGCTGTGTTCCCTTCTGGAGGCTCTAGGGAAGAATCGGTCTTCCTGATCACAAAGATTGTGTCAGAATTCAATTCCTTGCGGTTGTAGGACTAACGTCCCCATTTCCTGGCTGGCTTCCTCTATTCTCGGGTTCTAGAAGCCACCTGCACTCCCTGCCTCGTGGCCCCTGTCCTCTATGCAAAGCCAACAGCAGCTTCTCACTCTCACATCTCACCTCTCCTCCCTGTCTTCCCTCCTATCTTCCTGACCGACCCTTGATGGAGAAACTCTGCCTTTGAGGACTCACGTGATTCGACTGAGCCCGCCTTGAAAGTGCTGAGTCATCTCCCTATCTGAAGATCGGTCATCTGAGTCACTTTGGTAGACTTCTCTGCCATGTAAAGTAACATATTTGAGGGACGAGGACCTGGGCATCTTTGGAAGCCATAAGCCTGCCCGTTGTAGACATAATGTTTAACTGATTAAATAGAGACTATGGCAGCATCGTTAAAGAAATCAATGGTAAAATGCAATGATTGGGGGGCCTCCATGACGTGACTCCATAAACACAATGCACATTTATTTAACAAAGTGGTTTCCCTTCTCCCGCATGGTCATCATATAAGATTACAAAGTGCACACTCTTAGGTCCACGAGTCTTTTCAGTGGAGAGAAAGGCCTTCTCACTCACTTTAATCAACTCCATTTTATACACAACCGTAATAAAGGTTACTCGGTTTCTGAGACCAAATTCAGCAGTAACAAAACCTAATCGACAATGACAAGTGACATCTGGCAAGAAAGAAGGAATCAAAAACTGTAACGTGTCAATACAATATCTAACACACACACACACACACACACACACACACACACACACACACATATACACACACACACTCATACAGACCCGATCTAACTGTTATCAGGACAGACACCGCCAGTCGGTGATATCACTACGTGTCAATGAGAAATGACTCAATTATATTCAAAACATTCCTTCTATGAGTTTATATCATAGAAATCTCTTCTATCATTAGAAAAGGCTGATATTTTCTTAAAACAAGCCTGGGTGTACATGCAGCACGGTGGACAGACTGGCAGTTTGGCTGTTCCCTCCATGCCCGCTGAGAAGGAAATGGACCGTGAGAGCACACTGCCTGCACGTATGTGTTTGCCCTGTGGCTGTGTGGCCCCGGCTGCGCAAGTCGGCATCTCTCCTCCGGGACGGGCCTTCCGGGGGGAGAGAGGGCGGGGCAAGCCCTGGGGAGAAGCCAAGCTGCAGGACACCTGCGTGCAGGGACCTTAACCTCTTCCGGGTACCAAGTCCCACCCCCTCCAGAGACCCAAGAGCACTTTCTGCCTTTGAGTCCCCCACTTTCCAATCATTTCACTTATTTACTTATTTTGGCCTAACCTGGTCCCAGTGAATTTCTCTTCCGTCTGACCAACAATTCATCACTAAGACAAATGGGTAAAATCTCAGTCATCTGAAAAACAATCCAGCTATCAAAAGGATCGATTCTCCAAATGCTCCAGATGGCTGTCAAGTTTTGTATTTTGTGTGGTTTACCAAAGTGCTTTTTGTTCAATATGAGTGTGTTTCAATAAACTATCCTAGCTCTGATTAGAAGAGTATGGTTTCCCACCCCAATCGCTAGCTTTTAATGAAACACATGTCTGCAATTTTCTTTCAAATATAACCCAATAATTGAATTTGACCAAAATGAGTTGATATACAGTGTTTTTCAAATAATGGACTTATCATCAGTTTTAATATACCCCAACACATGCCTTTTTGAAGTTAAGAAATTAAATCAGCATAGAAATTATAGGTTTCAAAGAAAGCCCCTATCATTTTTTTTACCAAGAAATCTATATTTTTAGAAAAAAAATCACATTAGCATTATAGACAACAGGACTTATTCCTGGAAAGAAGTCATTAGTAAGATTAGAATTTGAGGATGTTGAGGTTCGATGATTTGTATCAGTTGGGGGCAAGGCAAGAATATGGAGTCCACCCCTGGTGATTCAACAGACAGAAGTGAATAATATGAGGCACCGGTAACACGGCCCTGTTCGATCTGAAAAGGCAAGCGGGAAACAGAGAGAGGCCAGCTGGGGATGAGAGCCACAGCAGCTGGGGTGCTACCTAGGGCAGGTCAGGTAGGAAAACCAAGGCCAGAATCTCCAGGCAGGAACTGGAACCATAAAGGAGACGTAAGCGATAGCTGATCAGTCCACAGGAAGTACAGAGAAAGAGGAGAAATACCTGGCCTGGTCCAGTGGCTGACCTTCACTGGTGGCCAGTGGGGAAGGGAGCCCAGGCAAGGTCAATTACAGGAGTGGATTCTCTGCCCACTGAGCAAATCAGAGAAGATGTGGAAAAGATTCTGACCACAGACAGGAAAATAGCCATCACAACGACTGTGCAGATTTTTACACCTTAAAAAAACAGATTAGTGCGATTGCTGGGTCGTAGGGTAGGGAGGGAAAAATAATGAAACAAGATGGGATGGGGAAGGAGACAAACCATAAGAGACTTCTAATCTCATAAAGCAAACTGAGGGTTGCTGGGGGGTGGGAGGGTAGGGATAGGGTGGATGGGTTATGGACATTGGGGAGGGTTTGTGCTTTGGTGAGGGCTGTGAAAGGTGTAAGCCTGATGATTCACAGACCTGTACCCCTTGGGCAAATAATAAAAATAAAATTAAAAAAAAAAATTGCATTAAAAAGGCGATTGAACACTGTAGAAATAAAACTCCATACACATGACTCTTAAAGACATATACCAATCCCTAGAGACTTAAAACAAATTTAAAGTACATTAATTCTGCTTTAACTAAAATTTGTATGTAAGGGTAGAACAGTAATTCTCAATAAAGGTTAGACATGATATTAAAAAAAACAAAAACAAAAAAAAAAAAAAACAGATTAGAACACGTGGAGCGAAAGAGACAATTGCCTCCAGCACAGATTATTCCAGCTAAAATCCACATAACTATCCCCACTGACCATACGATGTTATATAAATATGGAACCCTAAAATACACAAGATAATCCAGAAGTCAAACAGAAAAATCAGCGAAGATTGTGCCTTATTGCCCTCTGGGACACAGGAACATATGTGGCATAAGTTACTTGTGCATGCATGCATTAGCATATAAACATACTCCTAATCTCTCCTGTGAGCAAATGAAACAACACTTACTGTCATTATTATTACTGTCCATAATTATCAAATATTAATAATTATAACAAATTTTATGAAATATGGTAGAAAACATTATGGTTGCCTTCCAAAAGAGACTCCACCCCTCTTTCACTGCTTCACAGCCTTATCATTTGGATGGGTGTGACCGCAGCCCTATTGGGAGAATATAGTCAACGTAAGTTTAAACCATTCAGGGAAATCCTGTAAGTCTGACAACAGTGGTTCAGAGGTGGTCACCAACCCAGGCGTAAGGTAATCAGCATATGATATTCCCTTGGGTACAGAACTTGCACAGGAACTGTCCATTCAAAATTTTATTCAGTGATTGTAAAAGTCAAGCTTTATATCCCTTCTCTTGGAGATGAATGTGCAAGTATGAGATCTCAATTCCTTATTGTAGCTATCCTGTGACCATGAAGGAACTCGGCATGCAAACAGTCTGACCTCCTTGGTACACAGAAGATGTCAAAAGCAAGTAGATCACAGAAGAATGAAGACAGCCCTGGTCAAACCATACCTGAATTCCATTTACTTCTGAATATTTCAGATGTGTGAGTTAGTAAATCTCCTAGACTCTTTAAACCAGTTAAAGCTTACCTTGTCATTGTTCTAGTTATTAGCAACCAAAACCAAATACTAGAGACATCACTACATACTTATACAGGCTATTTCACTTAATTCTGCTCAAATCCAGGGAAGTAGGTTTTATTAATGCCTCCACTTTATATTTGAGGAAAATGAGAAGTGCAACCTGTCCAAATTCCTGTAGTTTGTAAAGCATAAAGAGAGTTAGATTTTATCCACCTGTCTTTCAAGCCTATGTTCTTAACCATGGAACCACACATTCTCCTCATCCACCTTTCTGCTCCAAAACATTTCTTTAATGTATAGCTCTGTTGGCCTTCAACTGCAGGAGGAATTGTTTACTTCATTGTATTTTTAAATTTTTATTTATTTATTTATATTTTTAGTTCCAGTAGACTTAACATACAGTGTTATATTAGTTTCAGGTGTGCAATATAGTGATGCAACAAGTCACTACTCAGTGCTCATCACGATAAGTGTATTCTTCTTTTTATAGGTCTGATTCTGCTTTCTGTTTGTTTATTCATTTATCATTATTATTTTTAAGGTTTTTATTTATTTATTTGAGAAAGGGGGAGAGAGCAAGTGAGCATGAACCGGGAAAGGGGCAAAAGGAGAGGGACAAGGAGACTCCCCGCTGAGCAGGGAGCCCAACACGGGGCTCGATCCCAGGACCCTGGGCATGACCTGAGCCAAAGGCAGATACTTAACCAACTGAGCCACCCAGGTGCCCCTATTTTATTTTATTTTTGTTAAAAATTTTTATTTTTTATTTGAGAGAGAAGAGCATGAGAGCGGGGAGGGTCAGAGGGAGAAGCAGACTCCCCGCTGAGCAGGGAACCCGATGTGGGACTCGATCCTGGGACTCCAGGATCATAACCCTTCCCGAAGGCAGTCACCCAACTAACTGAGCCACCCAGGCACCCCTTGTATTTTTGATTCCAGTATAATTAACATATAGTATCATTTAAGTTTTAGGCTTACACAGGAAAATTTTTTAAATAAATGACTTTATAAAACCCAAAGCAGAAACCATGAGGACAAGTTTGAGAATGCTCAAATATATACAATCAAACCAAGTTAAGCTAAAACTACAATCAAATTGGGCAGTTTTTACTAAAACAAACCATTCAGGGATATTAGGTATCCACGGGCCATCTTGACCACACAGATTAAAATGTCAAATCTTAAGAAATACTTTTAAAGACAGGGAAATAAAAGTGGATCCACAAGGGCATCCTATTTTGTTTTTAAACCTGGGGAAAAGTGTTGGCTGTAACTCAAAAATGTGAACACTGTAAAATTTAGGGTTCTCTTAAGACTGTGACTCCTTGGCTTGCATTGATGGCTTTCTAAATAGATTTCAGCATATGTACTTGAAAAGCATTCCTGCAAAACGATTTTGGGCAAAAATACCATATATATTATGGTATATACACACACTTGAAAAATTCTATATATACAAGTATAAGATAATATATGTAGGAGTATATACATATATAACTCAAATGTATATGAACGTCTATCTATCTACCTATCTATACAACTTTATCCTTATCCCCTAGGTATATATAAATTACACTGTTCTTGTAGCATTCTTTCTCACAAACAATAATGTAAATATAGCGTCTACTCACTAAGGTTTTACCCTGTCCCCCGACAAAAGCACATGCTGCCATCCATGACGCAGTCTTTTTTTTTTTTAAAAGATTTTATTTCTTTATTTGACACAGAGAGAGAGAGAGATCACAAGTAGGCAGAGAGGCAGAGAGAGAGGAGGAAGCAGGCTCCCTGCCGAGCAGAGAGCCCGGTATGAGCCTCGATCCCAGGACCCTGAGATCATGACCTGAGCCGAAAGCAGAGGCTTTAACCCACTGAGCCACCCAGGCGCCCGACGCAGTCTTTTCTAAAACTAAGAATAAGATACGCTAGGTTTGTTCACATTCCCAAAAAGCCCTCTGCCCCCAACAGTTAAGTTCCATAGTTACCCTAAGGATTCAGAACATGTTGTAGCAATGATCGCTACCTCATCACTACGGAACTGAATTAGCCCACGCTAATTCTTCTTGCTGTTGGGACTTGCAAATACACTGGAGAAAACCATCTCTTTGGGAGGTTTCCAATTAACAAGTACATATTCCCCCCTGGAAAAGGTCCATGACTGAGAAACCAATTAGGAGCTATTCTTGGCAGAATTTAATATTTTTCTTTCAACCTACTGTCAACATTTTGACTCTAATACATGCCCATTTTCCCTAAATAGAAACCACAAGGTCTACACTGAATCTTTCAGAAAGAGCAAAAGGTAGCAGCTTTCGGCTTTAACCCACTGAGCCACCCAGGCGCCAAGGTAGCAGCTTTCGGAAACCTGGCTCTTAAAACAGAGGAAGCGAAAACGGTATGTTGTATATGGATATTTCTCCTGTTTAAAGAAGCAGTAACACTGAAACCGACTAAACCCACTAAATATTATATAAGTATGTGTTACTTAAAAGAGAATTTCCACCCAGGGGCATTTGGATCTGTTTCGGGTCCTATTTCCCACCTGTTGATAGTTCCAGGACAGCGATAATATCCTATTCCTGGCACTGAGAGGCCTGAAGACCTGGCTCACAGACATTCCCTTCGTGGGGAAATCTGGCTAGCAAACATATTCCTTGGACAGAAGGAAATCTTCAAAGAAATCTGATATCAAACAGACAAGTTTTGAGAAAATTTCCAGGGACAGGGTCAGGAAAAGCCTGGAGCATATAATTACTGCAGCCTGAGCTGCAAGAGGCTGGTGTCTGATCAGGGAATCTGGACCCCAGAGTCAGGCAGACCCGGCTTCATACCCAATGTGCTACCTGCCCACTGTGCGACATTTGGTAAGTCTTTCTATGGGTCTCTCTGCTTTGACTTTTTTTTTTTTTTTCTGTTTTTTCTTTTTTTTTTATTTCAGAATGAAACCTACTTCAAGGGATTATTGTGATAAACTGATGAGATAATGTAAAGCTCTTGGCTCTTCCAAATTCTCGATCACCTTTCTGATCATCATGACACCTTGAATCACTCACCTCCAAACACGCCCTGACCGCAGATCCGCGTCAACCTGCAAACAGAGAGCTGTGTTCTCAAGACCCAGGACACAAAGCCTCATTTTCTTCATCCCTTTCTGCAGCCAGAGGAACTCTAAGAATGGCCCCTAAGAAGCCACATTTTGATCCCTGGATCCTGGCCATCTGATGAGACGTCTCTCCCATCTCCACTCTCACCAAACACAGCATAGTGACTGTGTCGTACTACTAGATGGCACGGTGGACCTTATATGAGGGAGATGACTTGGGGGTGATCCCATGGGTCCTTGGGTCCCCAGCTAGTAGGAGAAGGACATGTCAGAGAGATGGACACGATGAGAAGGGCTGGCTAGACCATCACCGATTTAAGGACAGGGAGACCTCACGGGGAGGAATGTGATGATCTTAAGGAGCTGGGAGAGAGGCCCGGGGCCTCC
>LNAC01000200.1:824961-934729 GCA_002007465.1 Ailurus styani | reverse complement strand
GTGCGGGTGCCAAGGGACTGAACTCTACCAAAGCCTGAATGACCCTGGAAGAGGATTCTTCCTCGGAGACCCCAGGAAGGAAGGAAGGCCTCCTGACACGGATTTCAACTTTCTGGGACTGAAGCAGAGAGCGAGTGAGCCACGCCAGCCTTCTGATCCGCCCAGCTGTGAGACAAAAACTTCACGTGGCCTGAAGTCACTGTAGTTTTGGGGATACGTTACACAGCAATAGACGACTGCTTCCATTCCACAGAGACAGAAAGAGAGTGAGAAACAGGGACCCAGACAGACAGACAGACGTTGCAAATGGAGCAGTATCGACAGTCAGCAATCGGTGAAACTAGGTAGGGGGTCTCAGAGACTTTGTATAATGCGTGCAACTTTTCTGCAATTTGAAAATACAGCAAAAAAAAAGTTACAAATACTTAAAGGACGGGGGTGCGGAGAATAAAAGCCTTTGACATCCACATAAGTGCCAGGAGATAATGCAAATTCACAAATCCTTAAGTGTATAGGAGCCTTGGGGTGTCCGGCACTGGTGGTCCTCCGTGAGAAGACAGGCATCCAGTGACTGTGAGGATACATCCTCCAGTCTGCTGTACACGGTGGGAGGTCAAAAGAGGTTTCCCTTTTTAATTTCGGCATTGCCATCTTACAGAAAACAAAACAAANACACACACACACACACACACACACACACACACACACACACTCTCATCTCTGCCAGAATCTCTTTAGAGGAAGTTCACGGATGGGATGGGGACATTAGTCCGCAGACACAGTGTGGTACAGAGCTGAACATCAGCAGACTGAAACCTGCATGAGGATTCCCCTGGCAACGTCTCAGAGCACATCTGTGTGACAAAGAGAGATTTTTCACACCATGAAGGAATTATTTCTTTTCTTTTCTGACACCAGCTTGTTGTGTTGACAATGCAGACTCAAAAATGAGTGCAGGCGTGATAATGCCAACACCCGGTCCATCCGTCGGTGGCTTACGGGGCTCCGGCTCAACAAAGTACAGCAAACACGGGATAAGCAGAGGCTATGCGTTATTGATTTCTCTGCTTCACACTTGCTAAGAAATATATTTCAGAGTCTAGGAATAAGTCAAACATTGCTCAACTTATGTTTTAAAATATCCTCCAGGTCCGCTTTCTGTACTTTCTCCATCAATTCTCTCAGTTCTGCATTTTTCATTAAGCTTCTTGGATTAACTTGCATCCCCATCCCTCCCGTCAATAGTACCCTAAGATATTTTGACATTGATTATCAACATCAATTTCAGTTTGATGCCATCTGTTATGCACTGTGGGACTTCAGCTTGCCTTTTCTTTCTTTCCTTTTTTTTTTTCTGAGTTAATTTGAATTCCTATATCTCCTGGCATGTAGGAACATTCTGATCCTACAAAGCATTTTCTGAAAGAAGGAAATCAGATGTTTTTTGAGTTTCACCTCTCTTCTGTCCATGGGAAACCATCAGTCTTGCTTTTAATAACTCGCCAGTGCTCGAAGGGCTAAAGCCAGGACGCACTGAGTCACTGGTGGCTCTTTTTAGAAGCAAAGCAAGAGATGTGCAGGGAAAGCCCCCCAACCTTCTCCCAAGGAAACTCTTTCATTTCTGGACAGCAATAATGATTTCTTAGACGATGATTCCCTATGTGGGTACAAATTTGCATCTGTGTAATTTCGAACCATTGTTCTTTGGCCCTTTCTGTCCATATGGGTTGAATCAATGATCTCTTCCAGATGAGTGCTCCTCTAACCTGTGGAGACATCCTACTCCCTCCCAGTCCCCAGCCCCTGTCTTCTCCAGGTGGAGTACAGCAGGGCTTTCGTAAGGCTTACCTGTGCGTACCGCACACCTGGGCACCCTCCTCTGGACGGGCTCCCTTGATGAGCATCACTCTGAGAGGGCAGCCTGCAAAACCCTCTCGTCATCTCTAACTGATGTGTTACACTGCAAAGGACTGCAATTCTAAAAAAGCTAAGCTATTTTATTACAACTAATAGGTCTAGACATCTTAGAGGCTTTCAAACCTCAGGACAGCCCAAGACCGTGATAATTTCCTATGACCCTAGTACATGAAGCAAAATAAGTCAGGGTATAAAACTTTACAAAGAATGGGGCGCCTACGTGGCTCAGTCGGTTGAGCATCCAACTCTTGATTTTGGCTCAGGCCATGATCTCAGGATTGTGGGAATGAACCTCTATCAGGCTCCCTGCTCACTGCAGGGTCTCCTTGTCCCTCCCACTTCTTCTCCCCCCAAATTGGTGTGTTCTCTCTCCAATCCATAAATATATAAAATCTTAAAAAAAAAAAAAGTTACAAAGAATGGGACACCTGGGTGGTGCAGTCAGTTTAATCCTCTGGCTCTTGGTTTCAACTCAGGTCCTGATCTCGGGGTCATGAGATCGAGCCCCCTGCTGGGCTCCACACTCAGCAGGGAGTTTGCTTGAGATTCTCTCTCCCTCTCCCCTTGCCCCTCCGGCTTGTGCTTGTGTTCTCTCTCACTCTCTCTCTCAAATAAATAAATCCTTGGGGCACTTGGGCAGTTCAGGTTAAGTGTCTGCCTTCAGCTCAGGTCATGATCCTGTGGTCCTGGGATCGAGTCCCACGCCTGGCTCCCTGCTCAGCGGAGAGTCTGTTTCTCCCTCTGCCTCTGCCCAGCTCATGTACGTGTACGTACTCTCTCTCTCTCTCTCAAATAAATAAAGTCTTTAACAAATAAATAAAAATATAAGTATTTTTCAAAAAACTTTACAGAGAATGAGTACTAATACCACCCTAAAGTAACACAATTGAGTGAAAACATAAAGCTGCATTTCCTCATGTTAAACCCTCCGTCTTGTGACTCTATACTTCCCTACCTTTTAAACACATTAAAATGTTTTATTTAGAAGAACGACAGAATTTTAATGTTTAATCCTCTCATCTAGGAAATTTGAGGGTATAAAAAAATATATACATATCTCACAGTGGCCCAGGAAACTTTACATGTTTTAGTCACCTTTAGGCAAAGAGCCATGGTTCCAACTGCTTGTATGTAAGACCCACAGCGGTGTTCATGGAACAGAATTGTTTTTGTTTTTGTTTTAATTACTATGAGCTGCTTTTTTGCATTTTGGAGAAATGAAGAATTTTGATTTAGATATCACTGTCCTTCATTTTCTGAGTAAGAGTGTTCATTTATTCTGCAAAATAAGGCCTCGGGTCACCCTTAGATCTGTATTCAAAATTGTGGGATAGTAGAGAAATATAAAAATAAAAGTGCCTACCAAATACAAATGTTCTCCTATAAAATTAAAATTGCCATTCCAGCTCGTTCTGCTTATAAACTCCATTCATTTCCAGAGGTTGTGGCTCTCTATCTCACATCTCTCTGGAGCTCTGGCCAGCTGTTCTTGTTACTTAAACATTCGGTAGGAAAACACCTGGAAATAAATGGCCTCCACAGGGAAGTGTGTTGCATATTTGCCAAAAATGAAAGGTGGACAAAAATGACTACAAGTAAATAACTCTGCTACTCCATTAAAAAAATAATAATAAAACATCGTAAGGTACGATTTCACATAGGTAGGAAATCTAAGTTTTACAGAAGTCTGACTCTTTAACAAGAATGCAATATTCAGGCTTACTGTTTTTTTTTTAATCTAATATGAATACTATGGTTGACTTCAGCTGTTTTTTTTAATCCAATCCTCACCTCTAATATTACATATGGCTAATGAATTAAATCTGCAATAGTTAATATGTACATCCAAAAAATACACTTTGGAGAACTGTAAATTTTTCTGCTTAGAACTTACATGGAATCTTATGCCAAGATTCCCACCCATTCCCATTATATTCATTCTTGAGTCAGCAGTTCCAAGGACAGAATGTAAAGGGTGGACACAGGCCAAATTATGAGGAAAACCAACTCCATGAGCCCTAGGATTTCATGGCTTGGTCTAAGACTGACACGTAGGTATCCAGTATGAACCGGTATGCAGTAATTTTATTTTGTTAACACACACATGGACTGTAGAAAATGTCGGGAAGTAGACATGGCAGATTGCCAACAGTAGTTTCTTCTGAGGTTGGACCTGGAAGTGGAGAGGGACAGAATTCCCAATCTTGCTCCTTTGGATTTTTCAATATGTTTCACATTTGAGACAAACAAAAAATTAAACATAAGGAAGATAACAGATTTTGCTACCGCGAGCCATGGGATAAAACGCCTGTGAGTTACAGTCACGCCGCTGAGCTCAGGTCTAAGATTCCGTGCGTGATACCAACTGTTTTCTCCTGTGTCAGCCGTCAAGTTCCCTGCAACAGCTCTCTACTGTCGGCAGGACAGACACTCTCATTTTCACTTTACCTATTAGTACAGTGGGGCTCAGACAAAGGAGTCTTGAATGATTTCACACAGGGATGCGAGAGCCAGGAATTGGACCTAGGCCTTTCCAGCAAGGCCAAAGACACAGTTGTTTCTTCTAAATCCTGCCTCTAAAATGAAAGAAGCTTGCTGGAAACATTTTGATTCAGAAAATGCTCAGCGAGTACTGAAAATGTACCAGGAAGTAAAATGAAGTCAACACATGTTTCAAAATTTTTTTTGATAAAGATTTTTGATAAAATGTGGTAAATCTTGCTAATGGTGACGAAGCGAGTTTTAGGACCTCAGTGTCTTTTGAGAAGACAGTCAGTGCTCCGTCTTCAGTGATGTGTTGTTGTTATTATTATTATTATTATTATTATTATTATTATTATTTGCTTCTTACCTTGTTATTGCAGGTTAGGAATGTTTTACATTGGCTTTCTCATGCCTGGGCGCCTGGGTGGCACAGCTGGTTTCTACATCATTGTTTTCGTTGTTTCACCTAAGGCAGATACTTTATGGCATTTTGTATCCATGTCACCATGCAAAGTGTTTGAGGTCTAGTTGGTGTATAACAAGCTTGAGTGATACCCTAATCAGAATATGCTATTGCTGAGCTCTCTTACCCAGGTACAACAATTAATATACCATGAACATATCAGAATGGTCACAGACAACACAAACTGCACAGTGAGTAATTATCCAGTGAAGGATTCACCTGGGAAAGAGAGTTCAGCAGTATGGATACAAAATGCCATAAAGTATCTGCCTTAGGTGAAACAAGGAAAACACTAATGTAGAAATTAAATAGTTGTTTACTAAAAATGCTCTATTGTAGTAGGTGCCAAATGACTTACCATAGTAATGACATGACTGACTACATGTCAATGACACACTGTTTTGATACTTCATCACGTGGCAAAACAAAACCAAAAAACAAAGCAAGGAGAAAAACAAGTTGTGTTTCTCCTCTGTGCCAGGCACCATGAATGCAGCAGGAGAAACAAAGGCATATATAAAGCATCATCTGTGTCTTCAAGGAATGCACAGCCAAATTGGGGCTAAATGCACAAAAGAGAGCATTTCAAGAGGACAAGGTGATTGTTCTGATGTAGATAAATAAAAATGCTTTGGATGTGGAGTTAGTAGTGATCAGAGAAAGTTTCCTGGAGGAGATGGCACTTGATCCAAAAGTATAAAGGGTGGGTGAGGTTAGACAAATAGCAGTGGTAAACAGAAGTCATCCCACAAATAAGCAAATGCTCCCCTAGGAATGTTCTAGACATTTTTGCTCCCAATCAAGTTAAAAATGCCTGTTTTCTCAGACTTAAACACATGCACCAAAACTGGGTACTTTTAAAAATACAAGTTGACATTTGAAAATGTAATCTCATTTTGGGTTTTAATATGCAAATACAGGACTCTTAACTTTAGTGATTATATTACCTAAGGAGGGTCAAAAGAAAAGCAAAGCTGCAATCACAAGGAAAGCAGATTATAACCCTATAGGGACTGGCAGCCAAGGAGCAAGAGATCTGAGAACGTTCTTGCCAAATGTGGTATCTTACACAAGTCTGTAGTTTTAAGTTATCTAGCAAAGATTAGCAAAGTAGATCTAATAACGAGTTTTACCAAAAAAAAAAAAAAAAAGAAAGATTTTTAGTGGCAAGCTAAATTTCAAAATAGCACATTTTATATTTTAGAACCTTTAAAAATTTCATTTTAGGCTGAAGATGTATTTGTTGTTTGCTTGCTTGCTTGTTTTACATACATAAATAATACATAAATTAGAATTAGAAAATTCTAATTTATCTGTGCTATTTGAAGAACCAGATTTCCACAAAGCCATATTTAATAATATCCCATTGTTTCATAACCATGGTAGTGATAAACATCATTTCACAGCAGAGGATTTGAATATTATTTATTCACCTGATTATCACTTTAATCTTCCTTTAGTTCTTTAGTGATATTACATGAACTAAGAAATCAGACTTTATCAATATAACCAATTCTTGGTTAAACTAAATTAATTACCACTAGATTAATGCTTATGGATTACTAGAAGGGTTTTAATGCTACTTTTAAAAGTTTTTAGTTCCACTTTTATGTTGCAAAAGAAAAAAAAAAGGACGGGGTGCCTGGGTGGCTCAGCTGATTGAGTACCTGACCTCTGGTTTTGGCTCAGGTTCATGAGACGGAGCTCCATTTTGGGCTCCGTGCTCAATGAGGAGTCTGCTTGGGATTCTATTTCTCCCCTTCCCTCTGCCCCTCCCTCAATGCTTGCTCTCTCTCTTTCTCTCAAATAAATAAATAAATCTTTTTTAAAAGCATATTGCAAAATGTGATAACCAATATGGAAACTGAGTGTATGATAAACCTTCACGTCAAAGCAGTGGAGAAAAGATGATTTTTTTTTAAATGGTATTTAAATAATTGCTTAGTAGTGTGGAAAAAGTTAAAATGAGATATTAGAAGAAAGCATGGATAAATTTCTATAAACTAGTATTAGGGAAAGCTTTTCTAAACTATGACTCAAAATCTAGAAATAATGTATGATCAATAAATTTGACCATGCAAAAAAATTACGTGGTGAAAATACCAGAGCAAATAAAAAGACAAATTATAAGCTAGGACATTTGCAATTTATCTCCCTATTATATAAAGAGAACCTAAAAATGGAGAACACCCAAAGACAAAAATGGGCAAGAGCCATGTATAGGGAGTTCATAGAAAAATGAATGCCAATTGCTCTTCACTTAAAAATAAAGATGCTCGCTTGACCTTATTTCTTACAAGAGAAATAATGATTAGAAACACTCAGAGATACCATTTTGTTGGAGGAAGTAATAAAGAGGACTTAGCCACTAGTTTACCCAAGAGCTAGACCCAGGTAATTGGAGGCTCCATGACTCCCTCCGCCATCTTTGGAATATACATTTCACCCACTGGTCCCACAGTGGAAACGGTTCTAAGGAAGCAGTCTTGAGAGAGTATGATGTTGTTGCAAACATCTGGGTGGCATACATAACTGAACCCAGTTAAGATCTCTATACAAACTTTTAAGAACCCAAAAGGCAGATGTGGAGATCTGCTCTTCTTGCAGCTGCCCAAGAAAAGCCTTCTAAGTAGACTGATTCCTTTGCTTATTAAAACCTGTCTGTCACCTGCCAATCTGAAGGTCTCTCCTTGCCCTCCATGTAGCAGGGCCAATTTTCAAACCAACATATTCATCACCTATTTTATTGCCAACAGGGTGACCATATACTTGGTTGACAATATTGAGAAAAAAGGCACTTCCCATACATTGTTGCTAGGAAGGAAAAACGGTACTTTAACACCAGAGAGAGAAGAATCTAGCAATATATGTCATTTGCAAATATATAACTCATTTGCACCAAGGTTTAATTTTGGGGTCTGACATCAGGAGTGGGACAAAACTAGCTCTATACTAAATGTTGCTTTGGTTTCACAGAATAAAGCTTAACAGAAAAACTGAACAGGATCAAACTGTTTCCAAGTAACGTAATTCATAAAAGTCAAAAGCAAAGTGAAGCAGAAAAACCTTACTACTACTGCAATTGCTTAACAACCCAGGAAGTATTTACTTCAAATGAATTTAAAACAAAGCAATGACTAGTGGGAGACATCCTCAAACCAGAAGCTAGTTGAGAAATCTTAAATTGTGTTGAGTAATACTGCTTACAATAATACTGATACTCTTAGTCTAAAACTATAATATATACACACAAATAGGCACAGACACACAGAAACACACACACACACAAATAGAATAAAGGAAATGAGGAATTATTTTTATCAAGATTTCTTTGTAAAAGACATATAAATATGAAATCCAAGAATTAGAACTCAATGGGTATTAAGGAGTGCACGTGTTAGGATGAGCAATGGGTGTTATATGCAACTGATGAATCGTTGAACACTATGTCAAGAACTAATGTACTGTATGTTGGCTAACTGAACATAATAAAAAAATACATATATATAATTCTAAATGTGGATCAGAGATATAAGGATGAGTCTATAATACATTTTCTCTGGAAAAGATAAAAACAAAAATTTTTCTAGCTACCTCCATTGAAAAGGCCTGGAAATAACTACCCAGCTCAGAGGTGGGGAGCCCTTGGCATCCAGATATTTAAATCTAAATGTCATTTCCCACTAAAATGAACAAAGATGATTAGAATAAATAACTGAAAGCCCACTAGAGAGTGCAGATGGGTGAGCTTGGAGGAGAATGATTCTATAGAACACCAGCAGTTGACTGAACACAGATGGGTAAGAAGAACAAGAAAAATAAATGGACTCCAAGGACCAAATCTAAGAAAATGATTTTGTTATTAACAAACAGGTAATGTAGCAGAAATAACTAAATCTCAGTTATATAAGACTCAAAAATGGAGCACCAGTGGCTCAGTCACTTAAGCGTCTGCCTTGGGCTCAAGTCATGATCCCAGGGTCCCTGGGGCTCAGTGGGGAGCCTGCTTCTCTCTCTCCCTCTGCTCCTCCATGCCCACTCGTTCTCTCCTTCTCTCTCTCAAAATAAATAAATAAATATTCTTAAAAAAAAAAGATTCAAAAATGGTGCAGCACATTCTTCCCCAAGATGCTGCTGACTTCCTGTGTGGATATGTGTATCACACATTTGCATGACCTCTCTGCCCCTACCCCCATGTCATGCTCACCTTCCTCTGCATCAGTTGGTGATGTTTTGTGAAAGCCCATGTTCTCATCTTTATTCTGATTCACCATTTTTTAAAGAGTGTCTTGCAGTGATTCCAACCATTGTCTGCCCTCCCCTTTCCTAACTCCCAAAGAGCTTCTTTCCATGGACTTGAAGCATATTTTTCTGCCACCAATGTAATACATTCTCTTTCATGCAATGATATTAACTTCATGTTTATTTCTTCAGATCCTTACTTTTACTTTAAGACTTTTTTCTTCCACACTTTCATCAAGTCCAACCAATATCCTATAGTTATGCTTGACTGTGTGCCTGGACCAGCAGTCAATCATTGTGAACAGAGGTTTGACTACAATCATGCAGGGTCAGGACCAAAGTGGAGAAAGTAAGGTACCTTAGGATGCCTACATTAAGGCATGTAAACTCAGGATTGTTCAAGTGCTAACTCTGAACTGAAAATGGTTTAATATTACTGAGAACTCAGAGGTAAGGATGTGGAATGCTGAGAGGTCAGACTGGAAAAGTAGATAAGGTCTTCACCATGGAGAGTCCTGTATGTCCTGAAATGGAATCAAATTCTCTCCTCAAAGTCAAGTGGAGCAAAGATGCAGTTTAGGCCAGGGGAGTGACATGTTTTCAGAGGGGCATGTTGGAACGACCTTGTATGAGCCTGGAGAATGGGCTAGAAAGGGCACGGCAAGAGGCAGACCAAGAGAGAGAAGTGTTTAAATTGTTTCATACATGGCAGTGGCAGTAAGAATGGAAGAAAGGATTACTCAAGAGATTCAAGGTGAAAGATTCAGGGGATAAGGAAGGAATAAAGGATGGAAATCAAGAGAGCCACCATGTTTCTTTTCTGATGACTTTGATATGTGGCCAGACATGGGAACATCACAAACCTTGTCATTCAACTACTCTGGAGAGCACACTTAAAAACTCTAACACTCAGAATACTCCACCGAGCAGGGAAGAGTCGACAAGATGCTCTCAGGCCCCACCCGGCATCCACCCTGTATGCTGCTGTCTGCCTGCTCCTAAGTCTTTTCTCAATCAGAAAGTGAGAACTGGCAGCCTATCAAGACAAGAGTGTGTCCCAGCAGACTCCACTGAGACTAGGAAACTGGAGTGGGGACGGTTACAAAGAAGGAGAAACAGTAGCACTTGGAAAAACAAAAATATATGGCCTTTAGAAACTACAGAGATAGAAGAACTTTGGGAGATTAACACAATCCCCTGCGAAGAAGTGCTCTCACAATTAGTCATGTTAAATTGCCAAGGTACATTATCAGCAGGAGCCCACAGCTGCCCCATCTCATCGCTCGGGAATGTTATTTTCACTCTTACAGTTACAGCAAGACTCTAATTACCGAAACTGCCGATGTCACCTTAATTACAGTTTTATTTAATGATCACATTGGGCACTGCTATATGATGTGGAGTTTTTAAAAGTAAAAGACAGCAGAGAAATGAATCTCTTAGCTCTCAATGTGTTGTCATTCAGCTCATCATGGGGCATAAACTTACTGGAATTTGGGGAAAGAGCTCCAATTCAGAGGTAATGTTGAAATTTAAATTTGGTATTTGTTGTTACGAGGGCAAAGAAGAAAAGAAAAAAGACAAGAAAAAGATAAGACAAGACAAGACAAAACAACACATTTAAAAAAATGCAAGTTCATACTTTCCCAATCAGGCATTACTGAAAAAAATAATCATTGATAGTTGTATTCCTCGGCACATAGAACTCTATTAGAAACACAACCAAATTGTGTGGGTGGGTTCTTACGTGTGTTCATGATTCACACATTTCCTGAATGCCCACTGTAGGACTGTGCTAGGCAAACTCCAAGCTCGGAATGTATCAGCAGCGGTAACTGACAGAGACGTCCATTAACTGCACATAAACAGCCAGGTGCTAAACATCTCTGAAATGGTGTGACTAGTGATAATAGCCAGGTACAGCGAATCAAAAAAGATTTCCTATCGTATTGCAAATTTTAAAAGGTCCCATATTGAATCCACATTAGAAAATACTTCTTTCATCCCTGGTGTTCTACTGGCAACGGGAGTGAGGCTCACAAAGGTCAGGGCTTTCCCAAGCTGCACGATAAATTAGTGACATTACAATCCAGGGACTCTGAGACTTGGTGCCGCCCAGGGTCAAATCTTGAGCAGCTTTCAGAAGAAAATAGAGTGTGTGTGTGTGGGGGGGCATGCTTGTGCACCACAGAGCAAATATAGGGATATCGATTTGCAAATACTATCTCCAACATGCCCAAAGACAGACACACCAGTACGTGTCTGGATTCGTTATGTGACTAGAAGAGAAGGACAAAGAGGACAGGAGAAAACACAGGACAAGGAAGGAAGTGGGCAGTGAACAGTTTATGCAGAACCACATTCAGGGACCTTAACATCAAAAAATAACTGGAAGCCATTTCAAAATTACCCCCCCCAACAAAGTGCTTTATATGATCAAAACCTGATTTGTTGATAAATCTTGCATCTGCAAGTAGGACAGATTGAAGAAGAGAGAAGCTAGGGCAGCAAGAAAGCCAGAAACGGGGCAGTCGCTGTTGATTGGGAAGCAACTAGCTGTGAGCCTAGAAAACACGAATCATACAAGGATTCTGTTAGAATAAATAAGTAAGATGTACAGATTTGACTCAATACTCTAGGACAAACAAGTATTTTTAAAATCCAACAATACAAGTTTGTGAGTCAAGTAAAACACTGGTACTAGAAATTTGAATTTTGAATATATTTTTTAAATTTTTATTTATTTATTTATTTATTTATTTATTTATTTATTTATTTATTTGTCAGAGAGAGAGAGAGAGAGAGAGAGAGAGAGAGAGCACAAGCAGGCAGAGTGGCAGGCAGAGGCAGAGAGGGAAGCAGGCTCCTTGACGAGCAAGGAGCCCGATGCAGGATTCGATCCCAGGACCCTGGGATCATGACCTGTGAAATAAACCCCATCTTTAATATACTTTCCTTTAAATGGTGGTAGATCTTACAGGTGGGGAGTATCATGTAAAGAAGGAGACACAAAACCCCAGTGGTAACATTAATAGTCAGAGCCAGATACAGAAATGAGAGAGAGAGAGAGAGAGAGAGAGAGAGAGAGAGAGAGAGAGAGAGAGAGAGAGAGAGAGAGTGTGTGTGCCATAGTATCGAATAAAAAAATTTTTCTCCTCAAAAGCCTAAACTCCTGTACCCAGTAAAAATAATAGATGGTCGTAGCTTAACTTGGCCAAATAGAGAAAAAGCATTTTGGTCAAAATATAATTTATTTTACACTGGTAGCTTTTAAACACTGGAAAATAATATGAGCCTTTCCTCCACTAATCTGATACCAAAGAATCATCCTGAAGATCATCAAAAATCGCCGGTAGCTCCATGAGGCTAATGTTACTCTTTATGGGACATAAAACTGCCTTAGCATCAGGCTTATTGCACAAGGCAGCTTGAAGAGACATATTTGCCCTGCTTAAGCCTTTAAAAACTTGTAAAAATAGCAAAGCGCATCTCATCTGGGTCTACTGAAATAACATCCCTGAAAAAGAAAAGCATTTCAACAAGCCTGAAAAACAAATGCCTCCCCAGAGATCTGGCCTCTCTTTGCAGAGAAGACTTTTTGTCAAAGCTCTTGGGGAGTTTTATGTAGAACCAGATGGGGCAAATTTTTCCTTTTATTGTCTTCACCTCTAATTGATGGGTATCCAGAGAGAGCCTGACTCATAAAGAGCATGAAACCGTCTTCATCCACACTCGCTTAAATTCTTTTCAAGAGGTTTATTTTCCAGAAGTCTACCCCATTGACAAGAGTGGAATCAATGCAATTAAAATGAACAAATCACTTTGCAGCTCGCCACCTCTAATTTCTACAATGAGCGTCCTCCTGAAATCCATGAAGGCTTTTACTGCCGTCTACTTTTCTCCATGGAAGTTTAGATAACTTGGAGATAAATCCAGCCTTGAGGATCAATAAGTGAAATTACTCTTAAAACCCAACCTTTGTCCTCAACAAACAAAGGGACAAATGCTGCCCACTTCAATGTACTCTATTAGTGGACAGAGTTGCCTGGTTTGCCCTCGCTCACAACTTTGTTGTTCAACTCAACCTGGAAAGGATGTGCAAATTATTTTCAAGGAAACCTCCAACACAGAAATAGGCATATAGAGTAAATTCAGTCTGTGCCCAGCTCATCAACCCATGGCACTTGACATCATGGTACATGCTGAAGGTGTCCTATCCCTCTCAGCCCCTGCATGGAGGACTAAATGAAAGTGCTGGAAAAAACAAGGGAGGAACGAAGTTGGCAGATAAATTTCCCATCTTCATTGTCCCATGGCTGGATAATTCTGAGGTCTGACACGGATTCTCTGGGTTTACCATGATTCAGCCTCCATGGCCTGGTGGCAAACTGCTCCATAAACACAACCTATATTGGCTTCTTTCCTTTCCATGAAACCCCTATCAATGCTTCTTGCAATTACCTCCCAAGTAAATACTTGAAGTCCACTTTGTTGTAAACTAAATAGGTTATTACAATCCAAGTTTGTGGTAGCTTAGGTGAGCAACAGATCAGGGAACACAAAGCCTGCCCTTCCCCTAATCACTCCCCAGATTGTGGAATCCTAAACAGGTAGGAAGCAACCCAGAACCTAAGAGCAGATGAGAATCCACGCTCGCCAATTAACTTTATCCTTTCTGGACGAAGAGAATTCTGATAGGCATAGCTGTGAATTTCCTCTATCCAGCCCTTCCTTTTGTCCAGGTGTCATAGGTAACAAAAGCAGGCCATGAGTGTGTTCTCATACAAACCAAAGCCAAGCCAAGTACTGTGCCTAATAGTATATTATAGGAGATCATTTCTTTGGGATAAAGTCTAAACTTCATATCTGATCCTCAAATCATCCTATCTTCTGGAACCTGCCTTATTTATCAATTTGATAGAAACTCATTTGTAAATAAGAGGATTAAAAATTTGAAAACTTGCATTAGTTGCCATCTTATATTTGCAAAAATCAAAATTTATGTGAAGGGTAGGGTATTAGGTAAGTGTAGGGTAAAGAATATTGGAATACACTTTGTAAGTATCGAAGGAAACAGGTTCAAAGTTTATAAACTTCATTAGAACTTAACATGGAATTGGAAATATATATAAACCAAAGTCTTCCTTAGATAGGTGAGTTTTTTTTAGCATTACTTTCCATTACCATCAGGAGATTTACTGTTTATCAAGGAAATTAGACTGCCTTTCAGCCGCTCATTGATGAGGTGCACAGTGGGGGTAATTTCAGTCCTAATGCTTGATTATGTGTGTGTCCCCTTACAACAGACTTGGACGCTCCCAGCTACGGCTTCTTCTCCCAACTCTTTCCCCTCTGGCTGAACTTCACAATCAAAGTGAAATTTATCTGCTTAATTTAATACCTGCTTTGCTAAATTCATTTATCGTTGTTTGGCTGATTTCTTTCCGAGTGGCAGATATTTGGGCGTAAATATTTTCTATTCCACGTGTAATATGTAGCCCTGGGTAACTTTCATCAGGGATGGCATTAAGCTATGTGAAATGATGGACTGTTTTCCTTCACATTACCTTCCTCCAGGTAAACTACTCTGTAGATTAGTAACCGGTTTTCCTTGATTTATTTTTGAAGGTTACTCCATATTCTTTTACAGTACTTTTCTATGAATTATGCATGCTGCTAAGGTCCAACACCCAGCAAAGGCTGTGGACTATAATTTCTCTTCTTGTAATTTACATTATACCACCATAAATGACTTAAGCTTCTAAATTTTTCATTCAGGTGATACAGCTTGATACTCAAATGGGAGATTCTGAAACCACCTGATAATATTGTGGCTTAGTGCTGTTAATTTTGTTTCAAAATTTATATTTCCACATATTTTAATTATAACTCTTTAATACAAATGGAAACAAAAACATAGAGCCTGCACTCACCCCAAAAGGTAAAATACCTAAAATATTTGCATTACCTATTTCTTTCTTACCTGAAGCACTAGGTGAGCCGAGACTCAAAAACAGAAGAGATGTGACTGCAAAAAGAAAAGGGGCTAAAAAAGACCTAAACATTAGAGATGCTAAACATTAGAGACCTAAACATTAGACCTAAACTTAATTATCAGAAGTTGCCCCATTTCGTTTATCCAGCATGTCTAAATACCATGCNCAGAAGAGATGTGACTGCAAAAAGAAAAGGGGCTAAAAAAGACCTAAACATTAGAGATGCTAGTCTTAATTATCAGAAGTTGCCCCATTTCGTTTATCCAGCATGTCTAAATACCATGCTGCTTAATTTTTATCTCCTTTATTGCTTCAGTGAATTTTGTTGTAGTCTGTCCCTGTACTTTTCCCTGATCTGCTTCTGTCCATGTAATTTTCTCCTTTGGTTATTACAATCAGAATCCAACGGGCTCTCCATAAAGGGGCAGAAAACGACGTTCTACTGGTCCACCCTCCTTCCTTGTTTTACAGTCCCCTGTCTGTTAACCTTCTTCCCTGCGATCACTTTGTAGAAGAAATCACCTGCATATAAGCAGGGTGTAGGAAATCTAGCCTAAGAAGTAAATTCTTTTATTTTAAAGATGAAACAACTGACTTTCACTGGTATTCCTATTTAGGTGAACCTACCAAGAACTAGAAAAGTCCTCCAGAGAGAGGAAAAGGAATTCTATGCCTTCCATTTTAAATTGCAGGGATGGGGTTGGTTGTGTTTTTCCTGGGTTTTACCTATTATCTATCTATCACTTCTCTCCAAAAAGAGCAAGGTTTAGAGTGAATGCTTCATTCTTCAATAAAGTATATGATAGAGAAGGAAATATGGTTCCAAGTACACCCAGTCTGAAGCAATTACTGGCATATTTTTGCATATATAAATAAATGTGTGTGTGTATATATGTGTGTGTGTGTATATATGTGTATATGTATGTATGTATGTATATATATATATATATAACTTCCAAATTTCAACTGGAAGTAGGGAGTTTTAGTAGTGGTATGGAACAATTTGTGACTCATTGGCTGTATGAAGCATTAACTTCCATACATGTGTATTTTTGTGCTATGTGTTTGTATGGGGGATAATCCAGTCTCTCTTGCCCCAAAAAGGAAAGTGAATTCCAGTAAACACTGAACTTAACTAGGAACAGAAAAAGCTGATGCAAACCTTGCTATTAACTTAATGCACCACAAAATGCCTTCATCTAGGTGTGTTTTGTGCCTTACTTTCTAACATCTGTAGTATGATTATAATAATAAGCTTCTTAGAGAAGGAAATATTTTTCTTTTCTGAAAATTATTTTGCCCTCAATCATGAATATTACTTCAAAATTCATATTTATATTCTGTTCTATAAAGTTATTTTTTAATGTTGGTTTTCAACCCACACATAATGCAAATGTTTTAAAATCATCACAATGAAACACACTATGTTCGAATCCACAAGATAATTCCACTAAGGTAATATCTATTATGCTGCTTTATTTTTTTGCCTTTTTTCTACTTATATACATACATTTTAAAACTACATGAGTAACTGAAAAAAAAATTATATTTAAATGACATGTTTGGCCCAGCAGTATATCTGAGTGAAATACTTGCATAAGTTGCATTATTTTAGTCATTCACTTGTATGCAAATATAGGGTTTGGAACAAAGAGTGATTTTATTTAAATAAATTACACATAAATCATGCATTTTCAAAAAGTCCAGATTTTGTCCTTTTCCAATGTTTTTCATGGAAAACAGTCCACCTTTTACAATATGTTCCTTAAATTAACAGAATTAAAGGATTCGCATTGCAATTTTAAAGTTGCAGAAAAATATGATCATTCAAAGGCTTTTTAAATTCTTCTTACAGGACTTCACAATTAATTTTTAATTTAGTGATATTCTTTGGAGGCACCACTCAAAAATTACAGAATGTCCTTTCTGTGTTCTATAGTCATTAAGTAAATACCTGGAACTTTGAGCCTCTATTACTAAAAAAAAAGTTGGGAATCATCACTGACACTTAGGAAGGAAACAAAGCTGGTTGTAGAACGCTTTATGTAGGTAGGACTCAAAAATGACTTTCTCATTTTCCAGGCTAGACAAACTCCCTTCAAGTTCAGCTGGAGGTGCCAGTATGGCTCTTGTCTCATCTTACAGATGTCAATTTGATACAGAAGCCAAGCTGACACAGAAGTCAGTTACACACACACACACACACACACACACACACACGTGTCTATAACTGAGTGTCCCTTCTTAATTACGAAAAGCTATTCATGAAAGTTTATTTGCATAACAAGACAAAGTTGAGTTCCTTTGTTGCCATAGACAATATGACAGAGTGAATTCTGCCATGTTAGCAAACATAATAACATCACTTTACCACTAAAGTGTAGGCTTGGTACATCCATACATTGGATATGGCTACAGCTACACAGAAGGAAGGGACTCTTGTTTCATGCAATAGAGTAGTTGAATCTTAAATACATTTTGCCAAGTGAAAGGAATCGAACCCAAAAGGCTACACACTATATGACACCATTCATGGGACATTCTAGAAAACACAAACTCTAGTGCAGATAAACAGATTCAGATGTGTGGCTGTCAAAGGTAGGGTAAGACCTGGGTTGCCTATGAAGTGCCTACACAAAGGAATTTTAGGGTGACAAAAGGATTCTGTACGCCACTTTGATGGTAAGATACAGATCCATGTATTTCCACACCACCAAGAATGAACTTAATGACACGCAAACATATATGTTTCTATTCATAATATTCTATTACATACCTACCAATATATAATTGATCGACAAAGATATGCACGTATTTAATGTGTACAATTTGCTAAGTTTGGACATACGCAAACATCCATGACACCATTACCACAGTCAAGGAAACAGACATAGCAAACACCTACCAAACTTTAAACACTCAACCTGCATATCAGGGGATCCCAGAATGGAATGCAGATGATGACAAGTCCAACTAACTACATGTTGTAAGATTTCTCTAATGGTACCTCAATTTCCTCCACCACCCCTGGGACTGTGAAGATGATAAGATCTCACATCCATGACTATGTTCTGTTACTTGTCAAATGGAATTTTTCAGATATAATTACAATTATGAATCAACTGGCTTTCAGTTAATCAAAAGAGATTTTCCAGATGGATCTAATAACATGAGCAGTTTGAAGACAGAGAGTTTTCTCCAGCTGGTAACAGAAGTTGGATTCTAAGCAGGATTCACTGCTGACTTTGAAGCAAAGGGGTCAACAACGCTGGCTTTGAAGTGTGAGGGGGACGGGAGGGTAAATTCTAGAAGCTGAGATGGATTGACAGCCAGCAAAGCAATGAAGACCTCACTCTTACAAATCCAAGGAGGTGGCGTCTGCCAACAACCTAAATGAGCCTGAAGCAGGCTCTCCCAGAGAACTTCCAGGCACGAGCCCAGCACAACGAACATCTTGATGTCTGCCTTGTGTGACCTTAAGCAAAGAGCCCAGTAGAGCCCACCTAGCCTACTGACCTATCCAGCTGTGAGCTAATGACCAGATATTCTCTGCAGCGCCTAGACTGTGATAAATTAACAGAGAGCTAGAAAACGAACACACTGCATTACAAATGTATGGTGCATCGTCACTGGAGGTGGTGCGGAGAAAATGAGCTGACCTACATAACTTTGGCAAAGAGTGTTCTTTTTTTTTTTTTAATTTTATTTTTATTATTTTCCCAAGGGGTACAGGTCTGTGAATCATCAGGCTTACATCTTTCACAGCATTCACCAAAGCACAAACCCTCCCCAATGTCCATAACCCATCCACCCTATCCCTACCCTCCCACCCCCCAGTAACCCTCAGTTTGTTTTATGAGATTAGAAGTCTCTTATGGTTTGTCTCCTTCCCCATCCCATCTTGTGGCAAAGAGTGTTCTGACTGGATATTGAAGATTAAAGACAAAAGATCAGCACATAAACACTGTACTCGAATGGGTAGTTTTGATTCTCACAGGAGTACAGGCCAGCAATTCTGCAGCTACTTGACATGCGTACCAGGATTAAACAAGTAAATAATTTGTATGTCGTGGGAGCCAGGTTTCTCATTATCTCGGAAAGAAGTTACAAAAGAGCAAGGGGAGAAGGCGAGAATGTGGATTAGAGTGTAGATATAACTATAAACTCATGCTTATAGATGGATACAGAAATAAAAACAGGGAGTGTGTATACATGAGTTAGTATACAAACATTTAGTTCCTAGCTCTGGGGACCTAGAACCGATGATGCCCCGGTAGCAGCAGTGGACAGGCCTAGTACCCAAATCATCATTTCTAAATACCCACCCAAAAAAAGGAACTGCAGCTCTTTTGAGAAATGGCTGATTTTGAACTGGGGCAGGAAATACCCGCAGTGAACATGAAACACCTTCTTGTGTTTAAACAAAACAAGAATTTTTAAAAATTAAAAAAAAAAAGAGGATGGGGGCCTATCACACGGAACAGGAGTCTGCGGAAAGAGCCCACAGTCACCAAAGCCAGAACGGCTTTAGCAGTAAAATAAATATTGAGGTTATTGGACTATCACCCTAATAATAAAATAAATATCCACGAGTTAATAAATGACTGAATACATAAGTGGGAGAAAAGAGACAATTCTTCCTCCCAGAAGAGTGTCAGATGATAAACATAGAAGGAATTCAAACCATGCTCCATAGAGTTAGTGATGTTGAACCCAGCATAGAGTTTAAAGTTTATTTTTCAGAGAACTGTGCCCCCTCCCCGATCAGCTTTGGGTCCTTCCTGACCCTACTATCAAACCCAGCAGCTGTCTCTGCAGGAGCCTGGATTCAAGGTGAACTGACATGGTTTTGGCCTAGGAACGAGCCAAGCCCTGCATTCCTCGCCCAAGATAAGGAGACCAAGACCCCATGCCGTTCATACCGGCTCTCGGAGCATGCCCACGGTCCCTTCTCCATGTCCTAAGATAACCTCCTGACACGAGGGGCTGGATTTTGCCTCGTTCTGATGTCAAGTCTCCACCCCAACATGAACATGGGATGTATGCTACATACATATTTGCTCAATGCACACGCTCCATCTTTCTTCATGAATAGACGTGAGTTTCCTGGCCTTTTCATCAATATATATGTAATCTCAACCCCTGTGATTCCAAAACACTTGCTCCCTCCCCCTTCGGGGAGGTGGAGTTGAGGTGTGTCCTCCCTTCTCCCCATTTGCCTGCCTCTCGAATAAACTTTTGTTCCTGCAAATCTGATGTCTCAGTGATTCGCTCTGCTGCACACTGGGGAGATGGACTTGGGCTCGGTTACAGAATGAAGGACAGGAAACCATCACTAGAACATCACAGTAATAACTGTGACAGTAATAACTGTCAATAACTGGCAAGAATCCAGGAAAGAATGCTAAAATCAGTGGGTAGAACTCAGAGCAGAAGCAAGAGTGCATGCATGGCCTCCAAGTACCTCCGACAAAACATTTATTAATTACCAGAGGGGTTTTAACCTAAATTATAAAATCTTTGGGGCTCCTCCCCGAGAAGGTACACCTTGACCATGGTCACCATCACTCAGGACTAGACTTAGTGAATTGCTTCTAACACACAGATTATGGGAAAGGGAAAAAGAGTAACTTTAGAGCTGAGAACACTGACAGATGCCACCTTATCCAGGTGATCAAGGTAATGTTATTACCCTTACATGATCTCGAAGGCTCTGGCTTCAATTTTTACAGTGGCCTATCCTTAAAGGAAGACCAAACAGTGAAAGAACATTCTGGCTCTCTCTCTTTTTGTGCTCCTTGTAGTGATGGTTAATCCTATATGTCAACTTGCCTAGGTGAAGAGATGTCCAGATAGCTGGTGACACACTGTTTCTGGCTAGGTCCGTGGGCATTTCTGGAGAGATTAGCACTGGACTCGCCAGACGGAGTGAAGAGGTCTGCCGTCATCAATGTGGCCGGGCAGCAGGCAATCCACGACGGCAGCAGTGGAACAGATCAGAGAGGGAAGGGCAAGTTTTCCCTCTTCTTCAGCTGGGACGTCCACGTTCTCCTGCCCCCAGACATCAGAGCTTCTGGGTTCCAGGCCTTTGAACTCTGGGACTCACACCATCTGCTCTCCCGGTTCTCAGGCCTCGGACTCAGACTGAAATACACCCCCAGCTGTCCTGGTTCTCCAGCTTGCAGAGGGCACACTGTGGGGCTTCTCCAGTTCCTGTCATAAGTCTCCTCTTATACGTGTCTGTATAAAATTGGTTCTGTTTTTTTTGGAGAACCCTGGTAACATTTATTTTCATATTCCACCTTGCATACACGTGGATGCATACATCCATACAGATTTCGCTCCTAGAGAAAGAGATCCACAGCCTGGGTCTGGAATCAGAGACTTCTTGGAATTATCGTGGAAACAATTATTTTCACAATTATTGTGAAAACAATTATAAAAACAATGTAGATGCTATTAGAAATTCAGTAATTGTATAGGCATACTTTTCCTGAAGAGAATTTTCATTTCATCTAGATCCAGATATCAGACCCCTCAAGTGTTAAAAACAAAACAAAACAAAACAAAGCAAAACAGTAGGCATCAGGATAGCCATTTTTTTGTTTACTTATCTCTGTAGACAACCTTGTGCTTTTGCAAAGAAAATACTTGATGCTTATGTGGAATAAATAAATACATACTATAAAATAGTTTCAGAACTTGGCCCTCTACTAGAAAAAAAAAGATTATAACTGGATTTGAGAAATAAACAATTCTCCAAATTTGAGCCTCTAGTTAAGTCAAAATAACCACCATCGTTGATAGACAATGAATTTATATTTCAGCTCAATATGGACTCTTCTTATGTATTGTTTCATCCTCATAAATAGAGTAGCCACGTGTTGCGGTTTATCCCCGCTGGCCCAGCATATTGTCTCATCCTGCCTGGTCTGGCATGTATCCTGGATTTTTCATATTTTAATAAGGTATTATTTTAATACTTACACTCGTATAAGCTAAGCTGGATTTGACAGAGCTGTGCTGTGTCCTTTTAGCTTCTGCCAGAGCCTTCAAATGAAACGTCTGAGTCATAGGTGCAGGAAAACAGGGAGCTTACGGAACCGTGTGGTTGAATCCGCACGATAACTGGCTAGAACCCCTCTCTCTTCCGAGCACTTTCCAGACACGAGGTAATTAACACCTCCCTCCCAAGGACGGCAAGCAGGGCCCTCGCTGATGAAATTAAGTGTTCTGCGACAGGAGCAGCTAGGGACAGGGACCCCATCAGGTCTCAGGCAGTGACGGGAGGAAAGGGGGCTACGAGGATCCTGCTGGGCACCGGGCGCACCAGAGGGCTCCGCGGGGCTTTGCTCTGGGGCTCGTGGGGAGCACAAGGCAGCTAGGCAGCCGGGGGCAGGGGGGAGCGTGGGAAATTACAGGCTAGATGATTACCAGTCAGGGACGTGAGGTAAGTGTGTGAAGACATAACAGTCTGAAGCCCTGGCTACAGAGGTTGTGTCCTTTATCGTGTGTCTGAATCTATTTCATGTACGTATTTTAATGCTTTTTTGTTTTGTTTTCAAACCTTAGACCCCAGTGAGCTCAAAATTGCCTATTAAAATTTTTTTAAAGATTTTATTTATTTATTTGACAGAGGGAGAGGTCACAAGTAGGCAGAGAGGCAGGCAGAGAGAGAGGAGGAAGCAGGCTTCCCGCCGAGCAGGGAGCCCAATGAGGGCCTCGATCCCAGGACCCTGAGATCATGACCTGAGCCGAAGGCAGAGGCTTAACCCACTGAGCCACCCAGGCACCCCACCTATTAAATTTTTAAAAATCATAAAATTTGAGGTCAAATGTATACAGTGTTTAGATCTCACTAACCACAGGAAAACCATAAGACTCAGATTTGCTAAAGAAGCATTAGCACCTAACTCAAAATTGGTTGCTAGTGTAAGAAGACAAACCCAAAGTCACTTATAATTAACTTATCTGCAGAAAGCCCTTGACTTATCCTTTAGATCAAGTGACTGTCCTCTTAAATTAATTTTGCTTAGTTTGATCCCAAATATTTTCTGTACACATAAAAAGTAAAACAGTTGCTGTTAATGTGTTAGCTCCATTTGTAAAATAAAAACAACAAAAACAACTCAAGTGAAATGCCATTTTATATCAAGACCATCACATACTTTAAATACAAGATTATCTGTTAATACATTTCAATAAACATTCTGTTTTTTCCCAACCCGTTACTGGTATTAAATTTAAGCTCTGAGAAGTTTATTCGGTGAAAGGTAAAATATCTGTTGTTACTGTAGATGCTATTATAAATTCAGTAAAGTTTTATTTTGAGGAAAATATTATCTGATTATAATGATAACTCTAATAGAAATTTTGGTGGGACACAGAATCATGGTAAAGGCCACGCTGTTAATACATTAAGAAATCTGTAGATTAGAAATGTATTTAAATTTGGCATTTATCACACATCATATCAGCCATTTCATTATTGCACTTAAATTTGGCAGGTATATCATATCAAACAAACAACCTAATAAGCTACAGCTTCGGAAGTTCTGGAGCCTTTTAGGAACTTGCAATTATTGATATAAAGTTTGCAAAGAGAAGGATGATGATATTTACTCTTGCAAAATAAAGGGAAAGACCCAAACTGACAGATGAGAGCTAAACCAGCATATAAAATTTAGTTTTATACTTCTATGTCAGTATTTTAGAGTATCCCAAGTTCCCATTAATTGGGAAAATATTCTATTTCCAAAATATACTGAGAAAACCTACAATTTGCTGAAACATCTAAATTGGATGAAATTGGACTCATCTCAACACCTGGGTGACTCAGTCTGTTAAGTGTCTGCCTTCGGCTCAGGTCATGATCCCCGGCTACTGGGACTGAGTCCGACATTGGGCTCCCTGCTCAGTGGGGAGTCTGCTTCTCCCTCTGCCTGCCGCTTCCCCGGCTTGTGCTCTCTCTCTCTGCCTCTGATAGAGAGAGAGAGAGAGAGAGAGATAGGTAGATAAAATCTTTTAAAAATAAATAAATTGGAAGAAACATTCAAAATAATCACTAACAGAAACAACTTATCTAAGTTTTGCTTATATACACAGTTGACGAAGAAAAGTACTTTATATGAGGGCAAAAACCCAGTGCCTATGACAATATTTGTGGTAGAATATTTATATATCTCAGTGTGAAACAAAGAAACTTGAGGCTATTCTTCACTTAGCAAAATTTGCCCTGATTTTACCTGATGACTGGGCACTTACCATTTTTTCCCAGATTTAAAAATACTATGATTTATGGAAAAGAGTCTCTTGATATGCAAATACTTTGATATTTATTAACCATCAAATATGATTTTGAAGTAGGCACTTTGATTTTAAAAAATTAAAATAATTTTTTAGAAATAAGAAATCAGAAAATATCAGATATACATTATTAAAGACAGAGTTAAGAAATAGATTAAAATACATGAATATGAACCAAGAAACATTCCCCTATATGAGCTTTTTTAATTTCTTGATAATCCATATAAAGAGTTTTTTGTGGGGGTGCCCGGGTGGCACACCTGGGTGGGTTAAGTGTGTGACTTTTCGTGATCTCAGGGACATGGGATCAAGCCCTGAGCCAGGCTCCACGCTCAGCACGGAGTTTCTCTCTCTCTCTCTCTCAATAAATAAATAAATCTTTAAAAGAAAGGTGACTTTGTTTAATGTATATAAATATATTATTTTTAGTTTTATAGAAATTGTTTTATTTGAACAAATAGTTTTGTAACAAAACTATACTATAGATCCACTAATATATAATGAGCCAAGTTTATCAGTTAACACACACATAAGTTTAACTATTAACTTAGTCAATTTAGATACAAATAAGATCGCAGTAATTCAAAATTTAGATAATTAAAAGTATCAGCAAGAGAAATTCAGAAAAAACTGGGATAAATTTAACTATTTACATTTTTTAATTTACTGTCAGACGTGCCATCCAAAATGTTTGATCAACTATAAGAATAGTAACTCTACGGGATATGAATGATACAGACTATGCTTGTGTGACTGCTTATTTACTCTCGAAAAACAAACAGAAGACCCAAACTTACTGACAGAGGAGAGCTAAAATGGCATACAAGATTTAGCTTTTCCTTCTGTAACTGTGTTGTAGAGCACCGCGAGTCACACCGCTCAAAGTCGCAGAGCTAAGATATTGGAAGGTCGGGGACCTGAGCCAAGTCTATGGAGAAGCTTTTAGTGAGGACTTACGACCTAAAGAACAGCATACCATGTGCAAGAAACATTGGTATTATTCTCAGTATGCTTCATCAATTCAGAACACAGAGAGAGGGAAACAGCAAGTAACAGAAAAGTCCCGAAGGGGTCCAAAATACCAAGCTTGGAATGAAAGAACCCAGAACGATGACATACAAAATAAATAACATACTGCTGATTAGAGAAGCCTTGAGAAAGATTACTGTTTAGAAGAATTTTGAACCATGTTCTTGCAAAGGAAGAGGCAGAAATACATTCTAGAGATCTGGGCGGGGGCTCTGAGGTTTGGTCGCTAATTGTGTATAAATACAAAAAAGCAAAACCAGCACAGGATCTGTAGGAACCTGAGGGTTCCTAATGGCCAGAAGACTAGGACTCACAATCACCAAGTAGAATGCTAGATTATAAAGGCTGTATTAGAAATGCTAGATAAAACAGAAGTATTACCGTGTCTTAAGCAGAAAAAAAAAAGAAGGAATAAAATGAGCCTATAGTTAAGAGCGTCAACTTGACAGTCACTTCCTCACTCGCACCTTCCATAAACACTCACTGAATGGGTACAATGTACTGAAAACTGCTCTCAGGACAATAAACAGAACAGGCTAGGACTAAGATGCTGGTGGGAGTGACAGGCTTTTTCTTAGGGTCCACTTGGCTAGGCTACAGTCTCCAGTTATTCAACCAAGGGTGAATTTGGGCGAGGGCATTTTTGTAGATGTAATTAGAATCCATAATCTGTTGATTTTCAGTAAAGGAGATTATCCTAGATAATCTGAGTGGGCCAAATTTAATCAGTTGAAGGTCCTCAGGAGTAAAACCTAAGGCTTTTCTGAAGGGAAATAAATGGTAGCATATTTAAATAAGATTTGTTCCATTCACACAATGGAAAATTATCAAGCCATTAAAAAACGTCTAACAGAAAAAAATCAATAATAAGATAAAATGGCTGCAAAATTTTACTATTAATGCCAAGTCAGAATATTTGGGACAGTAATTCAGAGTTCAAACCTTTATGTAAATAGAGTTGTATTTAAAACCTGGGTCAATCACATGTCATCAGTACATCCGTGGCCCATTTATTTAAACTTCCTCAGCCTCCAATCCCACCTCTCCAGGTTAACATTGTTTTGTTTTTTGTTTTTGTTCTTTGTTTTCAAAGATTTTATTTATTTATTTATTTGACAGACAGAGAGAGCGACAGCGAGAGAGGGAATATAAGCAGGGGGGTGGGAGAGGGAGAAGCAGGTTTCCCGCTGAGCAGGGAGCCCCATGTGGGCCCTGATCCCAGGACCCCAGGATCATGACCTGAGCTGAAGGCAGATGCTTAACAACTGAGCCACCCAGGTGCCCCTCCAGGTTAATATTGTGAGTAAAAGGGTGGAAAGTACTC
This sequence comes from Ailurus styani, assembly GCA_002007465.1. NCBI lineage: Eukaryota > Metazoa > Chordata > Mammalia > Carnivora > Ailuridae > Ailurus > Ailurus styani. Next base: position 907,968 of record LNAC01000200.1, on the reverse strand, counting down.
AACAGTCACCAACAGTATGGAATAAATCTAGTTATCTTTTGTGAATGGACATTTGATATGTGTGTTCACATACATACATATGAAAAATACACGCTATATATAATATAGCTATATAGAGAGTTAATGCAATATACACATAGAGAACGAGGTGTGTATGTATTATTAATTAAACTAAAAACACATTAGAAGTATTTTCATTTTACCCTGAATACCAAATGTGAATCTCCGGTTAAGTTTGTGGGTTCATTTCATTCAGTCAATAAGTATTCATTAAAGTGACTTTATGGTCCAGGCACAAAATGCTAAGTACAAGAGAAAGAACAATAAATATAACAGCTTTTCTTGTTTTGTTTGTTTTCCAAGTTTTTTATAATGAATTTGAATTACTTTCCAAATACACATAAAATTATTTTAAGACTAATGTAACTTCCCAGTTATAACAAAACAATATTACATTTGTTCTAATGGTAGGTGTACAGGAAAGAAGCACCAAAAAGCAACTAGAAGGCACCTTGCTCCACCCAGGATGAGCCTAAGTCACCCAGAGCCTGCTCTCAAAACAACTGGTGTGATTTTCTCTGCTCTAAGTAGATAAGCCTCCGCCTTCCCTCGACACCTGTTGGGTCACTGCTGCTATTATTTCAGTGAGGTCGCCCGATTGTATCTCCTTTTATAATAGCCTTCGGAGCTTCATGGACAGATTTCCTCTGGCCACAAGGCTTCCGGGAAATGTTTTCCAGCAGGATTTGCCTTTACCGAAGCTTATCTCATCTGTGCTAAAGAGGGAGTGTGTGTGTTTGGCTCAATTACCCATTCCACTACCTTCTGTTTCCTGGCTGAAAGAGGAATTACAAGATATATGATCCGTCTGGTTCTCCTATGGTAGGCACCCTCTGTGTCCTCAATTTTTGTCCCTGTAAAAGGAGCACAATCATGGTCACCCTGCTCATTCTGCCAAATAAAATATATTAGCAGTTATTAAGTGGGTTTAAAAATCCAAACATACTGTTCTGATATAAAAGAACGTTATAAATTGTGTGAAGTGACTATGAGCTCATCTCTTTAAAGGCATTTTCCTTTGGGGCTGTTGTTTCCATATGTTACAAAAAGAAGGATGCTACCTGGACCAATTTCACATAGCTATTACAAAGAGTATCTAAAAATGTTATTTTAAACTACTAGAAAATTATCCTCCCAAAAATGTCAGCTTAGCACTTATCAATAGTAATTTGAAATACGCAGGATGTCAGTGTGAACTATGTACTTCCATCCTTACAGATAAAATATACTACCTGAGTTCAAAAGCATTTATTCAAATGCCTCTCCTGAGAGGTTAACAGGGCTGCTGCTGCTAGAACATTCGGTGCACTAGATGCAGACCCAAGGAGTCTGTGGCTCTGTTGGAAGATTAAGGACTCTCAGCTCCCCGTGTTACTGCCAGGTCCCAGCATCCTCATCAATCTCTCCAGCAGGCTGTGGGGGTATTGCTTTCTTACTGCAGTTTTATAAACAGGAGGAAGTGAGCTATTGTTGCCACATACGCTCATGCCTGACTACAAAAAAACAAATACTTTGACTCAAACTTCGGAGAATAGAGAATTGGCTAAATGCCAAGAAATACAGAAATCAGGTCACTGGGCACCCAGAGAAATGTGTTCACAATAAATAAATAAATAAATAAATAAATAAATAAATAAATAAATAAATGACAAAACAACAGAACAAAACAAGAAGCAAGCACCAGTTTATGCCCCAAGCTCCAGGCACCAACTCTCCATGGTGACATCACACAGACATCAAAGGGACGCTGCAGAGACCACCACAGAGATAATGCATCAGTATGTATTATTTATTGTTTAAGGTTAGTTGTTGATTCCATTGATGCTGTATTTCTCTTGCTTTCCCTCTGTGCATTTAATTCATGCCAGAATGAATCATTCCTTTCCCCATGGTCTCACAGCAGGTTGTGTGTCCCTCACTCTATCTTGTGTTGTCACCAGTTTATGTCAGCTATTCTCCATCTGTTCTCCTCCCTGGCTGTACCCCACACCTACAGGACAACCTCCCACAAAGGTAGACCCCAGTAGTGCACTGGACCTACTTCAAAAGCACATTGTTACCTGGGTCACCCTGAATTCCACTCTGATTTCCACCCCCTCCCCCAAAAAAGTGTTAAAAAACAAGTGCTGGTCCAGGACAAACAAAAGCTAAAAGAATGTGCGAACACCAAACCAGTCCTACAGGAAATACTGAAATGGGTTCTATAAGCAAAGAGAGAGCCTAAACGTAACATAGACCAGAAAGGAACAGAGACAATATACAGATATACAGTAATAGTCACCTTACAGGCAATACAATGGCCCTAAATGCATATCTTTCAAGAGTTACCCTGAGCGTAAATGGGCTAAATGCCCCAATCAAAAGACACAGGGTATCAGACTAGATAAAAAAATAAGACCTATTGATATGCTGTCTGTAAGAGATTCATTTTAGACCCAAAGACACCTCCAGATTTAAAGTGAGGAGGTGGAAACCATTTACCATGCTAACGGACATCAAAAGAAAGCTGGGGTGGCAATCCTTATGTCAGACAAATTAGATTTTAAACAAAAGACTATAATAAGAGATGAGGAAGGACATTATATCATACTTAAAGGGACTATCCAACAAGAAGATCTAACAATTTTAAATATCTGTGCCCCTAACATGGGAGCAGCCAATTATATAAGCCCATTTATAACAAAATCAAAAGAAACACATCAACAATAACACAATAATAGTAGGGCACTTTAACATCCCCCTCACGGAAAGGGACAGATCATCTAAGCAAAAGATCAACAAGGAAATAAGGGATTTAACTGACACACTGGACCAGACGGACTTCACAGATATAATCAGAACATTTCATCCCAAAGCAACAGAATACATATTCTTCTCTAGTGCACATGGAACATTCTCTAGAAGAGATCACATTCTGGGTCACAAATCAGGTCTCAACCGGTACCAAAAGACTGGGATCATTCCCTGCATATTTTTGGACCATAATCCTTTGAAACTAGAACTCAATCACAAGAGGAAATTTGGAAAGAACTCAAATACATGGAGGCTAAAGGATATCTGACTAAAGAATGAATGGGTCAACCAGGAACTTAAAAAAGAATTAAAAAATTCATGGAAACAAATGAAAATGAAAACACAACTGTTCAAAATCTTTGGGATGCAGCAAAGGTGGTTCTAAGAGGAAATTATATAGTAATACAAGCCTTTCTCAAAAAAACAAGAAAGGTCTCAAATACACAACCTAACTCTACACTAAAAGGAGCCAGAGAAAGAACAGCAAAGAAAGCCTAAACCCAGCAGAAGATAATAAAGATCAGAACAGAAATAAATTAACTAGAAACCAAAAGAACAGAACAGATAAACGAAACTAGGAGCTGGTTCTTTGAAAGAATTAGTAAGATTAATAAAACCCTGGCCAGACTTCTCAAAAAGAAAAGAGAAAGGACCCAAATTAATAAAATCATGAATGAAAGAGGAGAGATCCACAACCAATACCAAAGAAATACAAACAATTTTAAGAACATATTATAAGCAACTATACACAAGCAAATTTGACAATCTGGAAGAAATGGATACATTCCTAGAGACTTATAAACTACCAAAACTGAACCAGGAAGAAACAGAAAACCCGAACAGACCCAAAACCAGTAAGGAGACTGAAGCACTAATTAAAAATCTCCCAACAAACAAGAGCCCTGGGCCAAATGGCTTCCCAGGGGAATTCTACCAAACATTTAAAGAAGAATTAATACCTATTCTCCTGAAACTGTTTCAAAAAATAGAAATGGAAGGAAAACTTCCAAACTCATTTTATGAGGCCAGCATTACCTTGATCCCAAAACCAGACAAAGACCCCATCAAAAAGAATTACAGACCAATATCCCTGATGAACATGGATGCAAAAATTCTCACCAAAATGCTAGTAGGATCCAACAGTACATTAAAAGGATTATTTACCATGACCAAATGGGATTTATTCCTGGGTTGCAAGGTTGCTTCAACATCTGCAAATCAATCAATGTAATACCATACATTAATAAAAGCAAAAACAAGAATATATGATACTCTCAATAAAAGCATAAAAAGCATTTGACAAAGTACAGCATCCTTTCTTGATCAAAACTCTTCACAATGTAAGGAGAGAGTACATACCTCAATGTCATAAAAGCCATCCATGAAAAAACCCACAGCGAATATCATTCTCAATGGGAAAAAGTGAGAACATTTCCCCTAAGGTCAGGAACACGGCAGGGATGTTCATTATCACCACTGCTATTCAACATAGTACTAGAAGTCCTAGCCTCAGGAATTAGACAACAAAAAGAAATAAAAGGCATTCAAATTGGCAAAGAAGTCAAACTCTCACTCTTTGCAGATGATATGATACTTTATGTGGAAAATCCAAAAGACTCCACCCCAAAACTGCTAGGACTTATACAGGAATTCAGTAAAGTGTCAGGATATAAAATCAATGCACAGAAATTAGTTGTATCTCTATACACCAACAACGAGATAGAAGAGAGAGAAATTAAGGAGCCAACTGCACCCAAACCCATAAGATACCAGGAATAAATGTAGCCAAAGAGGCAAAGAATCTGTACTCGAAAACTACAGAATACCCATGAAAGAAATTGATGAAGACATAAAGAAATGGAAAAGCATTCCATGCTCATGTATTGGTAGAACAATATTGTGAAAATATCTATGCTACCCAAAGCAATAGACACATCAATGCAATCCCTATCAAAATACCATCAACTTTTTTTCACAGAAATGGGACAGATAATCTTAAAATTTGTGTGGAACCAGAAAAGACCCTGAATAGCCAGACGAATGTTGAAAAAGAAAACCAAAGCTGAGGGCATCACAATTCTGGACTTCAAGCGCTATTGCAAAACTGTAATCATCAAGACAGTATGGTACCAGCACAAAAACAGACACATAAATGAATGGAACCAAATAGAGAGCCCAGAAATGTACCCTCAACTCTATGGTCAACTAACCTTCAACGAAGCAGAAAAGAAAGTCCAATGGAAATAAGACAGTCTCTTCAACAAATGGTGATGGGAAAATTGGACAGCCTCATGCAGAAGAATGAAACTGGACCATTTCCTTACACCACACACAAAAATAGACTCAAAATGGATGAAAGACCTAAATGTGAGACAGGAATCCATCAAAATCCTTGAGAAGAACACAGGCAACAACCTCTTCGACCTCATACACAGCAACTTCTTCCTAGGAACATTTCCAAAGGCAAGGGAAGCAAGAGCAAAAATGAACTACTGGGACTTCATCAAGATCAAAAGTTTCTGCACAGCAAAGGAAACAATCAACAAAACAAAAGCAAAACCAACAGAATGGGAGAAGATATTTGCAAATGACATACCAGATAAAGGGCTAGTATCCAAAATTTATAAAGAACTTATCAAACTCAACACCCAAAGAACAAAGAATCCAATCAAGAAATGGGCAGAAGACATGAACAGACATTTCTGCAAAGAAGCCATAAATGGCCAACAGACACATGAAAAAGTGCTCCCCATCATACGGCATCAGGGAAATACAAATCAAAACCTCAATGACATACCACCTCACATCAGTCAGAATGGCTAAAATTAACAAGTCAGGAAATGACAGATGTTGGTGAGGATGTGGAGAAGGGGGAACCCTCCTACACTGTTGGTGGGAATGCAAGCTGGTGCAGCCACTCTGGAAAACAGTATGGAAGTTCCTGAAAAATTTGAAAATAGAGCTACCCTATGACCCAACAACTGCACTACTGGGTATTTACCCCAAAGATACAAATGTAGTGATTCAAAGGGGCACCTGCACCCCAATGTTTATAGTAGCAATGTCCACAATAGCCAAACTATGGAAAGAGCCCAGATGTCCATCGACAGATGAATGGATAAAGAAGATGTGGTACCTATGTACAATGGAATATTATGCAGCCATTAAAAAATGAAATCTTGCCTTTTGCAACAACGTGGATGGAACTAGAGTGTATTATGCTAAGCGAAATAAGTCAATCAGAGAAAATCAATTATCATATGATCTCACTGATATGAGGAATTGGGAGAAACAAGACAGAGGCTCATAGGGGAAGGGAGGGGAAAATGAAACAAGACAAAACCAGAGAGGGAGACAAATCATAAAAGACTCTTAATCTCAGAAAACAAACTGAGGGTTCCTGGAGGGGAGGGGGGTGAGAGGGATGGGGTGGCTGGGTGATGGACATTAGGGATGGTATGTGCTATGGTGAGTGCTGTGAATTGTGCAAGACTGATGAATCACAGACCTATACCCCTGAAACAAATAATACATTGTAGGTTAATATAAACAAACAAACAAACAAACAAACAAGTGTTGGAAAGGACATAGAGAAAAAGGAATCCTCGTGCACTGTTAGTGGATATGTAAATTAGTGCAGCTGCTGTGGAAAACAACACAGAGGTTCCTCAAAAAATTAAATATAGAAATACCCTATGTTCCAGGAATTGCACTACTGGGTATTTACCCCCAAAAATATAAAAAGACTAATTCAAAGGGATATGTTTATTGCAGCATTATTTATAATAGGCAAGATATGGAAGCAGCCCAAGTGTCCATCAATAGATGAATGGATAAAGAAGACGTGGTATTTTATTCAACCATAAAACAGAATGAAATCTTGCCATTTGCAACAACATGGATGGAGCTAGATAGTACAATGCTCAATGAAGTCAGTCAGTCAGTCAGAGAAAGACAAATGCCGTATGATCTCACTCATATGTGGAATTCAAGAAACAAAACATAAGAGCAAAGGGGGTAGAGAGACAAACCAAGAAACAGACTCTTAACTCTAGAGAACATACTGATGGTTATCAGAGGAAGTGGGGATGGGGATATAGGGGGTGGAGATAAAAAAATACACTTATCATGATGAAAAAAAATAAAATGATTCTTTAAAAGTTAATTTCAAAACTAAAAATAAAATAATAAAAATAGCATAAAGTCATAAACAATGGTGGGGAGGCTTTGCTAGATCTCTGTTTCAAAGGAAGGAACCCAACTCATACTTGCTTGAGACAAGAACAACAAAAAAGTAATTTATTGGCTCCGGGTCACTGAAAAGTCCAGGGTGGGCTTGTCTTTGGCACAGTGCAAATAACGCCATCAGGACTGGGCTCTGCTCTCCTGCATCAGTTTCCTGCTCAGGCATGATCTCCTCAGGCAGCACTCCTGGTAGATCCTGCCAGACACATACCCAGTGAGCAACTCAGTGGTTCAAGTAAAATCCCAGGATTAGCTCTACTGGCTGGGTTTGGGTCATATGTCCTTCTGGAACCAATCAGTCTGGCCGGGACATTTTGGTGCTTGAGTGGCCGGGCCTGAATCACATGAGTGACTCCCCATGAAGACCAGGGGTGGAGTCATCTCCATCCAGGCCACTTTCACTGAGGGCCTGGGCATCACCCAAAATCAATCCAGACACATTTACCACAAGAGGGGAGGGATCCTGGGTTTGACAAGCCAACCTGTAGTCCAATTTAACAAGGGGAATGTGACAGATGCCAGGTTTGGATCCTAGGGCCATGCCCGGAGGGAATGGGGTAAGGCCTACTGAGCCATGCTGCTCTGAAGCAGTGCTCTGAAGCTTGCACACACAAGCAGTCTTGGTGGTGGACAGATGGGTGAACAGTAAAAAAAAAAATGTAGAGTAGATGGGCTCTGAAGTCAGAGACTGCCTGAATTTCCACCTCATTGGGACCCTGAGTTCTGGCAGTACCTAGAAAGTGTCTCTGGAAATGCTTCCCTATAAAGAGCTCTGAGACTCAAAAAAAAAAAAAGTGTTTGCAAAAGATCACAAGGATTTAGAAGAAGTGAGAACTGAATGCCATCAACCAAGTGGGTCTAATTTACCTTTACAGGACACCCCAGCAGAATAGGCCTTCTTTTCAAATATATGCAGAACATTCACCAACAAAGAACATATCCTGGATCATAAACACAACCTGACAAACCCAAAAGAACTGAAATCATACAAAGTATTTTCTCTGACCATAAATGAGCTTAGGAATGAAGAGAAATACAATAGAAGAATATACAAGTATTAAGAAATTAAAGAACACATACACAAATAATCCATATGTGAAAGGGTAAATCTCCAGAGATTTTAGAAAACATTTCACACTGAATGAAAATGAAAATATAGGATACCTAAATTTGTGGGATGCGGCTAAAGCAGTCCTTGGAGAAAAATTTTTAGCACTAAGTGTTTATATTAGAAAAAAAAGCATCAAGTCAATAATCCAAGAACTCAGAAAAAGGAGAACAAAACAGAACCAAATCAAATAGAAAAACGGAAATATTACAGATAAAAGCAGAAACAAAATTGAGAACAACAGATAAAATGAAAAGCTGGTTCTTTAAATGGATCAGTAAAATTGACAAAGCTCTTGCAAGAAGGCTGATGGAGACAGGGAGAGGGAAGGTATAAATTATCAACATCAGGAATAAACATTATCAACAATTTTTTATATTAAAATTATAATAACAAATGAAAATTATCAATGTCAGTAATGATAAAAATGTTTTAATTGAATCCATATTTAAATCAAGAAAAACCTACATGGTGTCACTGGCAAATTTTACCAAATATTTAAAGAGGAAATCATATGCATTCTACACCATCTCTTCTGAAAAAACAAAAGAGCAGGAGACACTTCCAAACTCGTTTTCTCATGTGGGTGTCACTGTGATATTAACCTACAAAACCAGTACAGAGAGAGAAAACCATAGACTGATTCTTCACGGGCACAGACGCAAAAACCCTCAGAAAGTTATCAGATTGAATCCACCAACACATAGCAGGACGAAACACAATAATGACAGGCAATAGTACAGATAGGGTAATAAGGAATTACGTCCCGGATATACAACTTCCTCTATTTCACTCCTGCAATAAGCAGGTGAGGCAGGTTTTGCTGTAGCGACGTTAAAGGTGAGAAAACCCGAGCACTGGGAACGCAAGGGATGTGTGTCCTGCAGTGGAGCCTAGGGCAGGTTGGGGGTCTCAGGACCCACAGATGTGTGTCTGCATCACATCACAGTTTTGCTGGGACCACATGGCCCTAGAGCGGGACCCGAGGAGGGCTTCCCATGGAGTAGGCTCTTGGGGGACCACGGCAAGTCCTCCTCAGACCTGCAGGTGTGCATAGATGTGTTAGAGGAATTGCTGTGTGCTCTTCTGGAACAACGTGGTATGGGTGCCAACATCACAGTCTGGGGGTGGTGGTGGGGGGTGGTTAAAGAGTCAATGCACACACACCCCAGCCCCCATGAGTTCGAACCCTGGGGAAATCTGCATTAATGTCTTTTGCCCTTGAAATTCATTATTTAAATCTGAAGTAGATGCATTATAGTAGCTGTTTATTGAAGTAAAATATTGGGGCTCCCAGCTTTGATTTTACTTGATAGGCCTTGACATGAATTTTGGGATCACAAGGTATAATTAGTAAAGAGATCGTACGGTCCTCTGGAAAAAAGCAGTGCAAGGTAGGGGTAATTTAGTGATATTAGCCTTTAACAGTCTTGGTGCTACTCACTCTCCAAACAACTCCATGGGACTTTTTTTTTTTCCTTTTGATGTGGACAATTTCATTCTGTGCTCCTTTTTCCAACTCAGTGTATTTTATAATGATATCCATCATGTCTGTTTGTCAGTTTATGGCAGCTTAAAAAATCGCCTCAAGGCCAGTAATGAGAAGAAATCTTTCCCACTTCCTCTAGATTGTTTTATGTGCTTCACAGTTTCTGCACCAAATAATAAAAAATAACATTGCTTTTGAAACTGTCCTGTATCTTGCCTCATTTTCTTCTCCTTTTAATCCTTTATGGTTTATTTCCCTTTGTTTTACTATGTTTATTCTACTGTGCTTTTGTTCATAATTAACAAGATATAAAAGACACGAATATACCATCAAAATAGAAAGTATTCTAAAGACCTTATTTCAGCTAGTCTTTAATTCAACATAAAGAAAATTATCTGGAGTTTTAAAAATATGTACTTCTATATACAAAAAATATTCTATATAAAGAGATACATAATATATATATTTCTTTATAAATATATAACACATGTATCCTTAACAAGAGAGTCCATACTTGAAGAACTGATCTTTGAAATACAGAAATCAATACATGCCAGCGATGAGGACAGATGCTTAGCTGAGTTCTCAAGAAAATGCTAGCTAACTTCAATATGGAAAGAAACTTACAGGTTCCTCAGTTCAATTATACTGGAACCTGGAAGTGACAATGAGTCTTGGAAAGGTCAATTGTTTCTGGTGCCATCAGAAATATGATGATCAGGAGAACGTGAAGGATTTTCCAGGATGGTATGTTCTTTACCCTATTTTTTTTTTGTCTTAAACCCCTGCCTGTCTAACATATCAAATTCTGCCATGATTCTATACTTGGATTGCCATTTAGTAATGCCTGGCATTTCCCAAAACATCATTCCAATTTCCATTCTATCACAAAAAGCTTTAAGCTACCTTCTGGAGTCAGGAGACAGGTATGTAGTAAATTATTCCAGGACAAATATTTTCTAAAGAATATTCCCAGATCTTCCCTTTTCTGAGAATTATCTATAGGTAGCATGTTTCACCAGCTATTGATTCTCAATTACCCAGCACTTAACAGAGGATATCTGGAAATTCGGTCTTTCATAACTGAAAATGGTGTATAAACAAAATTTACTTTTGCTTTTGACCTCAATCCATATTGACCTGAAGGCATGAATGAATGGTAGATGGATGGATGGAGGAATAAACACAGGGACACGGGGATGGATGAAAGCGGTTTAACTGCTCTTCCTGAAAATATACATATTATATATTCTGTCTTAGTTCAGGTTAATAGAAAAAATTATCATGGACGGGGTGGCTTAAACAACATTTATTTCCCACAGTTTTGGGAGAAGAAAGTCCAAGATCAAGGTGCCAGTCGTGCCAGTGTCTGGTGAGGGCCTCAGTCCCATTTTGCAGATGGCCAACTTCCCATGGTATCCTCAGATGGCGGAAAGAGAACTAGCCATCTCTCTGGCCTCTTCTTACACAGCATGAATACCACTCAAGAGGGCTCCACTGTCATGACCTAACGACCTCCCAAAGGTCTTATCTCCTAATACAGATCGGAATTAAGGTTTTAACATGAATTTTGAGGGGACACAAAAGGACCACTGCTACATATAACATAACAACATATATATAAAGCCTTTCACTCTCAGCACTCAAACATTTTGGGAAAACTGAGGCTATTTAGTAGTTCATGCATCCACTCATCTTATTTTAGTACAGTTGACTCCTGAATACATGGAGGTTATGGTGCTGACCTTCCCCTTCATGGTTGAAACCCCACATATAAGTTTTGACTCCCCCAAACTTTAACTACTAATAGCTTACTATTGACCAAAAGCCTTACTAATAACACAGAAAGTTGATTATCTCGTATTTTATAGGGCACCAAGGTGGCTGAGTCAGTTAAGCGTCCTACTCTTGATTTTGGCTCAAGGTCATGACCTCAGGGTTGTGAGATCCAGCCCCACGTCAAGCCCTGCCTCAGGCTCTGTGCTCATAATGGAGTCTGCTTGGGATTCTCTCTCTCCCTCTCCTTTTTCCCTTCCTCCCACTCTTGAACGTGCGTGCTCATGTTCCCCCTCTCAAAATAGATAGATAGATAGATAGATAGATAGATAGATAGATAGATAGACAAAATCTCTTAAAGAATACATGAGTTTTGTATGTGTATTATATACTGTATTCTTACAGAAAGTAGGCTGGAGAAAAGAAAATATTATTAAGAAAGTCACAGAGAACAAAAACTATAGTTACAGTCCTGTGCTGTGAAAAAAAAAAATCTACGTGCCAAGTGGACAAATTCAAACTCACTGCTATTCAAGAGTCCACCGTACTTCTTGGCCTCTCTCCGTTTCCTCCATTTTCCTTCATCTCAATTACACACACACACACACACACACACACACACACACACACTTCCCAAACACACACACACACACACACACACACAGACACACACACACACAACCTATCTGTATATTTCATCTTAGTAAAAAGGAAATGTGCTTTTCCTTCCCGAAGGAAAGTTCTCTGAGTGTACGTGTGTGTTAGTGTCAGCAGAGTTGGCCGAAGGGAAGAGATGAAGGAGAGAGCTCGGACAGGCGGGCACGGGAGTCCCGGGAGAACCTCGTCCGCCGCTGCCATCAGAAGACCGCGGTGACCAGCCAGGGACTGCCACACACTGCCCCCCCGCCGCAGGACGCGGTAAGTCCCTCTGTTGGATACTTTTACTTACACTGAAAACAGGACAGTCCAGGCAATTTCTAAATTGAGAAGACCAAATACTCACTAGTTATTTTGCTCTCCTTCCTCTGTCTTCTCTCTCCAACACGGGCTTTTGCGTGGTTGGTCGTGCAGTCACAGCACGTGGGTCGTGAGCCACTCTGCCCCTCCCTGCCCTGCAATCACCTGACACCCGTCTTACTCCTCCCAAATCACCCCAGCTGAAGCCCTCCGGACAGAGCCACGGAGCCGGGACAGGTGTCCCCTGAGGAAATGTCTCCATATGGGGATGTTGGGACCACTGGATTGAACAAGTGAAGCAGACGATTTTTTTCAAGTGCTTAGTCGTTATGCCCGGAGGCTCCAAAAGTGAGCTTTGTGGACTCTTCTCACACTGACTGAAACAAAGAATCCTTCACTCGTGTATTATCTCTCACGGGTTGGTGTGTTGGCAGTAACAGTCCAGTGAAACTTGAGGTGAACGTGTCACCTTCTAAAGGCATTTACATTCCAGACTGTCTCTAGATAAAAGCAGCACTACTCCTTGGGGATAATAATAATAATAATGATAAGACAATAATAATTACAGCTGTCATTGAGAATCTGTTATTTACCCCCACATTGTCTGCTAGGGACAGAATGCTCACATCCCCTTCCAAACTCATACACCACAGCCCTACCCTGCAATGTGCTACTCGGAGGTGGGGCCACTGGGAGGGGATTATGGTTAGATCAGCTCATGAGTGTAGGTGCTCATACCCTGGGATTCATGAGGGGATTCATGCCCTTATAAAAGAGGGGATCCCTCTCCCTCTCCCTCCCTTGCCCCTGCCCCTCCCATTCTTGAAATCACCCCATCTATAGTAATTTAGTACCGCAAAGCCCAAACCAGCTAAGACACTGTCCTAAGCAGTTTACTACACACAATGAAATAGGTAAGGAGACTAAGGCACAAGCAACCTGTGCAAAGTTGCAGATCTGTTAAGTAGAAGGGTCACGATTCAGAGACAGGCATATGCTTAAAACCATGATGAACAGTGGGAAGGGCAGCACATGGGGTCCTAGGTTAGGTTTCACGGACACTGAGGTAGAAATGTGTACATAAGAGGTTCTCTGGAGAATGCTCTTGGAACAACATGTGTGAGGGAGCATGGACAACAGGCTGAGAAGAGGGAGACTGAACAGGTAGGCAGTCAGAGCAGAAGCCTTAGCCTATGTGCTGAGTAGCACTAGAGCTAGGATGATTCTGTGAAGACGTCCGGAAATGAGGGAAAGACTCCAAGATTATAACCTCCCGTCCTTCACGGACCGATCCCTGGACGTGGGCTGTCTCTGGCGATGGGGTATGCTCTTGAGCGGTGCAGGACCCTTTGGTTGAGACAGGGTTTGAAGAGAGACATAGCCAGGAGCCAGGAGCAGCCCAGACTCTCAGCAGGTGGGAGCAATGAGTCTTCTGTCAGTGAAGGAGGGATCTTGGGTACACCACAGCATCACACCGGCCCCTGGGGCCATGAAATGGGAAATCTTACCAAATCAAAGAGATTAACGCAAGATGTTCCTCATGAAATACTGATAGGTCTTGTCTTCTCAAGGAAGAGAGAGATTAAATGAGGCAGGAAGAGTGATGAGGCTTAAGAGGGAGGGGAAACATGTGCAAATAACCCGTGCACTGATCAGGAGGCTTTAAATTAAGAAATGTAAAAGCCAGTGTGAGTGCAGCAGAAAGCCAAGAGGTGCCCGGTATCGAATGGGACCAGATTACCCAGAGCTTTCAGGCAAAGGTAAGCATGTTACCTTTATTCGAACAAAAATGGGAAACTTCTGACCCATCTTTAAGACAATAAGATTGTGTTTTAAAAGATGACTCTTGGGGCGCCTGGGTGGTTCAGTGGGTTAAGGCTCTGCCTTTGGCTCAGGTCATGATCTCAGGGTCCTGGGATCGAGCCCCGCATTGGGCTCTCTGCTCAGCAGGGAGCCTGCTTCCCCCTCTCTCTCTGCCTGCCTCTCTGCCTACCTGTGATCTCTCTCTCTATCAAATAAATAAATAAAATATTTTTAAAAAATTAAAAAATAAATAAATAAAAGATGACTCTGACTCCTGGATGGAGACCAAATGAGAGATGCTTGGGGATGATCTGGGCAAAGAGGCAGAAGGGAGAAGGCAGAAAGCCAACGGGATGCTGTGTGCTTCTGCCGGGTCGGGTGACAGGAGAGACGGTGTGCGTACCTTCCGGAGATATCTGAGATGAAAACTCAGAGCACTCAGAGATTGGATACGAAAGTCCAGGAGAAGGAGGTGTTGAAGATGACTCCCAGGACCCTAATCTGTACAAGTGGGTGGAAGGACAGGTCTTTTACAGAGAGAGAGAGAGAGAGCACAGGAAAGAACACACTTCACTTACGCAGTGAAGACAGAGTTCTACTGTGGGCGGGTGGCTCTACATTCCCTGGAAGATGAGTGGGCAACTGGATATGTAGCTCTGAAGTGCACAGAGGCTTAGGTTTCTGGTATAGATTTAAGTATTCTGGATGCAGTTTATACTTAAAGCCATAAGCATAGAGGAGACCAATAAAGTGTGCACAGTGAGAAGAGGCCCAAGTCAGAGCTGTGGGGACTATTTGGAAGCCCGTATCAGAGGGTGAGTGTGTAAAGCTGATATGGAAATAAGGACAAAATTTCAGGAGGAAAGCAAGGAAAGACAGTGTTTTAGGCAAAGAGTGTGCATCAATGTCAAAAACCGTGGAGAATCTGGCAAAGATGGAACTGCGCATGCCCACTGCCCTCCGCCACGCCAACGTCACTGTGAGCCTCTGAGCAGGGCTGCTCTGATGGCATGGTGAGCACTGAAGACATGGTGGACAGCTTGAGGACTCAGTGGTTCTAGAGGAAATGAAGACCCCGAATTCAAACTACTCATGTGAGATGAGTGGATTAAAACAGAGGAAAACTCTAGAAAAGAGTTGAGGAGGAACATTCCATTTTTGTTTTAAAATCTGGGCACATTTAGAAACCAGTGGGAAGAGTCCGACTGAGTGGGAGAGGTTGGAAGTATGAGCAAGGACAGGGTGAGTAAGGCATCTTGTGGCACAAGGGGAGGGACTGGTGGCCTATGGGTAAACAGGTGGTAAAGTCCCTTGGCCTAATAGAAGAGAAAGAGGGGAAAAGAAGCACAAATTGAAGGCGGGGAAATCAGAGGGGGAGATGAACCACGGAGACTATGGACTCCGGGAAACAAACTGAGGGTTTTAGAGGGGAGAGGAGTGGGGGATGGGTGAGTCCAGCGATGAGTATCAAGGAGGGCACATATTGTGTGGAGCACTGGGTGTTATACACAAACAATGAATCACGCAACACTATATCAAATGCTAACGATGCATTGTATGGTGACTAACATAATAAAATAAAAAAATAATAATAATGTAAGTTGAAATATTTGGAGTCCGTATGTGATTTTCTTTGGGAAAGAAAATGGAGGTGAGGTTGACAGCCACGAATGTTTACTTTACTTAACTAGATTGGCCTGGATTGGATTGGACTGGATTGAGAAACTGACTCAAATAAAACAGAAAGAATAAAGGACAACACTGAAAATGTGGCGAAGCACCCAGAAAAGAAGCAAAAGAATTGCACCCAGAGAGATAACAAGAAAAGAACGATCAACTCTGAATGGTTTCTCCTACACCTGTTCAGAATTTCTTGGCATTACATTTAACAAACCAGAGGCCCCCAGTCTGAGCACACACCCACGATAAGACCCAAATCGTACACCATCCTCCCCAATTGGTGCAACTTCTACTAAGAAACTAAATCAGCATTTCTTAGAGTAGCTAGTTTTGAAAGACATAGGACGAATTGTTCTCTAGAGCCTGTTTAAGAATTTGGAAAAAATATAAGGCAATTTAAAAAGCAATAAGCTATTTTACTCAGCAGTCTGGCTATCTAAAAATGCATCCTGCTCTAGCTTTCAACTCTGTCTCCTGCCTCTTTGATTTTCATCACTAAGAAATAACATTGTGATGGTTCCCTTCAAATGAGTATGTTACTGGCAGTGTCCACAGTGGGAAAGAACAAATCGGAAAATACACATAAGCTTTTCTTATACTTCCTGATGGCTGATTAGCTTAATTTGCAGAATTAAAACCACTTACCCTTATCCAAGAACTTAACACAAGAAAACATACAATGAGCTTAGGCTCTTAGCAAAAAACAAAATTTACAAAATGCGCCAACACTTGCAATCCAAGAATAACTGTTTGCTTTAAAAATTTAATCTGGTATTTAATTTGGCATTAATTTCATTTTATTGACTACAACAATCATACTGTTTCTCAGTAATAATACTCTCCATTTCCTATTAAACATTGAATCATAATTTTAGATTGTTATATATTTGAATTCTGAGAAGTTAAAAATAATGATTACTATTTTCACATTTCTATGGAAGTTTTGAAAAATTTTATAAACCCTTGTAAATCATTTTTTTTTCATCTGGGTAAGCCTGAGGGATGTTAAAATAAAATATCTAAGATGCATCCACTAAACACTGTTGTAAATATTTTGGTTCACAGAAAAAAACTGTAGATTATAATGTTAAACTGAAACAAGCAGGATAAAAATAATAGATTGAGCACACAGAAAGAGTTGGATCCTTTCCCATACTGCATTAAAATGAGAGTAAAGATATTTGTAGACAGTGAAACATAAGAACAAAGGAAAAAAGAACAACCATATTTTGGAAGCTGAGAAGCAGAACGGGTGTTCACTGACGTGGCCGACGGGAGAAAGCTGTATCTTAAGTCGGTGTCAGGGAAAATGGATACTAAGCCGATTTATACCCCGACTCCCCAAGCTGGCAGGACAGGGGCATGAAAGTATGGGGCTGAGGGTAGGAATAGGATTTGAAACCCTGTTGAAGAAAGAGACGGATGCCCAGATCCTCAGCACACATTCACAGAAAGCCTGACACTTCACATTCTCTGAGATGAGAATCCTTATACAGGAAGAGGAAGATTTACGATCAAAACTATCATTCTCCTGAGAGCGCCCAGAAAAAACAATAGAGCCAGGAAATAAGGATGGTGTGAAAAAGGAAACATTCACATGTGGGAGCCTCCCCGCCAAAAGAAGCCTATACAAATTAAAAATGTGATAGAAAAACTGAGTATTCTATTGAGGAGTGGAAAACTCAATAGAAAAGCTGGAAACTTAGTGGAGGCTGCTTTCCAGAAATGAGAACAAGAGGGAAATATTGAGAAAAATAATTACAAAATCAGAGGCAGCATCCCGGATGCCTAACACGTAAACAGAAGGGTGCCAGAAGGAGAATGAGAGAGAGAGAGACCAGAGAAAAGGTACTTGTTCATGTATAAACACAAGAGAACATCCTAGAACTGAAGGACACGTGCTTCCCAATGAAGGTGCATGACATGAGAACAAAGGCTCAGACCAAGGCATATTCATTGCCAAATTTCAGAACACAGAGGGAGAAGAAAAAAAAAGGGAGAATCTACAGGTTCTCAGACAGGAAAAAACAAAACCAAAGATGTACCCTTCCCCCCAAATAAGACTTATCCCATACAAAGTTTCTAGGACTCAAATAGATTCCAGCTTATTAATAACAACACTGGAAGTTAAAAGCAATAAAACAATGACTTTAATATTGTCAGATAAAATAAATTCCAACTTATTTTTAGGTCCAACTTGCTATGAGTTAAAGGTAGAATATAGGCATTTTTAGTCTACCTGGTCTCAAAAATTTTACTTCCCACAATTTTTTTCTTTTTTCTTTTTTTTTTTTAAAGATTTTATTTATTTATTTGACACAGAGAGAGAGATTACAAGTAGGCAGAGAGGCAGGCAGAGAGACAGGGAGAGGAGGAAGCAGGCTCCCTGCTGAGCAGAGAGCCCGATGCGGGCCTCGATCCCAGGACGTTGAGATCATGACCTGAGCCGAAAGCAGAGGCTTTAACCCACTGAGCCACCCAGGCGCCCCCCACAATTTTTTTCAAAAGTCTGCTAAAGTCTATTCTCAAGGCTGAGGATAACCAACAGGCTCTGGTGTGCCCACAATTTTCCCATCTTTAGCACTTAAAGTCCTGCATCTCTGAAAATCCTTCACTCCCAGACAACTCAGGACAGTTGGTAATCCTACTTCAGATTCATGATGTAAGAGATTAAAAGCAAGTCTCAAAAAGATCAAATTTATCCTTTAGTAGCTTAACTGCCCACCCCTAAAAAATCCAAGTCTTTAAGGGGGGAAAAAAAGCAATACAAAATGTAAAATCTCTCAATATCCTATAGCCAATAAAAATTACTAGATAAGATAATAGCAGGAAAATGTGATCCATCTCGGGGCGGGGTGGGGGGTAGAATGAGTCAATAGGAATGCAGTAGAAATTAACAAAATGACAGAGGGCATTAAAACACCTTTTATAAGTATCTTTAATAAGATCAAGGATTTAAAGAAAAACATAAAAATTATGAAAAAAATATGGGATATAAACAAGAACCAAGTGGGAATTTCAGAGATGAACAATGTAAGATCTGAAATGAATATTTCACTCAATGGATTTTATTTTTTTTAATTTTTTTTAAAGATTTTATTTATTTATATGACAGAGAGAGATTACAAGTAGGCAGAGATAGAGGAGGAAGCAGGCTCCCTGCTGAGCAGAGAGCCCGATGCGGGCCTCGATCCCAGGACCCTGAGATCATGACCTGAGCCGAAGGCAGACGCTTTAACCCACTGAGCCACCCAGGCGCCCTCACTCAATGGATTTTATAGCAGATTAGACACTTGAAAAAGAAAAGCTCAGTGAACTTCAAGCTATAGCAACAGAAGCTACCCAAAACCTTAAAAAGTTCTTGCAGCTTTCCCTGGTGCTTTGTGGAAACCCAAGTCATCACATAAGAAGTCAAGATGTTCTGCTGGGACATCACATGAAGAAACTTCACACAGATGCTCCATGGAGAGGAAAAGTCGACACACAGTATGAAATGGTGAGAAACCTCATTGTCCTAGCATCTCAGTCTACCCTGCAGAGCAACCAGTCTCACTGCCATGTGACCCCAATAACCCTGGAAACCCCAAGGCTGAGCTACAGAACTACCCCCACTGAATCCAATCAACCCACACAACTGGGAGAGATGATAACGCACTGACTGTTTTAAGCTATTTAGAAAAATGGGAGAAAGGTATAGATCAATAGGAATTTTCCAATTTTTTGGAGATATTTGGGTAGTAAAACATAGGCAGCCACACCTAATAACTATTTGTCCCATTGAGACATGGGACCATTACTAACAAAGCAGAGATGTACGCCTAGAAAAGACCGCAGCTAGGTGACCTGGGATATGGAATTCTTGATCTGTGAATATAGAATGGAAACCTTTAATACAACATCTCTATATTTCAGTTATGTTTTGAGTTCAATTGGCTTTTGGAGGCCCAACCACCATTTTCAGCATCTGTTTCCATAGGAAATGTGTTTCATATTAAAGCAATCAATTAATGATCTGATTCTTGGAAAGTTCACATGTATAACATCACAAAGCTCAGTCGTTCATCAGCCAGACTGCAAAAGTTCACTCCTCCATATAACCAGTTGTTCATAAATCAGGGTTAAATCAGACTGGTAAAGATGGCTCATAACTCTTCGACATATCTCCCCCTGCTTAGTACCTTCTTGTGGCCACTGTTCTAATACATTGCTCTTTTCTCACTCATGGCTTATAGGTTATAAGGACAGTGATAGCCAAGAATCGTGACTCATCCTCCTCCAGATGCTTTTAGGATAGGTCTGGCACTTCACAGGCCACCCCTACACCTAGAGTTTAATTTCTCTTCGCATTTATTTCACCAATTCATATCATACGGTGGTGCAAAACCAGAGTTCCTGGGGGCTTCTCCTCAAAATATGCAGGCACATACACCACATGCCTGAGACAGTTGACTTCTGAGTGGGCCAACATGCACTCTAGCCTCAGAAAGGTAAGGAAACCCTGGGTGGCCCCAACTTCAGAACTTGTCCCTGTCAAAAACCACGATACCTGGGGCCACACTGGACCCACACTGTTGGGACCATATCAGAGCTCCTTCATGACCTGGGGAAACATGAAGGCCAAATAAACCACAGCAGAGGGTAATGGTCAGTCTGGCAACGCCAACAATTAGCTGGTACCATTTAGGATGGATCTAGCTGAACAAAGAGGTAGGTGAGAATTACCGTCATCTTCTAGGGCAGGCTACAGGAGTGTCCTGGTTTCAAGAACCCAGACAGGCTCGGGGGAGAGTGCCAAGTCTGAAAGAGAGTCTGAGAGTCAATTATCACAACGGGAGCAGGCAGAGCCTTGGAGAAGCTGGACACGTGGGAAGCCCACTGGGGACTTGCAGGCACTATGCGTGGGACATGCTCTGGGCAGAAGTCCCTTTTCTCAGAAGTTCTATAGGGACACTGCCAGAGAAAAGAGACAGCTCCATAAATTATCACTTCAGCTGTCCTCCTATCTCTGCGTTTCAGTGCTCAGCAAGTCACCCTCATCTGTGCTTTGCTCACGGCTTCACCTGCTCTCAAGCCTGTTTATGTTTTATTTTACCCACTGGACACCCAGCACTAGTTTTTGCGTCCCACTAATCACAGTTGCCAGCTATGGACTGAAAATGATACCGCAGATGAGGGAAAGGAGAATGATCTAGTAGGGACGTTATACCGTGAAGCTGCCAAGAACAGCAGAGAACGAGGAGCCTGGCAATCACACGTTTTGAGAAATTAATCAGATGGCACCTGAAGAGATCTACAGATTCACAGCTTCATGGTTATTTTAAAAGAATATACCACATATTTGAAAACCAAAATGCATGCTTCATAGCATGAACCTTGCCCTGAATCAAAAGTTAAAGACACTATAAATATACAAGGCCAAGACAGAGCTGCATGCCAAAAATTAAGAGTAAGAGGAGCGAAAGCTTTGTATATGGTCCTCTGTACTTGGCGTGGTGGTGGAAGGATCCAGTATCTGCTCACTGGGTGGGAGAAAGGGGGGTTATGGCACAGTGTACTCTCTGAATTGAGTTTATAAAAATGCACTCGATAGGTACGATTTTGAAGCATCAACATGATTATTTATGTCTGAGTTGGGAGCATTTGTGGAGATTTAGTGATATTCCATAAAGATCCAGAAGAGTTGCCAAGGATATAACTTCAAGCTCAAGTCTTGAGTATGGTGAAAAGAGTATTACTTGAAGTTGCATTGCAACCAGAAGTTATCATGTCTGGAGTACATATTTTTTCACTCAGGTCCAATTCAGTATGAGAGACACTGACTCCCAAAGAGCATTTGCAAAAAAAGACGATGATCCTTTTTCCAAACTACTCTTTGCTCACCCTTCACCACATCCCTCATGCTCTCATCCTGCCCGTGTATGAATTTACTAAGATAGGGATGCCCGATTGACTAAAACTGTCTCTGGGTCACTTGGAAACCAAGGGGCTCAGAGAGCTGCTGCAAGGGGAGCTAAGAAACTCATAAATCACCTGGGTAACACAGGATCAATGCTACAGCTGAAGCGCATAATCTATTGGAAAACAGACAAGGAAGAGATAACTTCCCGCTGGTGGGGCAGGGCGGGCTCCAGGCACTTCCTCTGGACCTTGACCACCTGGAGGGATATTAATAGGTAGGCTTAAGCTTCAAAAACTATTACTGAATTAATTTTTGAATGGTTAGAGAAGCCCGATACAGTCTATTAGGAGAAGAGAAATGAATGGAAAACTGTAGGACTGTCTTCAATATCTGAAGGATTGCCAGGTTGAGAAGGATGAATATCGTGTGGAGGTCTCAGAGAGAGAAAAACCAGGACATGCCAAGAGAAGAATTCAAGGAAACAAACTTGAACTCCACCAAATAAATCCACTTCTGACAATTTAGGAATGAAGCACATTGGTTACAAAGTCTACCTTTTCCGTCAAAAATCAATGTGGAGGGCGCCTGGGTGGCTCAGTGGGTTAAAGCCTCTGCCTTCGGCTCAGGTCATGATCTCAGGGTCCTGGGATCGAGGCCCGCATCGGGCTCCCTGCTCAGCAAGGAGCCTGCTTCCCCCTCTCTCTCTGCCTGCCTCTCAGCCTACTTGTGATCTCTCTCTCTGTCAAAATAAATGGATAAGATCTTTAAAAAAAAAAAATCAACGTGGAGCAGAGAGACCAATATAAAAAGCATATTCTCACATAAACAGTCACCTCACCTACACAACTCCTGGAAAGCGAAAAATGTGAAATACGTTTTCGTAAACACGTTAATTGTAAGTGTTAAAGACAAATGTCTCATTGAAATATAGAAGTGCCCTACGGTAGCGGTTCCAACCTCCCCCCCATAAGCAAGTGACTCTCGTAGAAAAGAAACTCGCCCAAAAGTTATTTGTAGAAGCACCAATCAATTATGAAATCCCACAGCAGAATCATAACAGGAAAAGTGAATTCAGATGAGTAACAAATATGTCATCACCCACTTTGATGACAAATTCAGTGTAAATACATTAAGCAACATGAAAGAACCCGAAGAAAGCATCTGACACATTCTGATGTCCCTGCTGGCACATACATTCTTCAGAACTCTCTAAAGACCTGTTTCTCCGTAACCAGGTTAAGTATCATCGACAGGTATATTTCATAAGTATGGGAAAGGCATTGAGATTTACAAAAAACACGGTGGATCTTATTCCTTAGGTCACAGTGGAACTGTGATATATTCCAAGGGCAGACACTCACTCTAATCATTTGAAACAAAGGGACAGACTCATTCATCCAACTAATCAATATGAATTCCCTGGTCCAGAAAAGAAGTATAAATCAGCAGCTGCTCCATGGTCAGTTTTCTCATCTACACCTCCTCCTTGCCAAAGGAAGGGGAAAAGTGGAACATGTGTCAGCAGGAAAATGACTCAGGCTTTTATATCGACAGACATAGCCAGTGGGCTGCAAATTCTCCATGGCAGCTGTGTTCAGATCAATGATGTTGAAGGTAAGGAAGGGGAGCTTTGTGGGGCTTGGGTATTTATTACTTTGTGCCTAATCACAGTTTGTGTATTGCAGATGATGCTGTTGTTTGTTAGGGAATGCGGAAGAAAAGAAAAATCACGCCAAGTTTGCCTACACCCATCCAGCAAGATGCACGTTCACTTTTAAAAGAAGTATTTAGCTTTTATCTTGCTCTGTTTAAAGTTGACCAATCACTGTATTTTGGTGAACACCAAACAGTTATCGGACACAGTACAGTTTCTGCTGTGTCCCCCATGATAACTACTCCCGCTTCCTCTGAGTCAGCAACTGACTTCATGACTTGATTATGGTAACTTTGCCTGCTGAAGAGTCTAGTGTGGCTTAACACTCTGCCTCCCCCCGGCTTCTTTCCTGCATGTGCATACTCATATATCATGCATCCTTAGCAGCCTGTCTACTCCTCAGTCACAGCACTGACCCATGGAATATATCTGAAGATGTAATAATTTCCTTTCCTAGATCACCAGGCCATGGGCTTTGTAAAGGCAGAAGATTTCTTTCACCCTTGTGAGAGACCCTGAGATATGCCACCCAGATCATCCTTTGAGGGAAGGCTCATTGCCCCAGCTGCTGGGGGTGCTGCCAGCACCCAAGGTCCTGCCCCTTCCTGGGGTGGCCTATAAAGATGCAGGAGTTTAAAGTTCTGGCCCTCCAGGCCCAACTTGGGACAAATCTGAATGGTCACTCGAGCCTCAAAACACCCTTCCCACTCCCCCCCACCACCACCACCCCGACTCAGGCAAAAGTGATGTTGGGCCTGGAATGCAGCTCAAATTCCCCAACTCCTATTTGCCCCTCCCTTCAACAAGCATGGGTCCCAGGGTGTGTCCTTATTAAGGATCCTGCTTACTAAACGCTGTCTGAGTCTGCTTCCCAAAGATCTCAACCTAAGATAACCCCTATATTTTCTTATTCTTTCATTGCCTCTGAGTCTGTTTCTTAAACGAAGGGGAACATTTTATAGAAATATTTCATGGCAAAATGACAGAACAACATAAACTCATCTAGGGACTGACCCCACACAGCACTTTTTCAATACAAATTGAAACACCTGGGTGAGGGATCGGTTCACCGGGGAAGAATTAAATGATCCTTCGCCTTAAATATATTCTGTGGGATCTCATGGGGAGAGCATTATTACATGTGAGGGCAGCTCTAATTACAAGAAATAATTGCAGGTGAATACAAGGCAGTTCCCCACCTCAGATGATAAATTATACCGAGACAAGGACACACTGTGTGAACCGCTAATGCTTTCATCTCCATGACACCGCAAGGAAATGTCAAGTCCAAAAACATAAACGGAGGAAAAGCACATCTGACAAATATGTGCTCATAGCAGCTAGTTATTTCATCTGCCAAGAGCTAAAATCAGTAAACGTGTACCATGGATTTCATACCCACAGATACACTTATTTGCTAATAATAAGTAAAAGCCTCTAAGATCAGGGAGTGAATAAGGTGTACGAGGGAAAGCAGGTTTCCTAAACGCTATATAACTTGAGGGCACATTCCAGATCTGAGTCTTACTTGGTCAAGTCCATTTTCTCTAATTCCTTGCGATGGATGGAATACTCATTGTTAGGTTTTTTTTTTTTTCATTCCATTAGTCTTTAAGACACATTAGAAGCACCTTAGAGAGCTTCAAAAATATGGGTGCCAGAATCCAGTCTCAAAGCTTATGATTTAATCGGGCTGGGCAGAGGCCAGAGAATCGGGATTTTTAAAAGCTGCCTAGGCCATCCTAATGTACAATCAAGGTTTGAGAACTATCACTTTGCGGGCACTTAAGATGCTGCTGCTCTTAAACCTCACTGATTCACGTAATGCATGTTGCTGTGACTCTTCCTAACTCAGTCATACCTTTGCAATTATTTTCAAAACACCATCAGAAGTGGCTTACAACTCTCCCCAGCTACCTCGTAGCGTCTGACATTTTGCCTTCTCTGGTCCAGGGATGTCACCCTAAGCCAGTGTTGTGGAGTCCTGGGGAGGGCTCCTGCTGCACGTGCCCCCTCCCAGGAAAGTCACATTCTGCCAAGGGCCAAGCGCCCCGACACTATGTAAAACCTCCCATGAATTGTCAGCGAGCGTAGCCTCCAAGTTCTGGTACATAATATCCCACACACATCTTGTTTGAAAATGGTCTTTTGAGCCCCTGAGACAAACTGGTATTCGAATATTCAGAACAAATCCCGTGGCATTCCCAAAACCCTCCTCATTATCCTCCAAACCTATTTGACGACAGAGCCTGTATTTCACTAGAAATTTCCTCTCCGTTTTGATGAATCCCCTGTTAACTCTTATCTTCTCAACTTCTCATTTCTCTTTATTCTTCCCACACATTTTATGCATACACATAGCCCTTACTTCCTAATCTCAAAAGCAGTCCTGCTTCTCTAAGTCTCTCCTACAGAAATGCACATAAAGTTATATATCCAAGGACGCTCACATGCAACATCATTGGCACTAGCATGTAATTAGCAAATACCTAAGTGTTTCTCCATAAGGCAGTGGTTAATAACTCCATGGTATCCCCACATCCTATGCAATATTAATACTACTGAAAGGAAGGAGGTGTATCTGTACGTATATGGAAAATCTCTGATAGATATTTTTAAATAAAAAGACAGCAAGTTGAAGAATATTAAAAATGTAAAAACTTGGTCTAGAAACTAATATAACATTGCATGTCACCTGTACTTCAGTAACAGGAAATGTTCACATTAGTTGTCTATATAGAAATAAGGCACGCATTTAAACACATGCACACACAGAAACACGCAGATACAGAGGCATTAAAATAGAGATATGGAAGAACCCTCCAAACTACTAAAAGTGACTAGATGTAGGGAGGACTTTAGAAATGAGAGTGGGGTGGGATGAACGAAAATTTACACTTTTAATGATGTCTCTAATTCATGCCTTCTTTACATATATTTTCAGATTGTTTCAGGAATCGCTTTAAAATTAAATGAGGGGCGCTTAGGTGACTCAGTTAAGCATCCAACTCTTGATTTCGGCTCAGGTCGTGATCTCAGGGTCATGAGACCTCAAACCCCAAATCAGGGGGCTCCACACTGGGTGTGGAGCCTGCTTCAGATTCTCTTTCTCTCTTCTCTGCCGCTCCCCCCACCCATAAAAAAAAAGACAAAAATTAAATTAAATGAGAAAATTACCCACCAGGTTATAGTAATTAGGTGACTGGTAAACTTGGCAAGATCTTCAGTGCAATGGTGACAGTGGGAGTCAGAAGACATGGGTGAGGAAGAGATCACCTCCAAACCTTTTTGTTGCATTTTTATTATTTTTATTATACTATACAACTTTATTATAATAAATCTATTGTCACACACCCAAAGGTAGATCCAGGATTTATGGCATATGAAGTTTATATAATTGGGGATCTCTCTAAGAAAAACAATAGAAAATTATATCAGAATAAAAAATCACAAATATCCAAAAAAGCAGAAAATATTCACAAATATATTTTATGATTTTTCTGGCACACCTTCAATAGTAATTTTCCAGATATTAGCATCTGGCTCTGGACATCTCATAAGCCTTTCTTCTCCCACTGCTTGTAGTGCCCAGAGCCACAGGGTGTGGTTACGTGACCAGAGATTTTCTGGTCCTGGGCTTTCGTGTCCTGTGCATGGGAGGTCAGCACAGCTGGATGATAAGAATGTTCCTGGAAGACATTCCTATACTAGTATGACTAGCAATAACTTATCTCTGCATGGAAGTGACTGCAAATGATACAACATATTAACCCATAACCAAATATACCTCAAAATCAATTTCTCTTTAGTTGGATTCCCAAAATCCCTCTGATCCCTCCAACACTCTCTGACAGGATGAGAAGTGTGACAGTGAGCGAGATCAGCCTTTGTGGGCCATATGTACCCCAATGTTCATAGCAGCAATGGTCACAATCACCAAACTGTGGAAAGAGCCAAGATGCCCTTCAACAGATGAATGGATAAAGATGTGGTCCATATATACAATGGAATATTACACAGCCATCAGAAAGGATGAATACCCAATTTTTATATCAACATGCACGGGACTAGAGGATATTATGCTGAGTGAAGTAAGTCAAGCTGAGTGTGAAAATAATCCATCCACAGTGGTTGTATCACAAATTTCTTCTAGCAGTTTAGCAGCTGGAATAATTCAAGAGACCATAAATCCAACCGTCTCCCCTCTGTTAAGATCTGATGGTATCACTCTCTGTGTAAAAACCTGTGACAGGTCTTAACTACTCTAGAATCGAGTCCTGATTCCAAAACTTGACTTTGGAAGGCTTTCATAAATGGTCTTGTCCCAAATTTCACAGGTCTCCATCTACCCCCCATGATGTCCCCATGCCAGCCACACCCACCAATCTGAGAGATTAATCTCTGGACGAGATACCCTTCCTTATCCCACTGACTTCCTAGAAAACGTGTCCTTCTCTTTGCTTTGGTAAAAACCTTACTTATCCTATAAGACTCAAGTCAAATAAAATTCTGCCTTCTAGGAAAAGCACAGCACATTCTATCTCATTGGAATTCATTGCTTCCTCTTCAGTCTCCCAAGGCATTTTGCATAGGATTCTATTATTACACATAGCATAACACACGGCAGAGTCGGGCTTGGAGTTGTAACTGTACCCATGCGGACTATATGGGACCCAAGTGGATCTTATTGATCTCTGATCCGCGTGCACGGAGCAAGCGATCAATAAATCTTCGTAGACTTGAATTAGGCTGGATAATTGCAAAATTACATCACTGAAAGTCAGTCTTGTTAGAAAACCTATGAAATGCCAAGTGTGGCCTTTACTGAAGGTTGTATAAGAGAATTACTAAGCAGCTATTGTACCCTAGTGTTAAAAGATATTTCTTTGGGGGGGAAAAAGTGAAAATCATGACCGCCATACAAATATTAAATGAACACTTGAGATTTTAACTCATTAATTAAAGAAGGAGCCAGTAAAAAGTTAAAATTTGTTCAAAGACTTCTGAGACGACACACACATAAGGGTCATCAGAAAAGCTGAAACAAATTTGCAAATAAATACAAAACTGGGGAATAGCCGCAAGGCAACAATCAATTGTAGGGCAACAGACAAAATTTATTTACATTTTTATAGACAATAACCATTTGCATTACTATCAGTTTTTTACAACTTACAGAGTTGTAAAATAGTTCAAAGCCAGTGAAAGACACAGATAACCGGGAAACGTGTGCCAGAAAGGACATCCATTTATCATTTTTGCTCATTTCAGAGTCTGTCACATTTCCTACCAGCCTCCCTCCCATGATCATAATAATTTAAAAGATTATTCTTGATCACAGAAAAGGCAGGTCTCATTAGGATTGCCCTAGCAGCTCACTACATTTTAATTGCCTCTTTACTTGTCCATCACCTCCATTAAAATGTCAACTTTCCAAGGAAAAAGACCAAACCTGTCTTTGTTTTAAATATTAATTCCTGCTCCAATAAATTAATATCTTCTTTGTTTTTATCATAATATTTTGCTCAAGTAAACCCAACATAATCTGTTTTCCCTCAGGTAGGATATTTGTGAACTGTGGAAGCTAACAATATTTCTTTCCCAAGTATGTTTTTATCTTGAAAAATGAGGTCTTCAGTATTAGGGAGTAATGACCTAGTTTGCTGTATTGTTTAATATCACTGCGCTCAAGCACTAAAGAGCATATAACGGTCCTGATATGCTTGTTGAAAGAAATATGACACAATGAAATTCAGCTTTACCATTGGGTCTAAAAGAATTCCAACCATAGGAATACCACTGTTTAGGAACTCTGTTAGCAGTTTCCTACTCCTATTTATAAAAGGACCAATATACGACCCAATTAAGAGATGCTCACTGTGTTTCTATAAAAGATTCAACATATAAATGGATTCTGCACTTGAAAAAAAACATCGTTATGTGTAATTATAATAGAAAACATTGAAAAACTTTTAAATGCCCAACCAAAGGGGTATAGTTTTGGAAAAGGTGATTCATTAATAACATGTATTGTCATGCAGTTATTTTTAAATGATCATTTTGAAAACTATGCTTCCAAAAGAAAAAATATATGATCCATTAAAATGAAATAGAACGTAAAAGATTCATATCTACTGAAAAATATATAATCATTGGAACAAGGCTCAAACAGTAATGATGCATATTGAAAAGAATTGAATTAT
This sequence comes from Ailurus styani, assembly GCA_002007465.1. NCBI lineage: Eukaryota > Metazoa > Chordata > Mammalia > Carnivora > Ailuridae > Ailurus > Ailurus styani. The sequence continues at coordinate 878,301 of LNAC01000200.1, read as the reverse complement.
AGGATACATTTTCTATTTTTGACATTTCCTTTGTGTAGTTACATCAATGTGTTAGACATTTTTAAAAAAGAAAGGAAGGAAGAAAGAAGTGGTGTTTTATAAAATCTCTTCAGTAGCCTGTGATTTGGCTCCTTGTAATAGAGTAAAGTAAAGGGTTTCATTATGCTTTGTTTTGCTAACAGACGTCTGATGTCCTTCTCCTGGTGTGATTTTCATTATAGCTATTTTCAAAGTGCTTGAATTGGGATTAGTTACTTAGTAAGAGGCTCCTTGTTCTTTTAGTCACTAACATGAGTTTTATATGGCCTGAAACACAGAATTCTTCGCTTTGTTGAGTCCTTTCAAGGGCTAGGACACCATGACCTTGAAAAGTCCAGAAGAGGAACACAGACTACAATGATACCACCATTCAAGCAAGAGGTCTTGGATTTATCATGAGCCCTCCAACCCTTCCACAGGGCCCAGGACCTAAACAGACTTGACCATGCTTGGTTTCAGGAGTGATGTTATGAGACTGAAATCTTGTTCGCTGGACTTATTCACGGAAGTTGGCACCTGCAGGAAACAAGCCACAGGGGAGTGCCGTGTTCCATGAAGATCCGCTTACAGAAAACATCCCACTGGTCAAAGGACATCTTGTGACTAAAGGTAACCCCAGAACAGATTTACATTCTGTGGAATGTAGAAACAGCCGTTTCCAGCATCCATAACACACTCTGGGGGAAGCAAGTACCTATGACCTAATAAATAACAGTTCATATTTATAAATTCCCTTCGTAGTTAATAAATGCATATGTCCATTCCTATGCCCTCACCTCCTCTCATGTTCTAGATAAAAAGCTAAACCAAACTTCCGGTCTGAATTGAGGAGCTTCCATACTGGGGTGCTTCTGAATGTGTCATCTTTACTTAACAAATACTATATGGGGGGGTAGGGAGGGAAAAGTAATGAAACAAGATGGGATGGGGAAGGAGACAAACCACAAGAGACTCGTAATCTCACAAAACAAACTGAGGGTTACTGGGGGGGTGGGAGGGTAGGGATAGGGTGGATGGGGTATGGACATTGGGGAGGGTTTGTGCTTTGGTGAATGATGTGAAAAATGTAAGCCTGATGATTCACAGACCTGTACCCCTGGGGCATAAAATAAAAATAGAATAAAAAAATAAAAATAAAAAAAATACTATATGAGTATTATGTGCATAAAATACCATATTAATTAGGACTGGAGACTCGTGTGTATTGGAGGGGGTAGGCTTGTATTCACCCATTAAAAGCAGATGGATGTTCTCAATCAACCAAATTTGGGTTCAGATATGGAGACTGATAATGCCACACACTCGCCAACACGGTATGGACAGTTGTTGCTCACAAAATGAAGCGCTCTGTGGAGAGCTGGGTGGGCTCCCAAACATGGCTAAGAATGCCCTGAGAGCACAGAGAGAAAAAAACAATGGCTTGGGTTTGGGGGCTGGTTGTGGGATGATGTGAGTGTTCCTGCCTACAGGCCGAAGCTTCCACTGCTTGAACTTTGTGCTGATGACAAAGGAGGAAGAACCTGGGCTTTCTTATCACCCTTCCCAAATGTGGGGCAAAAGGGAAAGAAGAGTGATGGGGATTAAAAGCTGTCAGTAGTCAAACATCAAAAATGGAGTCAGACTGTTTCTTATAGGAAGATAAAGAAGTGGGTATTCAAAGTAAGTATATATTCCTTACTATTCCTATTAAAAACTCTTGCTCCCCCAAACTGTTCCCTCCAAAGACACTTACCCCTGCAAATTATAAATTGGAATTTATAATCTAGTATGAAGAACAATAAGCAAGCCAATAATTAAAAGTATAGGGGAAGAATAAGAGTCAATGATACACACAGTTAAGCAGTGGGAGCAGGTAAGAGGAAAGTGTGAGTAGGAGTGGGGAAGGCAAGGCTGGAACCGTCTCGTGAAGAAGTGGAAGGCACGAAGAAAGATTAGGCATTTCTGACCAAGGAAATAGGATGTGTAAGGGCATGGAAGAGAGAGACCATGACCCACAGAGAAGGTTCTCAAGAGATCAGGCATGACTACAGTGTAATAGAGTCCTAGGAAAGGAGGCTGTAAGTTTCCATCCAGAGTAGGTCAGGAATAACCATGCGAATAATATTCTATAAAGCAAACTATGTCATTAAAGGATTTTAAATTTAAAAAGCAGCCAGACCACACACGCATTTCAGAGAAACCACCTGGCAGCCAGTTGAGGGGTGGATGAGATGGAGACCAGACTGGAAGCAAGGATATTTATACAAAGGTTTTGCACTGAAGCAAGAATGAGCTGGGGAAAAAAATGAGCTAAAATTGTCCATGGTATGGAAGGTGAACAGGTGCATGAGGAATTTCAAAGACTTAGATGCCTCAGGACTTGGCGGGTGACTACACAGCTGTGAAGGGCAGGGAGAAAGAGTGAAGGGCAGAGACGATCAGGAGTGACTCCCAACCTTCTGACTTGGGTGCGGAGGCAGAAATAAATGTTTTTAAGAAGTGGAGAATGAGCTGTCTGTGTGACTTCCAGGTGATACCCAAAAAGCAAGAAAGGTAATGAGAGTGGAGACGGAGACAGCACAGCACTCTGGGGGAAGACAGGACGAGGTCCCTTCCCCTTCCAAAAGTACAAAAAGGTCTCAGTAACGTCATAAAATAAAAACATTGTTCCTCAGGACCGCGCTATACTAAAGAGCCTTTGCGTGCGTGGGGGGAAGGTGAGAGCCAAGTCTCTCCAATTATATTTCATCAAAATGTATATTAAGAAGAAGCTGATTTTGTCTTTCCTGAAAAAATTTTTCACATACTTTTAGTGATGTCATCCCGGGTAGAATGTAGAAAACCATGTCAGGAAAAGTCAGAAAATGAAAGTTGGAGCCATGAACAACTACGAGTTGTTGCTTGACTGAAAATGCAGCACACGTGCAAAGCTGTAAGTGTGAACACCGCCAAAGGACACACAGGAAAGGCAGGTCGCCCACCCCTTCCCCGACTTCAGGACGCCCAGTCTCCTCGCGACCGGTGACGACGAAGGCCAGCTCCTTGTGCATTTTCCTGGAAACCTGAACCGCGTCACTGCAAACACAGCAACCGGCTTTCTACCTAATCTTCCAAAAGGATTTACTATCAAGAAATCTATTTTCCAGTTGCAAGACCCACAGAGCCAGAACTGCCCCGTAAGTAAATAAAGCAGCCCAGGAATAGATCAAAGTAACCAATGACTCTTAGGCCCAGTTGAGTCAGTTTTTACAGGTTGAACGATTTATTATCTGCTCTTTTCTCCGGCAAAGTTTCAGTTTCTCCCATCAGGGCTGTGGCTCCAAGTGACCACCAGTCTCTCCCCACTGAGCTCTGAAAACCATCTCCCTGTGGAGCCAACCAGCAACAGCACTACTTATCCGGGAATAATCTGGAAGGAGGGATGCGGAAGTTGGGGTTAAGACGAGTTGCCAGGGGGAAATGCTTCGGGAGATGCTTTTAGTTTCTTCTATTTCAAAACAGAAGATTAGAGGAACTAAATCATGACCACAAAAAACGTCAATCCTGAAATGTCTTATTGAGTCGTTATCCTAGGATCCTTTTAGATATGAGATGCTTGGATAAGGCAAAAAAATGTTTAAATAACCATTTTCTGATTATAAAAGGGGTTGTTGTATATTATGTGAAAGAATGTATAATTCATAAATTATATATTTATGATTCATAATTCATATATAATTTTATATAATGCATATTATATGTGAATTTATATATAATGCATATTATATAAAAATTCATATAATTCATATATGAATTTATATATTATAAATCATATAATTCCTATATGAACTTATAATTCATAAATTATACATGTATAATATGAAATAATATATAATTCATATAAAACGTGAAAACCCCAGGAAAATAGAGCGAATGTTAAAATAATCATTATGCCATGATCCAAAGATCACTACAGCTATGCTCTGTCTGGCTACACTCTATCTATACACATTACAGTTGTGCTCCCAATCTTATTTGAGTTTTTCCCTCCAATGTGCTAAATTTCCTACTGACTCAAATCAAAAGAAGTAACTCATTCAAATGGGCTCTTTGTGTCTCTGTCCCCGAGCAGGGAGCCAGCTGTTTCGGCAGGTGTGGGAACGAGGCAGAGTCCCAGGCAGCAGGTGTCTACGACATCCCCTCCCTGTACCCGCTACCTCCTCCAGCGGGGCCACGAGCGACAGAAACTGTTCAAAAACCGCACTCTGTGGAAGGTAGAGATGAAGCAAAAATGATCTGCACCTGGGAGGAAGATTTTGTTGTTTCTTTTAGGAATTTCTTTAAATAGTGGTTAAAACAGATTTGCCTGGGAGTACTGTTGGTTCAGCTTCAGCACCGGGAGAAAGCTCGAAGGTAACTAGGGAAGATTATCTGTGCCTATTGGTTTAATACCAGGCTGGCTCCAACCTCTCCAGCAGCCAGATTGTTTTCCCCCCATAGTTAAAAATAAATAAGTAAAGGAAAAGGCTACAGGGAGTGGGGAAGAGCACACAGAGGCGGATATGGTCAGAAATCTTCCAGTTACAATTTTTTATTCCATATATTTACACAGAATATATATCTATGTACTCCATATATTTACATATTTTTTTAAAGATTTTATTTATTTATTTGACACAGAGAGAGAGATTACAAGTCGGCAGAGAGGCAGGCAGAGAGACAGGGAGAGGAGGAAGCAGGCTCCCCGCCGAGCAGAGAGCCCGATGCGGGCCTCGATCCCAGGACCCTGAGATCATGACCTGAGCCGAAAGCAGAGGCTTTAACCCACTGAGCCACCCAGGCGCCCCATATATTTATATTCTGTAACTTAAAGCTACTTTTAAAATACAGTTTCTGATGGAAGTAGGGTATTTCTCACTGCCTGAAAGGATATCGAATACCATTCCAATGCACTCTAATGCAATTAATGACTCATAGAGTATGAATCAACACAGGAAATCAAGTTACCTGGTTAACCTAGAACATACCATCAAATGTTCTAACCACATTATATCCTTATGATCAAATAAAGTCAGTAGATTTAACTGTTTTTACATCAGACACTGTTGTATTGCTACCTTTTTTCAAAGTGACGGTATTACTGAACACGAGGCAAAAACAAGTGTGTATGCCAATAAGAATAGCAAGTATGTTCTGGACACTGGGGAGGGTTCGTGCTGTGGTGAGGGCTGTGACAGGTGTAAGCCTGATGATTCACAGACCTGTACCCCTGGGGCAAAGAATAACAATAAAATTTTAAAAAAAAAGAATAGCAAGTACNTGTTTTTACATCAGACACTGTTGTATTGCTACCTTTTTTCAAAGTGACGGTATTACTGAACATGAGGCAAAAACAAGTGTATATGCCAATAAGAATAGCAAGTATGTTCTGGACACTGGGGAGGGTTTGTGCTGTGGTGAGGGCTGTGACNGGCTGTGACAGGTGTAAGCCTGATGATTCACAGACCTGTACCCCTGGGGCAAAGAATAACAATAAAATTTTAAAAAAAAAGAATAGCAAGTACGAAGGGGAAATTCTGCTAAAGACAGTTGTAGTATAGCAAAATGAATAAAAACATATTTTCCACCTAAAAATAAGCATTGCATATCATCTCAAAATGGAAAACATCCTTGGTAATCATACCGTCTCATCTATTACACTACTGCAGATACCCTAAGAGGTCAAGAAAGTTGATTTTACCATCACCTTTCCTAAATTAGGCTAATGTTGAGAAGTCTTTACTGACAATCAACTTTGCTACGAATAAAAAATTTATTCATCATTTTGGATGTGTTTGGTTTTATTTTTGCTCTTGGCTCAAGTCTAAGGATCTAGCATGGTAATCTTCTGGTTTTTGGAGGAAAATTAGAAGCCTACGGAATAACATTGGACAGTCCACCCAGTAAATGAAGAGCCATTTAGGCCTGTTTAAAACAAAACAAAACAAAACAAAACAAAACTAATTTAAGCATAATACCTGGACTATTATACCTACTCCCTTAACCAGGCAAACTGAACAGGTGTCAGGCCCTTCTGACCAGACACAACTTTCTAAACATAAATCCAAGGGCACTTTAACCTCAGTCTTCCGTGCGTCCGTTGGCATCTCCTAGAATGTATATTCTGTGTTCCAAGAGACCATCATGGTCCAGTAAGGAAGACAAACAACTGAAATCTAAAGTATTCACTTTGTTGTCAACTAGCCACACCCACGCACTCAGATTCAAACTGGAATTTACAATTACCATAATCCCTTGGGGTTTTCCAAATTGGCTCCCATTAACCCACATCATCCTTATACCTAGGCACCCTCACTTGCTCCTTCTGACTAAGTGTATTTTCAGAAAAGCAAACACATGGACATTTAAAAATATTAAATAGTTAAAAAGAAAATTTAAGCAACAGAAAAATGTATGTGGGACAAGGTAAGTATCATTTGCTATCCAGATTCCCAGTCCCTCAGACCCTCTTTGTAGCCACCACTGACACCATATTTCCCTCTCCTTCTAGAAACAGTCCCAGATAGATACGCACACAGGTGTGTTTATATAAATGCGTAGCTCTTTTGATTTTTTCCCACAAAATGGGAGCCTACTATACATAATGTGTTCTTTCTTTGTCCATGTTACACGGTTAATATGAAGATCTAAGTGGAGGATATTATTATATGTGTCTGTATTTTATTCTTAAAAGCAACCTATGGATTCCTATAGATTACTCAAGCTTGTAAAGATCATTTTCACCTACAACAATCATAAAAGTGTCAATTCTGTCCTCACCCAGATGTTGAGGAAAAACAGACCAAGGACAGACAGCCCAGAGTACTCCCCTGTCCATTGTCCCCTGCCTGCTCTCCCCTTCCTGGGTCCTACTAATTAACTCTCAGAGGGCTATGAACCCATAGTATTGTTCATACTGTTAATAGTTCATATTGTTCATATTGTTAATAGTACTGTTATCCTGCCCAGACTTCTTCATCTCAGCACCCTGAGACCTAAGTCAGAAGCACCAGAAACTTGAACATAGGCAGGGCCATTTCCTCAGGTATGTGGAGTCATTATTTTTGTTGATTTTTCCCCCTATTCCTTCGGACAGAGAGAATAAGACCTTAATAACTTCGCTTTCTTATATATGAAATGCTGGGGGCAGTAAGTCTTGACTTAATGGGAACACCGAGAACAGCAACAAAATAAAAATAGTAATAAAAGTTAAAAACTATGAACCAGGGTAGCCAGATTATCGTGGACCACAGATTCTGATTTCTCTCCAGTGGACTTCCAAATTGCTTCAAGTTCAAAGACACATCATGGCATTGCACACCTGGGTGTGACAGAAAAGGCTATTCCTGTGAGTTAGAACAGCACAGAGATCAGATGCACCTCTGCAGGGACTTCCCTCCGTCTACCTGCCCAGAACACTGCAAGCTCTCCGACAGCTCGAGATCAAGCTTTCCTGCATGAGAATTCCGCGATACAAAGCGTAATGAACACAAGCAGTGGGCCTCAGCACTTGTGGCTGCTCTACCGTTTTCCCAGGGCATGTGTACCATATGTTTTCCCTTTCTCTAAGCTTCTACTTTTGGTTCCTCCTGAAGGCACATCTCATTCACTACTGTTGGCGTATGTGCCTATGCTTTTCAGTAAGTGAATAACCCATTGAAAACAATGGTACATACCATCACCCCATGCTTTATGCTGAGACATATACGATAACCATCGGAAAGCAGAAATATTTAGTCTAGGGACAAATGCACATGATACACACTTTATTTCAAAGAACTTAAACTCAGGCCATTTGGGAGAAGATAGGAATACAAAATTGAGCTGCATATGGTTTCAAAAATGAGAAGAGAGTTTATCATTGATGAGATATGTACTCAATCACTGGTGAAACTGTAAGGTTTTATTCATGAAGTACAGAAATAAGAAAAATAAGTCATAATTTAATTGTGGATATATCTACGATTGTAGGTACGTTCCCATTTTTTGTGAAATGTTTATATTTAAACTTTCATAGGGTATCATTTCTGAAATGAGTATTGTCCCCTTATATTGACACTTCACTCTCTCCTTCATCTTTTGAACAGCTCGTATCTTCTAGATACATCTGCTGAGATGCTCTCCACAGGAAGTATATACTCCACAATAAAATTTATTTAATTCATCATACTTTAGGTAAGGGAAACAAATGGATAATTCAATATCACATTTACATCTGTAATATCTGATTATTCTAATAACTAACTTGAGATCCCTCATAATGTGGATCCCTGAATGCAAAACCAATATATATTTCATGCGTGTTCACTTTTGCTAATGATATAATTAACAACTCTTCCTTTGATCATGCTCTCCAAAAGGTAAGATCTACATTAACTTCAAACATTTGGTAACTTGTTTTATAAAACTTCAAGATTTTCATCCATTTAAACCTACATTAATCAATAATGCTGATAATTATAGCATTATAATTTAGTGAGTGTCTACCATGTCCCATTTAGTGCTTATAACAACCTTGCAAAGTACATATTATTACCAAGGCAGGAAACTGACACCCAGGGAAGCTATTTAATATATCAAGTATTTATATGGCATTATGAAATTCAAACCAAAAGCATTCCATGCTCATGGACTGGAATAATAAACTTTGTTAAAATGTCTATGCTGCCCAGAGCAATCTACACATTCAATGCAATCCCTATCAAAATACCACTGATATCTTTCACAGAGCTGGACCAAACAATCCTACAATTTGTATGGAATCAGAAAAGACCCCAAATAGCCAGAGGAATGTTGAAAAAGAAAACCAAAGCTGGGGATATCACAATTCAGGACTTCAAGCTCTATTACAAAACTCTAATCACCAAGACAGTATGGTACTGGCACAAAAACAGACACACAGATCAATGGAACAGAATAGAGACCCCAGAAATGGTGACCCTCAACTCTACAGTCAATTAATCTTCAACAAAGCAGGAAAGAATGTCTAATGGAAAAAAGACAGTCTCTTCAACAAATGGTGTTGGAAAAACTGGACAGCCACATGTAGAAGAATGAAACTGGACCATTTCCTTATACCACACACAAAAATAGACTCAAAATGGAAGAAAGACCTCAATGTGAGACAAGAATCCATCAAAATCCTTGAGAACACAGAGCAACCTCTTCGACCTCAGCCACAGCAACTTCCTGAAAGACATGTCTCTAAAGGCAAGGGAAACAAAAGCAAAAATGAACTATTGGGACTTCATCAAGATTAAAAGCTTTTGCACATCAAAGCAAACAGTCAACAAAACTAAAAGGCAACCCACAGAATGGGGGAAGATATTTGCAAATGACATATCAGATAAAGGGCTGTGTATCCAAGATCTATAAAGAACTTATCAAACTCAACACCCAAAAAACAAATAATACAGTCAAGAAGTAGGCAGAAGACATGAACAGACACTTTTCCAAAGAACACATATGAATGCCCAACAAACACATGAAAAAGTGCTCAACATCACTAGCCACTGGGGAAATATAAATCAAAACCACAATGAGATACCACCTCACACCAGTTAGAATGGCTAAAATTAACAAGACAGAACAACAAATGCTAGTGATGATGTAGAGAAAGAGGAACCCTCTTACACTGTTGGTGGGAATGCAAGCTGGTACTGCCACTCTGGAAAACAGTATGGAGATTCCTCAAGATGTTAAAAATAGAGCTACCCTATGACCCAGTGATTGCACTACTGGGTATTTACCCCAAAGATACACCCCAGTGTTCACAGCAGCAATGTCCACAATAGCCCAACTGTGGATGGAGCAGAGATGCCCTTCAACAGATGAATGGATAAGGAAGATACGATTCATATATACAATGGACTATCACTCAGCCATCAAAAAGGGTGAATACCTATCATTTATATCAACATGGATGGAATTGGAGGGTATTAAGCTAAGTGAAATAAGTCAATCAAAGAAAGACAATTATCATATGGTTTTACTCATATGTGGAATATAAGAAATAGCACAGAAGATCCTCGGGGAAGGAGGAAAAACTGAATGGGAAGAAATCGGAGAGGGAGACAGACCAGGAAAGACTCTAGACTCCAGGAAACAAACTGAGATTTGTAGACAGGGAGGTGGGTGAGACAGGCCAACTAGGTGATGGACATTAAGGGGGGCACATGATGTGATGAGCACTGGGTATTATATTCAAATAATGAATCACTGAACACTACATCAAAAACTAATGATGATCGACATGTTGGCTAATTGAATTGAATTTAAAAAAAAAGAAAGAAATTCAAACCTGTTGTAGACAAGCTCTTTTTACATGGCGAAGAGTGAAGGCATGGCAACGGGTTTTTACGATTGCCACCAACAACAGCAGAAGAACTGGGGAGGAATCCTCTGTCTTGGTTCTGTTTTAATAGTCCGAGCGAAAGAACACGATAGACCAACTGGAGCCACTGGCTCGCTCCAGGCCCAATCAATCATTTTGGTGATATGCATATAGCATTGCTATTGGCCAGACTGAAATCTGTTTTTTTTTAAAGATTTGACAGAGAGAGAGATTACAAGTAGGCAGAGAGGCAGGCAGAGAGAGAGGAGGAAGCAGGCTCCCTGCTAAGCAGAGAGCCCGATGCAGGGCTCGATCCCAGGACCCTGAGATCGTGACCTGAGCTGAAGGCAGAGGCTTTAACCCACTGAGCCACCCAGGTGCCCCAGACTGAAATCTTATACCCACTTGGTGGTCAATGGACAGAAAACAGAGTGGAAGCCCCACCACCATTCTATGGAATGGGGTAGGGATGAAGAAGTTCCCACAGAAAGATGAGTAATCTTACCACAGGAAGGACGAGAATCCCACATTAAACACACACACACACACACACACACACACAGAAACAGCACAACCCAACCTCAGATCCCTTTAACACACCTCCCATTAAGAAGTGGGTCTAAGTCTCCTGGGCTTGAATTTGGCTCTGTGCCAGTTCGACTAACAGACTGTGGTAGGAGTGACACCATCTAGTTTCCAGCCCAAGGAAGTCAAAAACTGGCAGCTATTCCATCTCTTGAAATGCTCACTCTTGGAAACCAGCCACAGTGCTACAGCTAAGTTTGTGGGGAAGGCCATGCAGAGAAGCAGCAAGGTCTCAGCCCCCAACCCCCAGCAGAGCTCACAGCCTACAGCCAGAGCCACACTGCCAGTCAGGTGTGTGAGCCATCTTCTAAGTATGTTCTCCATCCCTCAGCCAAGGCTCTCCAATAATGCTGCATGGAGTAGAGGTAAGAGGCCTGCTGGAAATTGCATGTTTGTGATCTAAGTACGGGGGGCATTGCTAAAATATCTGGAAAAAATAGACTATAAACTAGTAGCACTAGTTAATTCTGAAGAACAAGCCTTGGGGTTTGAGGAAGCAACTGATATCTACCTTCTGTACCATTTTTATTTCTTACAATGAACATGCATTTATTTTATACTTTTAAATGACGTGAAGTTAGATTTAGTAAGGAAATCTAGCAAAATGTTAGCACCAAGTATCATGATTATGAGATTACAAGGGTTTTACATGGACATTTAATACCTAAATCATATACAGATAGTGAACATCTATTTCCCCATAGTTCTCAAAGAATTTCAAATTCTTACCCACTAAGATCCCAAGTTTTATATAACGGAAAAAAATCATCATACATTACCTGGATGTTTCACGCAAAATCAACTGCTAATTTAGACCAAACTCAGATTCACGTATGAAGAGAATTATTCACGCCTGCATGCACCAAGAACCATTATGGGAAAGCTTTGTTCTAGAACACAGCACCAATAAGTACACTGCAAAGCACTCCCTGATTAAACCTTTTTTGTTCTTGGGGCTTTTGTCCTGCTACAGCAGCATTTCCGGGAAAGGAGATTGAAATATGCCCTTGCTTAGTGTTAACGGTTAAGTGGGAAGATGGTAAGGAGCCCATGTGTGTCGACGTCCGAGGCTCAAGCAGTGCTAAGGGAAACTAAATCTCTGATACTTGCGAAGCTTTCACACATACGTAAAAGCTAGAAAATTTAGTTAATACGATACTTCAGATCCTCTTCAGTTTTAACTGAATATTTTCTCTGGGCACAAAATTTCAGGGTACTCACACTATGCTTCCTGATTTTCTATCAGTGGGTTGAGTAATTTTCAGTCCAAATTATAATTTAATTAAAATTAATTTAATTAAAAATTAAATTAAATTAAATTAAATTAATTAAATTATAAGTTATCAAAGATNTCAGTCCAAATTATAATTTAATTAAAATTAATTTAATTAAAAATTAAATTAAATTAAATTAATTAAATTATAAGTTATCAAAGATAAGCATTTGTTCATTCATTTATATATTCAACCTATAGCTAAAGAGCAGGTACCATTTGACAGGTATTCTCCTGAAGAAATATGAAAGTCGAAGAGACATAATGGATAGTTCTTACTCTTATCTAAACGTCCAAAAGGATGATCTCTTATCTGCCGTGGGCTATGTTAGCTGCCTACCCAGCTATGATCCTGCTCTCTATAGAATGAACTCATAGAAACCGAGAGCAGAATGGTGGTTGCCAGGGTCTTGGGGAGCGGAGGAAGTGGGAGGATATTGGTTAAAGGATACAAACTTTCAATTATAAGATGAATAAGTTCTGGAAATGTAACATACAGCATGGAGACTGTAGTTAATAAAGATGTATGGTGTATCTGAAATTTGCTAAAAGCATAGATCTTAAGAGTTCTCAACACATGCACAAAACACCAGGAACTAGATAAGGTGATGGATTTGTTAATTAGTTTGATTGTTATGATCATTTTACAATGAATACATATAACAAATTATCACACTGTACACCTTAAATATATACAATTTCTATCTGTCAATCATGCCTTAATACAGCTAGGGGGGAAATGGGCAGAAGACTTAACAGATATCTCACAAGAGAAGACTGCCAGATGGCAAATAAGCATATGAAAAGATGCTCCTCACGCATCATTTGTCATCAGAGAAATGGAAATGAAAACAAGATACCACTACAGATCTATCAGGATGGCCAAAATCCAGAACACAAAACCAAACGCTTGTGGGGATGTGAAGCAAAAGGAACTCACATCCACTGCTAGCAGGAATGCAAAATGATACAGACACTTTGGAAGACAGTTTGATAGCTTCCTACAAAACTAAACATACTTTCACCCTACAATCCCGCAATCATACTCCTTGGTATTTACCCAGAGGAGCTGAAAACTTTTGTCCACACAAAAGTCTGTACACAGACGCTTACGGCAGTTTTATTCATTAATGCCAAAATCTGGAAGCAACCAAGATGTCTTTCATGTAGGTGAAGGAGTAAATAAATTGTGGTACATCCAGACAATTGAATGTTATTCAATGTTACAAGGAAATGAGCTATCAAACCATAAAAAGACATGGAGGGGGCACCTGAGTGGCTCAGTTGGTTAAGCATCTGCCTTTGGCTCAGGTCATGACCCTGGAATCCTGGGATCGAGTCCCACAATGGGCTCCCTGCTCGGTGGGGTGTCTGCTTCTCCCTTTGCCTGCTGCTCCCCCGCTTGTGCTCCCACCATCTCTCTCTCTCTCTCTCTCTCTCTCTCTCTGTCATTCTATCTCAAATAAATAAATAAAATCTTTAAAAAATATAAAATAAAAGAGCAAAAATACTTTAAAACAAAAGACCACGGAGGAAACAAATGCATTTTGTTACGTGAAAGAAGACAATGTGAAAAGGATACATATGGTATGATTCCAATACTATGACTTTATCAGGAGTTACGGGGAAGGAAGTGATGAGTAGGTAGAGCACAGGAGAACTCCATGGCAGTGAAACTATTCCATATGACACTACCATGCTAGATACAGGCCTTTACACATTTGTCCAAGCCCACAGAGTATGCAACACCAAGAGTGAAGCCTAATGTAAACTATGGACCTTGGGTGACAATGATATGTCAATGCACACTCACTCTGGTACAAGGTGTTGATACTTGGGATGGTTGCAGGGCCGGGGGACAAGGGATATATGTACGGCAACTCTGTACTTTCTGCTAAATTTTTCCTTGAACCTAAAATTGCTCTTAAAAATAAGGCTTATTAATTATAAAACCAGAGTCAAGGGAAAACGTTACTAATCATCATCTCTAGGCAATGAAAATATGCTTAGTTTTTCTTTCCTTTTTCATACTTTTCTATATTGTACAAATTAGAATGTCTGTATTAGGATGTTTTGATTTATTTTCCAGTCACAAAAAAATGAATGTACATTTACCGGTGAGGTCTGAAGATCCTCCCCTTTCTCTTACTTCCCGCCATTGCTACTCTCATCTTCCATAAACTCATGCAGTCACTGCTGCAAGAGTGCCCCAAGTTCCCCATGCTCACGTCTACGCTCAGCTTCATTCTATATATGTTATTCTTCCTTAAGTACCATTTCACCATGCTATTACTTTTTTCGAAATCTGAGCTGTATCCACTGTTCTCTTCTGAAATCCCTCCCATCTATGCAGGACTGCTGCTCCCTCTCTCCGCACACGCACACTTCTCCATTCATCTTCTTCAAATGCTCCAATCCACAGTGATTGTTTTTATTCTGAGACTTTCTATTAAAAGCACCGGCCAAGGCTTTGGGAAATTGACTGTAAACCAATATGCACAATGTATTGGTTTCACGGTCTGTAGTACACAGTAGAATCTCCGAAACCAGATTTCAAACCCTGTCATTTCGGGGACCATGCGTTACCTTTGCCGTCCATATTATCCCCTCCATTTGTAATGCATCACATGACATGATATATGGAACCTGCTTTAAGATACTTTAGTAAAACTACATGGGGGGAATAGATTTTTTTAAAAAGAGGAATACAGGGTTGATCTTTGCTGAATACAGACAGTGATTATGTGGAGACTTTTAAAAATACTATTTCCCCTAATTGGTGCGATTTTTAAAATTTTCCATAATAAGAGTTGTTTTTTCTTTTTAAGGATTTTTATTTATTTACTTGTCAGCGAGAGAGAGAGTGTGTAAGAGAGAGAAAGAGGCAGGCACAGGGAGATGCAGGCTCCCCACTGAGCAAGGGGCTGGATGCAGGACTTGATCCCAGGACTCTGGGATCATGATATGAGCCAAAGCCTGACATTAACCCACTGAGCCACCCAGGTGTCCCCATAATAAGAGTTCTGACAAAGGAACTGTGAAGAGCTTAAGACTATTAAATGCCATTTCTGAAACTGAAAATTATGTAATTATGTAAGTCATGTCTTGAAGTCTCCCAAACTATTTATATAATCAAATCCATTTCTTTGGCACATATATGCCTTCATTTTTAATATAAACCATCTAGCTTACACAAAAGTTCCTATTGGCTCTACATCATAAAATGTGTTTCCATTTATATAAATAAATTATGCAAAGATTAAATAATCTAAAAATTAATTTGGAAAATGAATTATCTGACTTGTGACATTTTCCCTGTCCAAAGAAAAAGTGAGATGCCCCCCTTCTCTTAATTTTGCATCATTTACATATACTGACCTCAATCTGGGTCACAAAAAGGTAATATTATTGCAGTTAGTATGATTAATTCACTTATTTGTTTATTTAGTTTGCAAATCATTTTAATTAAATAGAAATGTCAAGGGAGTTGAGCCTTCACATTTAGAGTTTTTAAAAAATGATATAAGCAGAAAGATGCTTTTAAATCATGACAAAAACATGCTAGTTTTGGAAAGCACTTTTTCATATTAAAAACACAATTAAAAAACCCTGGCCCCTTCCCCCCAACGGGCCCTCTTCAGTGGCAATAAATGGAAGCTTGCAAAAGTGCCACTGTCCCCATTTAGCAACTAGAAAAATCTAGGCTCACAAATCTCAGCAGAGGCCTCTACGTCTCCACATTCATCAGTCCACAGCAGAGGTTCAAGTAGAAAAATAGCACGCCGGTACGCACCGAGTAATGAGCCCGCATGTGCCTTCCAATAGATGGGAATGCCCGCCATCCTCCTGACTCGTCATAACCTCTGTTCCTGTCATGCTTTCCAAACACCTGATAATGTGGTCTCTAGCCTGGAGATTGTGCACAAGGGCTTATCTTTCCAAACCTCATTTTCCTCACTTACTATGTTGAGATAATAACACTATGTACCCCATAGAGCTGTGGTTATTAAGTGAGATAATGCATGGGCAGTGGTCACAGTGCCTGGCATAAAACAGTCTCAAAATGTGAAAATAATAATAAAACTTCAAAGAGTAGTTATGGAACTACTTATTCTTCTATTTATTTTCAACATTTGAGGTTTTGGGGATAGTTACAGAAAGAAGACACCGTTCCCTCGGTAGAATTCTTGCCTCCCATGGCCCCAAACTGCTTCTAGTCTGGGCACCCCCTCACCCATAGACTTGCTTGAATGAGGATCTGGAAAGAGGCAACTCCAGGAACCAATTGTGGTGTCCAATTTAAGAAAAAAATATAAAATGACAAATTCAGAATTATGCTCAAATGCGTGTGCTTGTTTAGAAAGAGTAATCACCAAGAAATTATCAACAAAAATCTGAAAAACACTACCGTTATTACAAAATCCAGACACACAATGTGTTTTTATTAACGAGGTGACTAGTATGCATCCAGAAAATATTTTTCTGCTTTTTTTCTGTAACCTGTATACACTGATTGCTTCCTTACATGGCAACAATTTCATAATCTCATTTTCTCTAGAAAGCATAGAATGTTAATTTAGTCTTTCCTCTAGCGTGGCTGACTGATTTTTTTTTTTTAGTTTTGATAGTCTATACTCATAAAACATGCAACTTCACTCATAGATGTACCTTCTGTTTGCCGTACTACTACAGAAGAGTGCCTCAGAAACACAGAAATTCTGATAAATTCTATCTCACACTGTTTCCATAAAAAATGTAGAGTACATTTATAATTTTATACGCTGCATTATATTCCTGAGAAAAATGAGAGATTAGAGAAACATGCCTGAGGTTACACAGCTGCCAGATTGCTGAGCTGGGATTCCATTTCTGACAGCTGGCATTCATTATTCCTCACATTTTTACCCACCCCTCCACACTATGCCTTCCAAACTAATACCCACACCTCTGACATCTTGATCAACTGTGAAGAGGGGAAGGGAGAGGAAAGGAGACAAAGTAGCATTTACTCAGTATTTGCTGTGCGTCAGGCTCTTCGGTTTGGCGCTTTCCTTATCTCATTTACTCCTCAAAGTAACTCTGAAAGGTCAATGTCATTTCCCCCAAGTCACAAATGAAGAAACTGATCTTGAGAAGTTCAAGGTCACGATGCGAATACAGAGATGACTTTATGGGTCCTAAATCCATGTTCTTTCCACCACACATATCTGATTCCTTTTAGATGCAAGAGAAAAATGTGGAGTGCCTGGGAGAAAACTATAAAATTCAACTCCAAACTAACTTATTTTTAGCAAATGCTCTTGTTGCTTCCCCGGCCTTTCCTGAGTTGTAAATGGAATGGATCGGGGAAAAGCACTCATTGTCTGTCACTCTAAACACTCCTTGATGATGGCTAACCTCACGCAGACCCACAGGGGCCACTGGACGCGTGACAAACCCACGTTGGTGAGGAAGGGAAAGAAAGCGTTGGAAATACGCAGTTGCATATTTCAGTATTTACAGTACACATACATTTTGGCTGCATCTGTACAATGTTTGGTACCTAAAAAGCATTTCCAGATCCCTCAACATCATTTGGCTACTTTCTTCCCCCCAATTTGGCTACTTTTTATCCCTAAAAACACTAATACGCTCTTCCCCACATTTGTCCACAATCCTAATAAAACCAACTATCCCCTTGTGATTACTGTCGTGTTTTTGTGGGGGTTTTTGGTTTTTGGAGCAATTGATGATGCAGGGGAAAGGACTGCCTTCTTTTTATTTCTTAGGTTTTGGGGGGCAAAATATACATAAAATTTACCATTGTAACCATTTTTAAGCCTACACTGCAGTAGCATTAAGTACCTTCACAGTGTTGTGCAAACATCACCTTCCGTCGCCACAGCTCCTTCATGTTCCCACGCTGACACTGTGTAACCATCACCAGTCATTCCCCATGTCCCCTCCCTCCAGCCTCCGGCATCCACCACTCCTTCTGTTTCTATGAGTCGGACAACTCGACGTACCTCCCCTCAGCGGAACCGTACAGCATTTGTCCTTTCGTATCTGGCTTATTTCCCTTAGCCTCATGTTCTCGAGGTTCATCGATGTTACCGCACGTGCCACAACTCTGTGCCCTTGTAAGGCTTGGACAGTATTTGTCATATGTAGACCACACTCTGTTCATCAAGCTGTCCGTCAAGAGACATTTCAGTAAAGTTTGCACCTTCTGTGAAGCACGCTGATGCGAATGCTGATGTACAAATATCTGTTCCATAATTCAAGGGGAGGAAGTTGGCACTATAACTAGGAGGGGGGTGACTGGACCATATTGTGACTCTACGCTCAAGATTTTAAGAGACTGTCAAATGTTTACTAAGTACGTGTACAATTAAAGTTGTTCATCAAAGGTGGGAAGATATCGGCCATTATTTATTCAAATATGTTTTTGACTCCTTTCTACCTCTCTTCTCCTTCTGGAATTCCCATGTTCCATACGCTGGTTGCCTGGGGGTACCTCACAGGTCTCTGAGGATTTGTTCATTTTTCTTTATTTTTTCCCCTCCTTTATTCAGATTAGATAAATTTGATTGACTTATCATCATGTTTTCTTCTTTCTTCTGCCATCTCGTGTCTGCTGCTGAGCACCTTTAGTGAATTGTTCATTTTACTGTCTTCTGCAATTCCAGAATTTCCATTTGGTTTTTTTAATAACTTTCATCTTTTCATTCGGATCATTTATTAGATGAATCAGTGTCCTCATCCCTTCCTTCAAGGATTCAGACATGCTTTCTTTTAGTTCTATGAGCTTATTTATAATAGCTACTTTGAAGTCTGTCTTCCAAGTCCAAAATCTGGGATCCCTCAGAAAGAGAGTCTACTGATTAATTTTTTCCTTGTGAATGGGTCACACTTTCCTGTTTATTTGTATGTATCATAAATTTTGTTGAGAACTGCACCTTTCAGATAACATTTTGTAACAAACCTGGATTATGATGCCTCAGATATGGATTTTTCTTATTTTTCATCTTTATTTAGTGATACATTCGTATTAACACTACAGAGTGTGTCTGACCTGTGGTGTCTGGACAATGAAGTCTCTGCTAACTTTTTTTTAAAGACTTTATTTACTTATCTGACAGAGAGAGAGGGACAGAGCACAAGCAGGGGGAGTGGAAGGCGGAAGCAGAGAGAGAAGCAAACGCCCCGCTGAGCAGGGAGCCAGATGCAGGGCTTGATCCCAGGATCCTGAGATGGTGACCTGAGCTGAAGGCAGATGCTTAAATGACTGAGCCACCCAGGAACCCCTCTGCTCACTTTTTTAAAATTTTGTCTTTAGCTCTTAAGTCTGGCTTCCTAATGTCACCTCTGGGTTAGCACTACTTAGGGGTCAGCCAATGATTCATCAGGGATTATGCTCAAATACTTTGAGCCAGTAAGGCTTCTACTCTTTGCAATGAATCTGCACGTGGGTTGAGAAATGTATTCATAATTCAAGTAACTTATAAGTCGGCTGAGCCTTATGATATCACCTCTGCCCATGTGCAAGGCGTCAGGTTCAGCCAGATGCATGTAAACTGCTAGGGACCTCTCACCACATGTGTAGCCTTCTGCAGGTACACAGCTGTATAAACTTCCAGAGACACATGGAGCTTATTATTGTCCACCATGGCGCTTTCATTCCTACATTTACTACATTTCCCTCTTAAATTTCTGACGAGTCCACCTTCCATTGCCCTCCCTATCCAGGACTCCAACATCAGACTAGCCATTACATTTGTCTTCTTTGTTCAATTGTCACCGTTTCCAACAATGCCCAGGGACATACCCTTTCTCCATGCTGCACTAAGCCAACCCAACCTCTCTGATAGCAAGTCTCCTTCAACTGCCCACAGAATTTCATCCCTGCCCAGGGAAGATCACCTTTCCTTCAAAGCAGTTATTAGTGCTCTCAATTCTGGATTGGCTAGAGAAAAATATTATTCATTCTTCACGTCTGCTCCATCTTTATAAACTGAAGAACTGCATAACAATAGCAGGCATCTGTTGCCATAGTTCATTAAGTGCTCTCTCTGTGAGCAGCCACTTATAGGCTGGAAAGGAAGGAAGAGTGAAAACACCAGAGAAACATCAATCAAATATTTTTTTTCACTCCCCTGCATTTTATTCCCTCATTAGGGAACCCAAACAAAAACAAAAATAAGCAAACGAAGAAAAATAAACCTTCCTGCCACATTACTGCCTTACTGTTTTCTCCGGTTTGGATGTAAATGCAAGATTATCCTTTTGTTGGCTGAAGGCCTTCAAGAGCAGCTCTCTGTTTCGCTTATCCCTCACCTAGTTCCCATTTCCTCTATCTGCTCAAACATCGTATTAAGAGAGGAGAATAATAGGTGGTTTTCCTTCTAATAATGAATCTCCAATCCCCAGTAGTCTCCTAGGCTAGTTACCTACACTCTTGAGTGGACGTCCAAAGACTGTCTTCTACCGTGATACCTCCATTCCTGGTCACCTCCATGTTGACAACTGCAGGGATGCTCAATGATGCTGCTCTTTGAAGGGTCTGTGATCTCTCCACTGGGTTTTTATCAATATCAAGGGTAGACACTCACTGATAGGTGAGTCTCACTAACCCTCATTTTATAAACAGAAGAAAAGAAGTCCAGAACCATGAAAATATGTAGGCTACTCTCCTGAGTATCATGTATCAGCTCAGTCAATGCCTGATTCTCAATTGAAGTCTGCTTTCCTAAGAGCTAAGGACAGCTCTTTTTTGTATCATTCCTTCACACACACCCATGTTGGGCTTCTAAGTGAAGTTGGGTGACAAAGGAGAATGGGCCATCAGACAGAGGTACAGAGGAAAGAAAGGGAGAAAAAACAAACTTTAATGAGGAAAGAGGGCTGTGTGAGGGGAAAAGACCCAGGAACACCTAAATAGTTGTCTAAAAGTGTTGGTTTCTCTCCAACAACGGTTTTCTTGAAGGAACTGGGTGCAGGCAGGCAAGAAGGAATCAAAATCCTACCTTGGTCAATTACCAGATGTACTTCTTGGTTAATTTCTTTAAATCTTTTAAACTTCAGTTTATAATTCTGTAAAATATGGGCATGAATAGTGCCATTCCTCTTTCTCCACCCAGCACCTGGCATGAACATATTTTCCATTATATTTTTGAAGAGAAGGAGGAAGGGAGGAACCAAGCACTCTGCTTCCACGTAATAAATTTGGGTGTGTTTTGGTATGTTTTCTGTAAGTCTCTTCCAGACATTTCTAACCACAGATTTTCTACAAACTCTGTGCTAAAGATCTTCGACTACATCGAGTGGAGAGTGTTTCCAGGTTCTGGTTTTAAAAAGTAGACTAGAAGGAGTGACATCAGCAGGATGACGGAGTAGGAAGCCCTACACCCTCCTTCCCCCAGAAACACGGATTTAACAACAAACCAACCAAGTACCTTGGTGAGAAACGCAGAAACTAATTAAAAGGTTCCCGCACCATAGGTGAGCATGCAGCCAACCACACCAAACCCAGCACGTAATTCACAACACTCTCCTTCCATTCTCTCATTAGGGTCTTATACAGATACATATAAATATACAGACAAATATAGAAGCCTGTGGTATTGTAAGGTAGATGAGTAAATCCCTTATCACTATGTATAGAATATTTCTAAAAGCATAAAAAGTAATCATAAATCTATGCTGATAGATATGCAATATAGAAAGATACACTTTGTGTCACCAATAACACAATACACAAAAACTAATTCAAAATGGACTAAAGACCTATATTTAAGACATAAAACTATTAAATTCCCAAAATAAAACATAAGGAAAGAGCTTCGGAACACTGAATTTGGCAATGACTTCTTGGATATGACATCAAAAGTACAAGCAACAAAGTAAAAACTAGACAAATGGGACTACACCAAATTCAGAAACTTCTCCATATAATAATAATAATAATAATAATAAACAGGGTGAATCTACAATATAAGAGAACATAATTGCAAGTCATATATTTGATTCCTGAATGTGGAAGAAACTTGTACAACTCAACAACAACAGAAGTTAATAACCTGATTAAACAATGTGCAAAAAACATTGAATAGATCTTTCTCCAAAGATACACAAGTGACCAATAAGCATGTGAAAAGATGTTCAAAATCACTAACAGTTAGGGAATGTAAATCAAAACCACAATGAGATGTCACCTTACATCCATCAGAAGGGCCATTATCAAAAGAATAGTAAACAAGTATGGGCAAGTGGAGAAGTTGGAATCCTTGCGCACTGTCCGTGGGAATGTAAAATGGTGCACCATATGGAAAACAGCGTGGAGGTGCCTCAGAAAATTAAAACTACGATGACCATTTGACCCAGCAATTCCACTCCTGGGTATAAACCCCAATGAACTCAAAGCAGGATCTTGAACAAATATTTGCACACCCATGTTCATGAAAGCATTATTCTCAATAGCCAAGAGGTGGAAGCAACCAAAACATCCATTGAGAGATAAACAGATAACACATGGTTTTTACATACACTTGAATACTATGCAGTCTTTAAAAAGAAGGAAATCCTACAGGCTTCAACATGGATTAACCTTGAGAACATTCATGCTAAGTGAAGTCAGGTGCAAAAGGACAAATACTGTACAATTCTGCTCATACGAAATACCTAAAATAGTCAAAATCATAGAAACTGAAAACAGAAAGGTGGTTACCAAGGGCTGAGGAGAGGGGTAAGGAAGGTAATGTCTAGTGGACATAGAGTTTCAATATTGAAAAAGTTCTAGAGCTTTGTTGTGAATATGCAAATGTATGCAAATATACTTAACATTACTAAACCATACACTTAAAATGGTTAAGATGGTAAATTTAACGTTATATGTTTACACAATAACAAAAAATTAAAATTTTAAAAGCTGGATTTGTTAAATTTTCATTTGAAGTAGTTTGTTAGGTTGCTTTTCCTTGGGTAATATTTTTGGAAAAAAATACTTTAGTTCAATTTAAAAAAGTATTTAGACTCAATTTACCATTCAGCAAAATAAACCATTCCAATTCAGACTCACTTCCTAACTGGGGTCAGTCTGACTTGGATGGAAGATAGTCAATCTAACTTAAGCCTGCCTGTGGCTCTTCTGTGGGTTTATTCTGCTGACTTCAAGCACAATGGGGCTAAAAACACTATTGATCACAGCCCTGATTTCCTAAAAATGTCAGGGACATTTTATACTTTTTCTCTGAGGTATTAAATATCAGGCCTGCCATTAACCAGATTGTGATAACAGACACAATAAAGCCAACTGCAAAGTTAACATTAAAGGATATTTCTCCAAAGGTCAGGCTGCAGCGACGGGGTATCGTAATGACCCTCTTCTTTGAGGGTGACTGATTTTTTCACAAAAGATGTCCCCTGGCCCAGCTCTGCAACTTGCCAACAAGTCAGAGATGATTCCTGCCTCCTCTAACCCTGAAAATCATATAACGCAAGCACAAGCCTCATTTTAAAAAAATAAATAAATAAAATTCTCCCCGGTCCTTCTTAGGGAGAAACACTTCAGGGCTCTACCTCGCACACCCTCCCTCATCGCAATAAGCCAATAAACCTACTTCACTGGACAAAAGGTTTATCCCTGGGGGACAATGGGCTGTTGGTATTTTTCACCTCACTTGCAGGAAAACAACGTTTCCACAGATCCCAAACCAGCAGACTTAGGTAGAGGGGTTTGTTCTACCCTCCAAGTAGAGATAAGTCTGAGATTTGCAAAGACCATTCCTGTCTCCTGTTCTGGCTCACCATGGACCAGCCCACCAAAATCACTAGAATGGCTGGAAGCTGGGAAAACCAGTATTTTCCAAGCTTCCCCTGAAAACACTTACGTGTCCTGAAGATCCTTTAAATCTGACACCCGCTTCTCTGAACCCATGAACCACTGGCCAAGAGGGTATCTTAGAATTTGGATTTGACATTCATGCCCCATCTCTGGTCAAGACAGATCTAATCATTCAAAGTCTTGCTAAAATATCTCTTCAGACACACCTACTCTGATCACCTTTAAACTATCTAGCCTCTTCACAGACAACCTCTAATACATCTTTTACTTGTTTTTCTTCTTAGCACTTAACACTTTATATATTTTGTTCACTACTTTATTAAATTCTTCATTTTCATAGTTTATAGCAGAGTTTCATGGGTTTCTTTAACAATCATGTCTCTTTTCTCCAACATTCACTGTAAATAGTTCATTTCTTGTTCATATTGCATTAGCTGCTGCTCCAAAAATAAAATAAAATAAAATAATCAAAACAAGAGTATTGATAGATTTGGACTCCAATTTGGTTTCTGGGGTTTTCTTGGAAGGTTCAAATATAGTTATAAAATCAAAGCATTTTAGTTCTGTAAGGAACTTTAGCGGTCATAAAAACAGCTTCTCCTTATTTTGCAGAGACAGAACTGTGGGCTGGAATGTGGAAGCAATTTGAAAATGCCCCAATTTACTAGTAATTGAATGCCAGTTAAGCTTGATTAGAAAAGGGAAGAGGGTGTAAAGTATGTTTTGAGTACTATTCAAGTTTAGCATTTTTTCCTGTTTAAATTAATATTTTTTAAAATAAAAAATATATCGTGTATACAGTTTAAACAAGCATAAGCTAAAGAATCGTGAAGAGGCCACTTCCCTTAACAAATGGCAGCTACTATTTCAGCTTTCACTGTGACATTTCTGATCCCACTTTTCTCTTATTTCATCTGGTGAAAGAAGGGGTGTGGAACTATTCTGAACTTTGTTTTCACCATTCCTCTGTTGGTTTTTTTTTTTTTTTTTACTGGTAATTCTACCACTTATGTGTTTCCGAATATACATCAGTGATTTCTTACTGTAAGCACTCGGGGGTGGTAAGCTAGTGCCACTCCGGTTTGCAGATGGGAGGAGACGGCTTAGGGATTCTCTCCCTCTCCCTCTGCCTCTCCCTTTCTTCCCCCCACGTCCCCAGTGCTCACTCTCTCTAAAACAAAAAAAAACCAGAAAGACAAACAAAAAATTTTAACCAAAAGACTCAGGAAAAGAGAGGAGAAGGATCCAAGATTAGATGGAACCAACAGAAATCACATAGCAAGATGGGAAATTTAAACCCATCCGTATCAATACTAGTATTAATTGTAAAGTCTCTAAGCACCGCAAGTAAAAGACAGAGAGGGTCAAGCAGGATAAAAAGCAAGAAATATTGTCCTCCACAAAATACCAACTTTCACTGTAAAGAATAGACAGGCTAACAGTAAAAGGATGGGAAAAGATACAGTATGAAAATGCCAAACCAGAGAACTGACTAAATTAATATGAAACAAAATTCCCTGCTGTCTCGCCATTGTAGGGGCACAGGTGAAAGAGCCAGGAAAAAACGCGCAGTCCTTGGTGAGGGTGATCCCGCCCCGCGAAGCACCGCACTCCAGGTGCCGTCTACACTTACCGTGAGAGAGGCACAGCGGCCTCGGGCTACGGGACCCAGCGGTTCTAACTGATCCGGAAGGCCATCAAGAACCTTGATCGTGGCTCCAGCCCTTCGGCCTTGCCACCACGCTGTCGTCCCCACGGACGGCGTTCTGCACAAGCGCGAGGCCATCCCGCAGTACATTCTGCACCAGCAGCTGGGGATCGCCGGCAGCTGGAGGCCGCGCTGCGACGGCCCGTGGCACAGGAGCAGGTGCGGGCTTGCTGGATCAGAGGCAGCAATCGTGAGCCTTCCCGCAGCCCCTTCCTGCCGAAGCCGGCCGGGAGGAGCCGCCCAGACGATGCTCAACCTGCGAGCAACGGAAAGGACAAAGCTCTTCCCAGCTTCAGAATTCTGTCCTTGGCCCCTAAGACCACGACTGTCAAGAGTACTGGATCCTTCCCCAGGGGGAAAAGCCACTGCGCATGTCAGACGTGACGCGCGTGCGCTTCTTGTCGCTCGACGCCTCCGTGCACCACGTAAGGCTCACCTCGCTCAGGGAGCCGTGCGCATGCGCCATGGCGCGGAGTCGCTTGAGCGACGTCCCGTGCAGTGCGGTGCTCCGGCCCCCGGGCGTAGCGTCCCCCTTGAGCGCGGGCGGAAGCTGATACCGCAGCACCTGTGGACCCTGGAAATGGGGAGAAGCTCGCAAACTCTCAGCGTCGTGCTCCTGCGGGCAGCGCTGCCTTCAGGCGCCCGGGAGTGAAGCTGCAGGCCGAGAAGCGGCGGCCGCCTGCTGGGGATGCGGGCCTGAGTGGGCGGGAGACCAAATAAACCCGCTTGGATGTGCAAAAAACTCCGGAACCAGATTGCCTGCGTGCACATCCTGACTAGCTGCTAACTAGTTTAAGGAAGTTACCTTAGTCGCTCTCTGCCTCACGTTCTGTCTTTAAAATCGGGGCATTGGTAAGTTTCCTCCAAGGGCCAACGGGAGGATGAAATGAGTAAATATGAGCAGTGATTAGTACTGATTCCACTTTTTAATAGGAAATGGCTTTAATATTACGGCTTTTAAAACAGTGTTTGCTCTTTTCAGTAGATTGCATTTGAGTGGCTTCGTTCTAATGCTACTCTCCTTGTAGTTATTCAGCGTAGCTCTAGAATTTATTGGATAGCTTTCAGCAGCTATTGTTATCCTTTGGTTTGTGGTTGTAGTGAAATATGTTGATAAAGTTCCTATTTCTGAAGTCCTCGCATTACTGAAATTAATCCCATTTGTTTATATCATAATTTTATAAATGAATAGCTGGATTCAGACTTCTAATAATTTATTTGAAATATTTGCTTCTATATTTGTAATTGGAATTCATCTTATTTTCTCTTGTGTACTATCCTTACAATACTTTATACAATGAGTTCGGGAACTTTAATCTTTCTCTGTGGGCTAGAATTATTTAAAATAACGTAGAAATTATGTGATGTGTGTATTTAGATTAAACTCAGTAGGCACCAAATTGGCTATGATTCTTGGACTGTTCAAATTTTCTCTCTCTTTTTGGGTCAAATGAGGTATTTTATGTTTTGATAACAAGTTACCTGTTTCTCTCAGACTTCCCAAATCTATTATGATAAATTTGCACAAGTTGCTTTAATATAGATCTTTAAGCTTTAGTGTGTTTGAATATTATATTTCATTATTAACATTGTATATTCATTTTCTATGTTTATTAGGTTTGCCAGGGATTTCCCTTTTTATGGTAGTCTTTGTAAGGAATAAAATGGGTATTTTGTATCGTATAACATGGAACATGCAGCAGATTACAAAAAGTCAAGGAGCAGTATCTTAAGACAAAGTTCATTTCCCTCTCATGTAAAAGAGGTCCAAAGGCGTGCAGCTTGGGACTGGTGTGTCAGCACACTGCTCTCGTCAGGGACCCAGACTTATATTCATGCTCCAAAACCTAACGCCTGGCTTCCATCCTTATGAACCTTATTATTCACAATAACTGTCGGAACTCTACTGATTAGATTCATATTTCTGGCCAGCAGCAGGTAGGGGGACAAAAAGAAAGGATCAGTTTGCCAATGATTCAGCCCCCTTGCTTAGCCTTCTCAGAACTTCCTGACCGTAACTTTGTGTACACACCTGCCAGAAACTTAGTCATAGATCCACAGCAAGATGCAAGGAAGCATTAGGAATGCAGCCTGAGTAGCTCTTCATCAGGAAAAAAAAAGAAAAAAAAAGTCAAAGTTCTATTACTGTGTGGGAGGACAGGAATTAATATTGGGTAGAACTGGGAGCTTCTATTCTAGTGTTGTGTATACTATCAAACATTTCTGCTTTCACTTTTACTTAAAATTTTCGTATCTTTCATCTTAGTTCATTTTTCTTCCTAATTGTTACTGGCTGATTTTGATACTCATCTTTTAAATCCTGAGGTCAAATAGTTTGTGGGGTTTTTGTCTTTTAAAAAAAATTACAAGAATACATTTGAGAATTTAAGTTTGAAATCCTATATTCTGTTGCCTCATTTGCTAGATCTTAACCCCTTACGTGTGGGTTAAGTGTTCATGGAATTACCCCAAGATGCTGGAACGAAGAGCATTAGATTTAAGGGTTTATGTTCTTTGAACATATATTCCCTGAGCTGGGTGGTTATGTGACATATTAAATCTCTCTTCTTAAGCAGACAGTCTTTCATATCATAATTCATTTAGCATATTGCCTGTTGCCAGATATTGAGTGTTTCCAATTCAAGAGTGTAACTATTGCTGTATCTGCCATCCTTATATTTTTCTCCACCTGTGTAATTACTTCTGTAAGATTAATTTCTAAAAGCGGAATTGGGTATAAGAAAATGTAAAATCTGATGCCTATCAGAAAACAAGTTACTGGTTTGATTGTCTTCTCCTCTCAAAAGTTTTCCAGAAAACATAAAATTGCTTTCTCTCACAGACTTTTGATGAGAGCGAAACCTGCTAAACCTGATTTAGATAGCAATCTGTTAATATCAGCCAAAATTTAAATAGGAACAGCCACTGATGCAGCAAGTCCTCTTCTAGGAGTCTTACTGAATTGCTTTTTTTATGTACATAAATATACAGTGTATGTGGTGAATCAGAAATACAACCTAAAGACATTAAGTGAAAAATCACTATGAAGATACATACATATGCTGTGATTCCATTTTGTAAAATAAAACTATATGTGTATGTGTAAACTCTTTAAGTACCCAACTGCAAAGGAAAACAACAGGAAGGATATCAAACAATGGCCAGTGGTTACTTCAGAGGAAGTAAAGAGAGATTGGCCCCAGGAGTGGGAGATTGTGGTACAGAGAAAGGTCCATGTTGAAATTGATGAACTTTTGTATTACCTTTATCTTTTTCACTAAGGATGTGTTTTCATTTTATTGTTAAAGGAAACAAGATACTTATTAAAATTAGAGTGTGGGTAAATACTTTCAAGTTATGGATACTGTCATTTCATTATTTATATTGCTTAGATTTTTATATGACTGCTTAATTCGTATTACAGTGTCTTCCCATCATCCTCAAGGAGCTATGTTCTTTCTCTCTTGCTACTCTGCTGGGACATAGATTGGCTGCCACCATCCCAGGTGTGGTAAAAAACAACAAAATCCAATGATAGAAGAAGCTCTACTTTCACAACATCTCCACAGACAAACAAAACAAAACAAAACAAACCATAGAAAACCATCCAGCACTCTTCTCCATACACATACACCCCCCTGTCGTAATTTTTCCCATGTCCATTCTAAACTGCTCCCTGACAAGGAGAATTAATACCATGATAGGCTTAATGAAGATGCTTACTATAACAAGGAAGGTAGGTACCTAAGAAAAACCTAGGATCTTTTAAAAAGCAAACGGGTGGTAATGGCTATTGAATAAGCAACCAACATGTTCTGGTATTATCGTAAAAGAGATCCCTCCTCCCCCCATGATACTCCTTATAATTACTTCTATAAGATTAATTTCTAAAAGCGGAATTGGGTATAAGAAAATGTAAAATCTGATGCCTATCAGAAAACAAGTTACTGGTTTGATTGTCTCCTCCCTCTCTTTGATCTTTTTAATTATTCTAAAGTTTGGACCTCAACTCTTACAAGTGCTCTTCCTCCAGAAAGACTAGTTGTCATGCTTCAGCCACTGTAAGTTGTGATTTTGGGCAATTCATATTAAAAGCATATGTGTCTGCTAAGGGTCTAGGAAGATTCCTTCTGCTTTGCATGTATCCACAGATTATGAAATTCCAGAGGGAATTTAATAGATTATCACTCTTAAAGAGCATAAGATTTGATAAAATAAACACATAGTTTTAGGAATCTGTCAATAGCTTGGACCCACAGTATTTTTATCCCCAAAAAAGGAATCCAAATACAGTAATTTCCCAGCTTTGGGGCTGGGTTCAGAGAGTGAGTTTAGACCAGCAGAACTAACACCAGGGACAAGGTTGGCCAAATATTCCTTTCTCCATCATAGGTTGGGCTTCCCACTGTCCAAGAGAACTTGATACAAGAAGCACAACTATACCTTGAATAAGGAGATCATTCTAATTTCTTCACCAAGCTAACACATATCAGCCAAACAAGTGGGTCAAATTTCAGCTAAAAATTTTAATGACTGGCTAAAGACCAAGCATAGGTGAGTCTGAGTGTATAGAACCCCTGAGGTTTTCAGATGCAAAGGGAGTTCGTACCAACTCACAGGTTATTCTTCATGGACATCACTGGGTACTTACAAGAAGGACAAAGGATGGAGTGGTACGAAAGGCCTAAATCCCTACCCACATCCTCCTCCCCTATGAAACAAAAGGTAACCATAGCAACAACAAAATCACACTTCGCTGTACTACTAAAGGTTACCATAGCAACAACAAAATGCACACATAGTTCAACTATTGTTAAGGTTTTCTCTTTATCTTTGGTGTTTGGCATTTTAAATATAATGGACCTGAGTGTGGTGTGCTCTGTAGCTATTTGGCTTGGTGTTAATTGAGGTTGGTAATCAGTGGAATACTGTCTGTTGTCCAGTTTGGAAGTCTTGGCTCTTATTTCTTGAAATATAATTTCTGTACATCTTTTGTCCTCTCTGATTTTTAGTGATACATACATTAGACTTGTTGACAGTGTCCCACATTTCCTTTTTGTTCACTTCTGCATTTTTTTGTTTGTTTATTTTTCTTTGTTCTTCATGCTTCATGTACATTGACCTATGCTTTGATATTTATTCAGATTTACTAATTCTGTGTTCTGTTGTGTTCATTTAGCCATTAAACCCATTGGGTGAATTCCTTATTTCAAATACTGTATTTTGTTATTTCTAGGATATCTATTTGATTCTTTTTATAGATCACAATTTTCCATTGGAATATTCAATTTTATATTCATTTTATCTCCTATTTTCTATAGTACCCAGTTTTTTAAAGCCCTTGCCTGACAACTCTGGATCGTCTCTAGGTCTGTTTCTGTTGACTATTTTATTTATAATTGGACACTTCTTATCATGTATGGTAACTTTTTTATTGCATGCTAGACATTATAAAAGACTCCATATTATGTTATCTTCCTCTAAAGAGTTTTGGCTTTTGTCCTAGGTACAGTTAAAATACCAGCAGATCACTTTGTTCCTAGTGAGGCCCTCTTTTAGTTTTTGTTAGGTTGGATCTGCTACATTTTTGTCCTGACCACATAGATCTTTACCCAAATGGCATTGACTTTATGGGATCTCAACTGAATGTCCTGGTTGATCATGTATTTTATTTATTTATTTGACAGAGAGAGACACAGCGAGAGAGGGAACACAAGCAGGGGGTGTGGGAGAGGGAAAAGCAGGCTCCCCTGCTGAGCAGGAAGCCTGATGTGGGGCTTGATCCCAGGACCCTGGGACCATGACCTGAGCCGAAGGCAGAGGCTTAACGACTGAGCCACCCAGGCGCCCTGAATCATTTATTTTAAAAATGGTAATTTTTTGAGGAAATGATAATGTTCTGTATCTGGTCCCTATAAACTATAAATAGTTAAATTTTTTATTATGAAAGTGAACTTGAAGCATACATGATTGGTAATAGGGAAGCAACACTATTTAACTTCATTGCTAAGTTGTACTAATTAGGCTTTCTCTGTGGTTCTGGGTGGAACAATGCCCAAATCTGTATTTTCATTTCCAGCCACGCAGCCATAAAAAAGAAGATATAGTCTTAGAAAATCTCAAGATTGAGGGGAAATGAAAATTTATTATAAACAAAAACACATACTCATCCATTGTGTTATTACCCCATTATGTCTTTGTTCACAGTGAGGTGAACTAAGTTAAACATGGATGAAAGTGAAGTTCTACAGTTGAATCAAAAGTAACAGTTACATAAGAATAAAATAAACACTTGGCTTTAATGAGCATCTCATGTGAGAATATAATCTGAGTTCTGAAGTTAAGGCTTTAAAATCAAAACTAGTGGTACCTGGGTGGCTCAGTCGGTTAAGTGGCTGCCTTTGTCTCAGGTCATGATCCCAGAGTCCTGGGATCGAGGCCCGCATTGGGCTCTCTGCTCAGTGGGGAGCCTGCTTCTCCCTCTTGCACTGCCTGCCTCTCTGCCTACTTGTGCTCTCTCTCTGTCAAATAAATAGATAAAATCTTTTTTAAAAAATTGAAGCTAAACTTGTATTGGTTAGGAGATTGGTACCTGAAGATATAGGGGTCTGAAGATGCTCTAAAGTCCAAGAATCTCTTAGCTCCATGACTGAAAACATGCCCCTGATCTTCACTGCAGGACGAATCCTCGACTATCCCCATTATTATTCCAAACCCCAAGCCTGACTTCAGTGAAAGATCATGAGAATACAAAACTGGGCCCTCACTGGGATGGCAACATATAAATACAAGGAGTAATCGACTAAGAGCATGGGAATTAGAGCTCCAGGTTTTCCAGAAATATCTTGGGAAAAATTAAATACCTTGAATTCCTCTTTCCTGCTTTATTTTGATACTTCTGAAAAGTGCCTTTCTAAAGCTTACTATCAATTTTGTTTCCCCAAGGAATCAGAGCCACTTAGGTAAACGTGATAAATGACGTTTAAAAAAATATATAACAAAAAAAGGAAAATACTGGTGGTCTGTGTAGAACTAAAATTCCTTTTACCTTATAGGTTTTACAAGTCTTGGCAATTATTCTTGAAGTTCAAGCTATCCAGCAGTTACTTAATTTGGGAAATAACAAAGAAGAATGATACTGATTTTTAACTTACTAGCAACTGTCTATTTCAGTTGGGTACGTACATATTTCATATCTTAATCATGTTGGACATCACTTGATGAATGGTATGTGTGAGACTTGCTCGTAATATATGCTAAGTGACATAAGGTTGAAATCCATCAGTAGCTTTCACCAAACGCTTCCTTGTATGAGATAAGAATCTGATTTGGCCCTTGGCATTCAAAAGTTCTAAGCTATTGCAGGCAACCTGCCTAGATTATTAAGTAAATGTTGATCATATGCAGAGTTGAGTAAAGAAGAAGTTAAGCATTTAATTTAATACGTAGAATAAAGAAAATATTTGTTTTTTGGTAGTGTCACTCTCAGTTACTATTAATTGACTGCCAGCCACATTCCAGACAGCAGATGATGAGTTATAATGAAAACAAGGACGAGGAAATGCTGTGTCCTACGTAGCACATAAAACATTACTTAAGTAATATTTGTTGAGTTGATAGGAACTTGCTTGCCTTTTCCTACACATTATCTCATTTCATCTCCAGAATTTCCCTGAAAGGTATGTTTTATGCCCATTTCTTAAATGATGAAATTGAGGCTTAAAGCAGTTAATGGACTTCCTTGGCCCAGGTCCCAAAACCATGGGCTGATCATGTGGTGCTCTCCCTCCCTTTGCTATGTTCATTCTTTCTTCTGGCTCAGCAGCATGCGGTCATTTGGGCTGAGGAGGGAGCAGGGAGCACAAGTTGGAATTGGTAAGCAAGGTAGAAGTAAAGTGAGGGAATGCAAACCTTGTGGGGATTCCAGTAGTGGGAACCACAGGAAGATGAGTGAGCATGGCAGCCGTGTACGGGGGATGCCACAGGGGGAGGAGGCAGAAAGGGGGCTCCCTGAAGAAACCTGGATGGGCGATGGAGAGTATGGTACTGTGATGGATGGTGAGAAGTCTGTATGGGGTCATCAACCTGTTCCTGGCTCACAGCTCCTGAGACCCTTGGAATTTCCCGTGCGAAGGGTGGCAGAGGTGTCTCTTCTTATGTCACCAAGGTGACTTTTGGAAATCCCTTAGGTAACCTAAGGATGGGGGCTGGTTGCCAGGGGAGCCACATGATTTGAGGGTTGAAACTTCCTGTCACTGGCCCCCGAACCCCCAACCTCCAAGGCGGGGAGTCAGTCACCAATGCCAACAATTTAATCAGTCATGCCTGTGTAATGAAGCTTCCACCAAAAACCAGCAGACCTGGGTTCAGAGAACTTCCAGGGTGGTGGCCGTGTGGAGGTGCTGGGAGAGGGACGCCCCTGGAGAGAGGGCGGGGGGCTCCGCGCCCACTCTCTACACCTTGCCCGCTGCATCTCTTCTGTCCGGCCGTTCCTGAGTTATGTCTGTTTATGCTAAACTGGTCATCTGGAAAGTATTTCTCTAGAGTTCTGTGATCACTAGCAAAGTAATCAAACTGGAGGGGCTCTTGGGAACCTCCAGTTTATAGGCGGTCAGTCAGAAATACAGGTAATAGTCTGAGCTTGCAGCTGGTGTCTAAAGGGGGTTTGGGGGGGCAGTCTTATAAGACTGAGCCCCTAACCTGTGGAATCTGATGCTATCTCCATGCAGATGGTGTCAGAATTGAGTTGAATTGTAGGACCCCCTGGTGGTATCTGGAGAATTGCTTGCTGGTATGGGAAACACACCCCTGCCTGCATGCGTGCGTGCACGTGCACTTGCACACACACACACACACAGGAATTGGTATCAGAACCTATTTAGAGAAAAAGCTAAATCTTCTAAGGTGTCTGGGGAGAAGGCCTTGATGCAGAAAGTGGGGATTTTGAGAACTTGCTGTGAGGTTGTGTGAAAGAAAGTTATCAAGCCACAGTTATATGAGGGGGAAATCCAGCTCTTGCAGACACGTGTGATTACGTTAATTTCACGGCTGCTCCTTGGTGAGACAAGCCCCAAATCTGGCTCAAATCATCCTTCCTTTGCCTTAAAAATAATGAAATGTGATGCCCTGAGTTAGGGTCTGTATTCTTGAGGGTGCCCACTCTTCCCTTGTCACTCCTTAAACTGCCTGTCTATCCCCTTTACCACCCCAGACTCAATAAAGCACATGGGCCCACTCCACCTTTATGGAGGCCCAAAACCTCAGTCCCAAGGGGAACAAAAATTAGACCAGCATAGAATAATTTTGTACTGGCGTGTTGGTGGATTTCTTCCGGCTCATTGTTGTTCTTTAGTAACTTCTTCGAGTTGGCTTATAATTATGCAACTACAGTACCTGCTAGAATCAATCAGCCTTCCAAACCAAAACACGTTCATCTTTATCCAAATGTGATTTATCTGAAATGCCATGTTGGTGTGAGCATTATGCATTACTACATAGGCTTCTATTTTCTTCTTAAATAATGAAACACCCTANTGTGATGCCCTGAGTTAGGGTCTGTATTCTTGAGGGTGCCCACTCTTCCCTTGTCACTCCTTAAACTGCCTGTCTATCCCCTTTACCACCCCAGACTCAATAAAGCACATGGGCCCACTCCACCTTTATGGAGGCCCAAAACCTCAGTCCCAAGGGGAACAAAAATTAGACCAGCATAGAATAATTTTGTACTGGCGTGTTGGTGGATTTCTTCCGGCTCATTGTTGTTCTTTAGTAACTTCTTCGAGTTGGCTTATAATTATGCAACTACAGTACCTGCTAGAATCAATCAGCCTTCCAAACCAAAACACTTTCATCTTTATCCAAATGTAATTTATCTGAAATGCCATGTTGGTGTGAGCATTATGCATTACTACAGAGGCTTCTATTTTCTTCTTAAATAATGAAACACCCTAATGGAAAATATTCCCTCTAAATAAATTTTAATGAGCACTTATTTGTCCAAATTGTTCTCTCTCTGAATGGCAGAAATTTAATATGAACTCGAGTTATCAGGGGCTCTTTGTTATAATGGGCTTTGGGAATAAATCATGCAAAGATGACTTATTTTCCTATATCTTCCAAGCTGCAAGTGCTGCCATAACAACTTTCTCTCAAATGCAAAGTGAGTATTAATATCTCACCTTGCATCTATACAGGAAAATGTCATATCAGAAAACATGTCAAGGTGTAAGATATTACTGGAGATTGAAGTGAATGAGTAAGAAGCCTAATTGCTATAGAAGGGCGTATATCCCAGACTTTGCTGCTACAGAAAAAAAAATGCATGTGTCTGGTACATTTTTAATTCCCTGAATGGTTTTCTGAGGAAAGAAAGCAAATGGGAAAGACTAGCCTGTATCCTGGCAGGTACAGAGCTTGGGCGTCATTGTGTTCACCAAGAATCAGAGCAAGGCCAGATGTAGAAGTTGGAGAAATGCCTTCCAGAAAAGAGCTCCAGCCTCAGCAAGAATTATGAGTCAGTGGAGTAGGGAGCCAGATTTGAGGGTGCCCCCGTAGACTCCAGAATGCACACCATTAATTGCTTCTCTCGACTTTCTCTCCATCTGAAATACTGCCAAAGGGAGCCCATGCCATTTCTGAGTCATTTTTTATAATGGAAATGACATTGAAAGGGGTCATTTAGTTCAGTTTAAATTTTTGTATTGCACACCTTCTAGAAGCTTCATAGTATTAAAAACCAATCACAAAGGGAGTTTCCATTTTCAAGGAACTCTGCACTAGGATGGGGAACTCATAGCTAAGTCAAAAACACCGTCAGTGAGTGTCAGTCAGATTACTTTTTTTAAACCAGGAAAGTGTAAGCTCAGCAAGCACCTCCAGGGGGCAAAAAAGGCAGCAAAACTCCTATTCCTGGGAGGCTTCTGGGCCTGGCTGGAGAGCAGGGCTCCAGATGCCGATGACTGCACTACCCCCAGCCGAGCGGCCTTGACAAGGTCAGTGAAAACCCAGAAAACTGCTTCCTTATCAGAAAACGGAAAAGAACACCCATCTTGTAAAGCAGTTGTGAGATGCACACAGATAGTAGACATTCAAGGAATGTTCTCCTGAGCAATCTCCTGCCACCTCTGGCCCTCACTGCACATGACCCCTCACTCCCCCCACACCTGCCTAGCAGTTTTGTCCAGGAACAGCTCTATTCACATCTATACAAATGATTAGAACGTGACATCCTCAAAGAAGATTCGGGAAGTGGAATTACTTAGTCTGTATGTAGAGAAGGTAGAAAAAATTTTGAATGTGAATTATTTTATGATCAGTAATGGTAATATGTTTTTTCATAATTTAGGTATCCCAGTAATTCCTATTAAAAAGCATAAAAAGGGCATTTATAAGGGGCACGTGAGTGCCTCAGTCGGTTAAGTGTCGGACTCTTGGTTTCAGCTTAGGTCATGATCTCAAGTTCCTGAGATCCAGCCCCATCTTGGGCTCTACACTCCGCCACGCGTCTGCTCAATTCTTTCCCTTCCCTCTCCCTCCCCCTCTGTTCCTCCCTGCACCCATTCCCCTGTGTGCCCTCGCTCTTAAAAAAATCGTAAGACAGTTAAAGTTTACCAAGCACTTGATTTTATAATTTGATTCTCAGAACAATCTGGTATTATTAGTAGGACAAGAAATTCTTAGTTTGAAAGATGAGGAAAGCGAGGCTCTAAGATCTCTGTGGCCCTGGTCTTGTGTCTGAACAGCCTTCTCTGCTGGTCTTCCCGGCACAGAGACCTCTTACAAATCCTAATTCGGGATGTGGTCAGTTAGGTCTGTTCTCCTGATCAGAGTGTGACAGTCCTCACACAGCCCGTTTTGGCCACCACTGCGTTCCCCGGCTTCTCCCACAGAACCTAGCCCAAGAAGGAACTCGGGGATTCAAAGGAAAGGTTCGCAGAGCATCGCTGTGGCCCCGGGAGAACCACACAATGGTAAAGTAATGAAGAGAAACCGGCTGTTTTCGGAAGCAAGGGCCGCTGACCAGCAGCGTGTGCTGCTGAGGTGCAGAGGGGCTGCCTCCCAGGGCCACGTCTCCACCGCCGGAGTGGGCACGGGCCCAGATGCTCGCCGGGGGTGACGCCGCCTCTCTAGGAGGCCGCCGAGTTCGAGCAGCAAGGGACTGGGGGGTCAGGGGCCTCCGAGGGGCCAGGGAGGCTCAGGGAAGCAGCCTCCGGGCCAAGGGGCGCCTAGGCCAGCGCTGCTTTCTCCCCGCTCTGGAGCGCAGAGAGGAGGGAAGCGGGCAGTGTGTCCTTACGGGCAAAGAGGAGTGTTGGTGTGCGTAATGTTTTCTTAGAGTCTACTCCCAAGTGGGGAAACCCACACACACACGCGCGCTCGTTTATTCGGGTCCGTCAGACGGCAAGACCTCCCTGTAAGGAAGAACTCTGGTGCAGAGCTAGAGATGATCCGTTCTGAAGTCTACTCATCGGACCTCGCATTCTGGCTCTTTCGTTTCTGATGAAAAGAATCCCTGAATCTCTCCTTTTTCTCGTCTGCAAGGTGAGTGTCCGATGCTCACCTCATCACAGCGTTCTGACGTTCCAGGGAAGGAACCGGAGCAAGCAGGTGGGATGCCTGGCCCGCGTCCCGCGCTCAGAGGAGGTGGGGTTCCTGTCTTTCCATTCTGGGGGACAGGATGGCAGGAACACTGCCGCTCTCCTCTGCACTCACAGTCAGGACTCATTGTGTCCACACCACACCCCAGGCTTGCAGGTGAGGAGTCTGGCTCCTGAAGGTGGGGTGACTTGTGCAGAACCATGTGGTGGTCAACAAGTGGCAGAATGTTTGATCATTCTAGAGCCATAGTGGCCTCGCCGGGGGGGTGGGGGGCTTGGCTGTTCTTTCACTGAGGGAGAGAACAATCAGTACCTCTGCAGGAACCCTGCTGGAGAGAATCCTGACGTGAGCACAAAGTTGCTGAGAGAAAGAAATTGGCAAACCTCACTGTCAACAATCAGAAGGTGATCAGCTGGAGAAAAGTACTCTGAGAAAGCATTGTTTTTTAATCTTCTTTGAAACAGAGCTGATTTCCCTAGACAAATGGAGAGCTAAATTCATATAATTATCTATGCATGCACTCCTGTCATCTTCCTTATTTGTAGACAATACATTTTATTTTTTAAGTAAAGGAAAAATAGAGGTGCCATTATTCATGTTAGCAGTTGGAAAAACCTCTGTCCCCTTGCGTCTCTCTTGCTGTTAGCAGCACACGTGATGATGAATTTGGGGAGTAGGTCAAGTGTATCCACGCGAAAACTAGTAAAAGAAATGTTTACTGCTACCTGGTGTTTATTAGTGTGAAAAGGTAATCATTTGCTTCCTGACTCTTAGGAGGAGGAAATGAAAGGTCTCTCCCTCAGCAGAAGGGGAACTCTTTGCTCTCGTCAAACGTTCCTGGTGAAAGGGAACATGAACTTACAGGAGCGGACCTGCATCACCATCGCTGCACTTGCCCCACGTATACCTCCTGGACAGCCAGCTCCTCCTCTTAAGGCCAGTCGAGGTTCCTGTCCCCAAAGCGGAAAGCCAAGCCTCCCTTGGGCCTGTTGGGGGTGGAGAGGACCAGGCACGAGCTGGCAAGGTGGCAGCATCCTACATTGCACGTAACCGGGCCTGCCCACCCCAAACTGGGCTGAAAATTCACATCTGTTCACATGTGTTACACTCGTTGTTCTCTTCCAACACACCCTGTCAGGCCCCAGAGTGGTAAACACCTTTCTTCCAAACCCACAGAAGCCC
This sequence comes from Ailurus styani, assembly GCA_002007465.1. Lineage (NCBI taxonomy): Eukaryota > Metazoa > Chordata > Mammalia > Carnivora > Ailuridae > Ailurus > Ailurus styani. The sequence goes on along the minus strand of LNAC01000200.1, from coordinate 838,769 downwards.
TTTGACATACGTCCAGCTATATTTGGAGCTGTTCGGCAGGCCAAAGCAAGTTTTTGTATATTTTGAAAAATTAACCTATTGGAATACTCCATCCTGTGGCTCCCTTAGTCAGAGTAGCTAATGGAGGCTTTCTGTCCATGCAGACCTGGGGCATTGGGTCCAGCCTCAGCTAGATCACAAGGCCAGTGAGAAAGGACTTGTGTAAAGCAATCCTGGCAGCCCAGGAGAAAGACCAAAAACCACAATCTACCTATAGGACTCAATGAAACGAAGGGCAAAAATAAGTCGGTTCTAAAACAAATTGTACAGTGTAATCCCGTTAAAACTACAAACTATATATGTCATATTCATATATTTTGAAAAAATGTCAGAAGGAAATACATAAAAATTTCAAAATTTGGGGCCTTTCTTTCCTGACTCTTAGGAATGTAGGTGATTTTCATTTATGTTTGTGATGCAGACCTATGTTTTTTCCCAGATTTTCTCCATTAACCATGCATTATTGTCATAACGAGAAGAAAAAGATACAATTTAAAAAAATTGTAGATGATCCACATCAGCCTATGAATTGGAAGAGTGTTGCTAATGAGCCAAGTGAGTCCTATAAGAACAGAGGCATTCTCATAATCCAGTCAAGAAATGGGCAGAAGACATGAACAGACATTTCTCCAAAGAAGACGTACAAATGGCCAACAGACGCATGAAAAAATGTTCAATGTCACTCNCTAATGAGCCAAGTGAGTCCTATAAGAACAGAGGCATTCTCATAATCCAGTCAAGAAATGGGAAGAAGACATGAACAGACATTTCTCCAAAGAAGACGTACAAATGGCCAACAGATGCATGAAAAAATGTTCAATGTCACTTGGTATCAGGGAAATGCAAACCAAAATAACAATGAGATACCACCTCACACCAGTAAGAATGGCTAAAATTAACAACTTAGGAAATAACAAATGTTGGTGAGGATGCAGAGAAAGGGGAACCCTCCTACACTATTGGTGGTAATGCAAGTTGGTGCAGCCACTCTGGAAAAGAGTGTAGAGGTTCCTCAAAAAGTTGAAAATAGAGCTACCCTACAACCCAGCAATCACACTACTTGGTATTTATCCAAAGGATACAAATATAGTGATCCAAAGGGGCACATGCATCCCAATGTTTACAACAGCAATGTCCACAATAGCCAAACTGTGGAAAGAGTCCAGATGTCCATCAACAGATGAGTGGATAAAGAAGATGTGGTATATATGCAATGGAATACTATGCAGCCATCAAAAAAAACCCCGAAATCTTGCCGTTTGCAATGATGTGGATGGAACTAGAGGGTATTGTGCTAAGAGAAGTAAGTCAGAGAAAGACCGATATCATGATTTCACTCATATGTAGAATTTAAGAAACAAAACATGAATGTAGGGGAAGAGAAGGAAAAATAAGACAAAATCAGAGAGAGAGACAAACCATAAGAAACTCTTAACTGTAAGAAACCAAGGGTTGCTGGAAGGGAGGTGGGTGGGGGGATGGGGTAGCTGGGGGATGGGCATTAAGGAGGATGCTTGATATAATGAGCATTGGGTGTTCCATGCAACTGATGAATCACTAAACTCTATCTCTGAAGTTAATAATACACTATACGTTAAGTAATTGATTAAAAAAACAAAGCAGAGTCATTCTCGAAGCCCTCCCATGCCCCTCACATGGGTTCCCTGTAACCAAGAGGATGAAACTTTGAAAGTGCATCATCAAACACTTAGTCATCAGGCCACTGAATCTACCTTTGTAGAGAGTAGACTAAGGTGGTACTGATTGGGGAAGACACAGGCAGCTTTCTCTTTCCCCTAATTTCGAACAGGGCACCTGTCCTTTTGATCACTTCCATCCTCACCTGGAGATTGAGGGAGTAGTAAGCTACACACCAAGGTCAACAGCAAGGGAATGGGGATTTGGGGAGATTAGGGGTCTGATGCAAGGTGAAGCTCGCGGCTACTCTGCGCAAGAGGCAGATGTGGCTCCCATCCCAGCACTGCCACCATCCAGCGTTTTGGGCAAGTTAGTTAGCCTCAAGTGGCCTCATGGTCCTCATCTGTGTAGGAGTCTTCTCTTTGGTCTCCAAGAAACTATTGTTGAAGCTTCACAGAACATTGCCTTCTCCGAACAGGATAGGAAAAAATTGCCCCTGGAAAGCTGAACAAAAACAAAACAGCTTGGGAATCACGCAATGGAAATAAAGTGTGTTTGCCTTTACTTCTGCTGAAAATGAAAGAAAACCAAAACACCCCACCCTCACACACACCCCGATACAACTGTAGAAGTGTACAATAATAGTTCAGTTACTGTGATGTTTCGAAGCAAAGCCAGAATGCCAGAATCTTTTAAGCCTCCATTGTCCAGTATGGTGGCCACATGTGGATTTGGCGGGTGGCCAGTCTCAACTGAGATGTGCTATCAGTGTGAAATACACCCCAGAATTCAAAGATTCAGTGTGAAGGGAAGGTAACCTAACTCATTCCTGTTATGCATTGATTGTATGTTGACCTAATAATATTTTGGATATCATAAATCAAAATATTAAAAGTAATTTCACCTCTTATTTTTACGTTTAGTGCGCCTCACTAAAAAAAGGTAAAATTATGCAGTTGGCATTCTATTTCTATTAGGCAGTGCTGATCTAGAAGACAGATTTTCTTTCTGGGGGCAGGCTCTACCTGCGTATTCTTCCAAGCACCATGCGACACGATGGTAGAACTGGGAGAAGCACGTTGTGCACAGGGAAGATGCAAGGGCTGAAGATACTTACCCCACCTACCCCCGGCCTTCAGTGGTTTATAGTAGGTTTGGTGCGAGCCACTGGGTCTTCCTCCCTTCCTCCCTTCCCTTCTTCCTCTTCTGACTTGCCGTTTCCTCTTGTAAATTCATCTATGCCAAAGTGCTTGCTGTTTCTGAGCTCTAATAGGAGTGAGGTGTCGGTCAGATAATTAGCTGCTGTTATACTTCACTCATCATTAGCAACTGATTTACTGGGAAAGCTTTACTCCAGGTAAAATCATTACCTGCCAGAGTGCTGTGACTTGCGGAGACAAGCTTTGCCTGCCCAGAATACTTCCAGTGTTCTTTAAGTAACATTCCTCCGGTTTTTCTTTGCAAAACTGTGAATGTCTTTGGTTGTGTCAGTCGCGGTACCCTGTACTCTTCCCCTCCCAACTGGACATTCAGGATAATTCAGCTCCCTTTCCCAGGACTTGAGTCTTACGAGGAATGACACACCATGGGAGTGGAGGTAGAACTAAGCTGCTCATATATCACTGATCACTCCTGCTACTGGGTTCTTAGAACTACCTCGATACTGTGATTGATTTTCAATTCTTCCTTCAATCTGATGAGCTACTCAATAGTCTTGAAATAACTTCCCTTTGCATTTGAGCCGTGCAGAGTCATTTTCCATCCTTTGCAGCCACAGCCCTCCTCTCTGTTGTTATCCTGATTCAGCAAAAGAGTGAAATGATGTAAAAAGTATTTAAGAACCTTTGTCCCTGGCTACAAATATTAGTATCCCCAGGAATAGGTTGGAATAAAGAGATGAACTGATTGAAATGCAGCCTGTTCCCTGGCTTGCTCCATTGATCATGGAGCTGAGTCCCACAGTTCTTGCAGACCTCACCTACTTGCCCGGGGCAGGGCTGAGCTCTGGGAAATGGGAGTTTAAAGGAATAGGATGGCCCAGCCCTCCCCAACCTTTCACTTTGTAAACACGACTACAGTGAGTTTCACTGGAGCTGTCCCTCGTGAAACCGTTTTGATGTCCTGCCTAAAGCTACACATCTCTGAATTATCTTTAAAGTACTTGCTAAATTTTAACTGCCAAGAAGCAACTGTTTTCTCATGACACGCAGATGCAACTTCAACTATTTCTGTTATTCAGGCAGAATATTGGTGGCTTCATCTGGTTCACTGAGCTAAGGGGGGGGGGCTTGCTTTCTTTCCAGAGGGTCCCCAGTTTTCCTCTTATTTGGAGGTTTGAAAGACATGATCATGGACTCTCCTTAATTCTAGTTGTTACTCAATATAAATTTTGTAGCATTTTCTGATGGGAAGAGGAGAAACTTTGTGGAAGTTTTGCAGCCCTGAGCAGTGGATTTTCTGTTACTAAAATACCTTGCATTTACCAAATAAGTTAACAAAAAATTGTTTCTTCCTGAGCTCTACACCCGTATGTTCTGTTTTGGTTAGAAAGGTTGGTGTCAGGGAAGAAGGACTCAGGTAAATGTAACTCCCTTGTTGTGTGTAACCAAAAGACTGAAATCATATTCATTTACACGGACTTGTTTATTGGTTGAATGCTGTTTCAAGAACTAAACTAGGATTTCGCATTTATTACTCCATTTGTTTTTCACAACAACCCTGAAAGTTAGATATCATTGTCCCGGTTTTAAAAAGAAGAAGGCTGAAAACCAAAATAATTAGGTGCTCTGACTATAGTCATCCAGGTAACAAGTTGCATATCAAGCTTTCAAAGCCCAACAATATCTGATCGCAACCCACAGTTAATTCCATTAGGTCTGTCTGTTTCTTGGCTATATTTTTACCATTTAATAAAATTCATTTCAGTAAAAAAAAAAAAAAAAAAGCTCTTAACTTTAACCAAACATAACCTTAGGTTAGCCCTTCAATAACATGAAACAAGAGTTCAAGAAACAAACCCCTCCTAAGGATGAATACAGTAAACCCACAAGTGGTGTATTAGGTACTACTTTTCAAAACTGAACTCAAGTTCCCATTAATCAGAATAAAGTTGTCTGGCGGTAGGAAGCCATTGTCCTCTATCTGGCGCAGACACCATAGACTTGACATATTCTGTCTGGTGCTGCTGCCTGAGGTTTCTGGGTCCAGGGATAACCATGATAATGGCCTCCAGGCATTCTGTGACTTGTTGGCTGTCTTCCTCCAAGGTAAGATCTAAACCTACTTTACCCCTGGGTTCACGCTGCCGCGTTTCTCCCTCAGCTGAGCCAAAGTTGAAAGAACCTTACCAATTCTGCAGATTTCCACCCCCCCCAAGTTTCTAAACTTCTCATGACTAGATCCCATCCTTCTAAATAAATATTTCAGCAGCTACACTACCTTATTATTCTTTGACTCTCCATCCAGGATAAACCACTTCTGAGGGAAGCAGCACTAACTCATGACTTTTTTTTTTAAGATTTTATTTATTTATTTGACCGAGAGAGAGAGAGATTATAAGTAGGCAGAGAGGCAGGCAGAGAGAGAGGAGGAGTCAGGCTCCCTGCTGAGTAGTGAGCCTGATGTGGGCCTTGATCCCAGGACCCTAAGATCATGACCTGAGCCGAAGGCAGAGGCTTTAACCCACTGAGCCACCCAGGCGCCCCTAACTCATGACTTTTAACCAAACACCTAAATAATGTGAAATACAAGATAAGGTTATATGGTTATTTCCTAAAAATGTCGTGGATGAGTTTATCCTACTATTATGTATGGTTATTTCCTGGTAGAGTCATGGGTGAGTCTATCAGCTCCGAGGATGGGCATTTCTGGTTTCACCTGCTGCTCCAGCATCTCCCTGGGGTTGGTTTGTGATACTGCAGCTGAGACTGTGCCACAGAGATGGCAGTCACTGGCCGTCAGGTCCACTCTCAGAGCTGCGATTCCTGGTTACAGGAGGGGAGAAGGGACAGAATTCGTTTCCTTCTCAAAACTTTCACACGGCCCCCTCCATCTTCAAGCCAACAACAGCAAGTCTACCATCTACTTCTTAAGGGTTCAGTGCTTACTGTGGGGGCGGGGGATGGAGGGGGCGGAAGGCTGAGTGAAAAACAGATTTCACAGCAAAGTTGGTGTATAATCTAGGAGCAGAGGGGAAGGTCAAAAGTACAAAAGTGTGAGTCAAAGAGTGGGGAGAATGGTCTTCATCAGTGATACTCTCTCTGCTTCTGAACCTTTTATTTAAAAAATTTTTTGGACAATAAAAAAAATTCCTGAAACAACAAAACAAATATTATGCTATGTCCCATAGTATTTTCCTTGTATTTTTCCAATTCTGTCAATCTGATGAAATTGAAAATTGAAAATTTTTAAAGTTTTTAAAGGAAGCTTGGATCACTGCTCCGAAATATCAAACACAGACCATCCACAGTCCTGCAGCTCGACATTCCATTTAAAATCATTAAGCAAAAATTTCCAAAAGCCAAATGAAATCTAGCTCCAAACATCTCTCAGTATAATTGGAAAATAACCACTTGACTGGCTTCTGAAAAGGAAGAACATGGAAACCCTGTGGTTCCATGGAAAGAAAACTGAGATTATCCCATAGTGGAGGCCAACAGTGGGTAAGCATATGTCTGAAATTTTTCTAAGCCAAATAACCCCTGCCCGTTTCACTTCATGGATAGTAAATGAAGATGACTATCTGGATCCGGTCCTGGCTGCTCAGATTTCTAGCTCTGTGACCTGGGGGAGGATGTTTGACTTCTCTTTCAATCAGTTCTATCAGCTATAAAAATGGGCATAATTATATTTGCCTCACAGAGCTGTTGTAAGGATTGAGCAGAATAAGCGTGTAAATGAGCTGGTTTAGTCTCTGACATGTTAGGCACTTAATGAATATTAGATTTGTTTTCTCTTAATTTGAGGTATCTAACACTTCTGTTTGAAAAGAGCCCTGATCTTAACTAGAAATATCACGGAGCCAACTTGTGGGCTGAGATGAGCACTCAGTTGAGCACTCCAAACAGACTTCCCGTCACGTGCCCATCAGAGTTTCAAAGCCGGTGGCGACTCAGATGCAGAATTTTATTTTCCTGGACTAAAGTGGAGAGTTACTCTTAACCTCCTAGGATTGTACGAGGAGTGGAACATAGACTTGGTAAAACGCCTGGCACCGTGTAGCACTAACACAGCACGAGGGTGTCCTGTCAAAGAGATGGTTGACAGCCACGGGGTCACGGGGGACAGTCTCCTAAATTGCGTACCGAAACCTTCATTGTTTTAGAGTATTATTATTAAGTTATTATTAATAGATTATTAGATTACTATTAGGTAGTATTACTATTTTACTAAATTATACTGTTACTATTAATAGTACACTTGCTTATAATTAAATTATACTATGCTATTTAATAGTAGTACTATTAAATAGTATATTTAAACTTTATTAAATATATTTATTTTTATAATTTTTTAAATTTATACTTTTATATTTATACTCATATTTATATATAATAGTTAAATACTATAACTATTAAATAGTATACTATTAAATTATACTAGTAATACTAAATTATTACTATCATTATTATTAGATTATTAGGTTACTAGATAATTATTACTATTATTTAGATCTACGATCCTCCTGGAATAGACTTTTGTTTATGGTATAAGAAAGAATTCATGGCAGCTATTGGTTTTAAGATCAAGTCAACAAGGTTACTCCAGACCAGTTCGTTCTTAGCGGACTCTTCTTGATCCATGGGACACTCACCTCCTTGACCCTCCGAGATTACTGGGTTCCACTGCACTGTCGTCTGTCCTTCCTACTGCCTGTGTCAATTCTCTTTCCTCCTCTTCAAGCCAATCTCCTGTATGAACAGACACACGCAGCCAGGGGAAAAGGTTGCTTATCTGTCTTCCTGAAGCCTGCATCCTTCAGAAAGGACAGTCTCGGAGACTCTCTGAGAGGCGAGAGCACAGTGGGAAGAGCCACAGCACACCCTGCCCCTCTTCCCAGTCTTTCGTGTGTCTAAGCTTGGCATGGCAGGAAAGGATGAGGGATGAGACCGAGGCAGCAGAGACAGCTTGGAAGCTTCTGTGAGGATCTGGGATCTACCTCTAGTTGTTTGATCTATGATACCTCTTTTCCCTCAGCTTTGGGTCCCACTGATCACTTCTCGGGCAACCGAACAAGTTCCGCAGACCCAGCATCTCATCACACGAGGGCGGGCGTTCAGGGGAGAAGGGGCATCACAAGGAGCGATCCAAACCTACGTGGTGGACACTTGGCGTTTTACCTGAGGCTTCACCTGTGTGCACACTCAGAGAAAGGATGGGTGCCGGCGCCTCCTGCGGTACAAACTCCCTGGTACCCAAGAGAACATCAGTGATGCAGACTGTGAGCTCTCTGCCACCACCCACAATTAAAAAAAAAAAATTTAAAACAAAAGTTGCCACAGCTGAGCAGCTGGCGATAACGTTCATTAAAAACAACTAAAGCAGTCTGTGTGTTGTCACAGAGCCACATGGCACCTGGAAAAATAGCATTCTGATATTTTAGGGGGAAAAAATAAAACAGAAGTTAAAAGGAAAAAGAAAAGAACTCTTCTATCTCAAAAGACACAGATTTTCCCACTTCTGAGAATGTGAATTACGGCCAACTTATAAAGTCCTTTGAAATTAACAGGTTGTATTAGCAGAGCTGATACAGCCTTATCTGAAAGTGAGCAAGAACAGCCCCATCATGATGGGGAAGCAAAACAAAAAACTTCTAAAGCGTGTTGTTGCCTGAGACAGAAAAATTAAGGTCTTTGCCCAATATTGCCTCAGAATGAGCCCATCATATATTTTCATGAGAAATTTGGAAGTCAGATTTTCTTGTGTAGCAGAACTCATAACATGGGGATTTCAGAGCTGTAGGGGATGGCCAGGATTTTTACTAAGAAGCAGGGAGAGTTCAGGGCTAAGAACAAGAATAATCAAGATGTACAGAGAAATAGAAGTGGGGCCTGGGGGTGGACAGAGAAAGAGATCTCAGGATCTTTCCAGTTTCTAATTCCAAACCTCTTGAAGTCCAGCTCCTTTCCATTCTATGTGCCATGAGGAATATTTAAATTGACTTTATAGCTGCATTTTTAATAAGCTGGCTAGAGTTGGGGTCTCTTACTTTGTACCAAGAATCCTAACAACTGCAGCGAACGTTAGGACGTGGCTGAGTGAGCAGAGGGTTCATTCTCTAGACACAGGACACCATAGCACCAACAAAGCTCACTCCGTCCCAAGGGTACTGACTTGTCACACACAATTCCTGAACATCAAGATGTACACCCAAGAAATACATCCGGCTGGATGTGTTTTGCCTGTGGAGAAAATGGAAGATAGACCTGAGCTGGCGCCTCAAAGTAGCCACGTCCTGTGATTTAACTACTCCCTTGCACAGAAGACCACGTGACCCGAAGCCAGCCAACAGCCCTAGTCTGAAATACTCCACTAAGAGCAGCCTAGGCATCTCACAGTGCTCCCTTAGGAATTTCCGCTCATCCTAACTCAGAGTGACACAGCCAGAACCACTTTCTCCAGGGTTCCAGTGATGAGATGTTTTTAATACGTGAGTCAAAGTGCCAAAGGGGCAGTTGCTTTTCATCTGGATTCACAAAGCCCTAAACGATGCCACCATCAAGCGCCATATTGTTAATTCTATGCAGTCTAAGTACATTTTTTTAAGTCACATTTTCCTAATTATATGACCTTGAGCAAATTAAACTCTCTGGACCTCTGTATGCTTTTCTGTAAAACAGATTTAATATGCATTGCTTCGTGTTTATTGTGAATATTAAATTTACCGATATAAAGTGCTTAGCACAGCGCCTGGCACATGGTCGGTGCTGAACAATACAGCCTTCTGTTATTATTACTAGAAGTTTCCGGCTGCCTTCTTTGACTTGATTCCAGAGGCTCCCACTTGCCTAAAAATATTTCAGATGCCACTCTAGCCATTAGAGATTCGTCACTCTGGATTGTCAAATAATCTCTTCTGTAATGCAGAAAATTCTAGTAATAGGAAATACTATCTAATGGTCATTCAAGGCTTTTCTAAAATAGTTTTCAAAGTATATCATTTCCTTCTAATATATTGTAATGAAAAGAAGGATGAGATTAATCAATAGATTTTTGAGAGAGAATTGACACGGCAATGGGCCAATCTCTAATTCTCCCTTACTCACCAGGCAGATGAGCTAGTCTCCTCAGAGATACTCAGAGCTCCAGAATCTTAGAACAGGTGCTTCCGTATTAGGTCCATGGATTTTCTCTGCCATCTAGTGGTCAGCTTTTGAGGATGGCTGCTTTTATGTGAGCAAAATAGGCGTTGTCCCACCCCAGATACTTGCACAAGAACCTCACTGGCTTCTCTAAGTTTGACAATTTTACATACCTCATATCATGTGGAATCATAATTTCACAGTTGTGCATATATGTCCAAACTCATTAAATCTTGTACGTTAAATATGTGCAGGCTTTGTGTATCAATTACATTTTAATAAAGCCATTTAAAGCAGCAGCAACTCCCAGGCATCTTCTGCAACTTACACTTTCCAGGGGCTGAGACCCTCCGTGAGGTGGAAAGAAACACAAAGCCATGGATCTGCAGGAAGGTTCCAGCCCCAGGCTGGCTACCCAAAGATTGGTATCTTCAGCCACCTCTTCTTTAGGTGGCCTCAGGCCTGCCACTTCTCTCTCCCAACCCCTGTTCTCATCTGTCAGATGGGTCACACAGGCCAGTCCCCATTAGCTCTAATATTTTGGTGTTCCGGTGTCTCTCCGATTGCAGATATTTATTTAAAATGTATCTGTACTTCACTGATAAAACGAATCATGGAAAGTATAACATTTAGACAGTTAACTAATTTACCATTCCTTAGGACAACTCAGTGATGAGGTGGGTATGTATAATGTTTCTGACATCATCTTCCTCTTGGGGAAGCTCTTCCTTTTTAATTGCTGTGTAAAGACTGTTTGAATTACTGATTCATTTACTTCTAAAGCCCATAAGTAAAATGTAAAGAGCAATGAGCAGGTGACTTGTTTTAAATACTCAGGTATTTATTCATGAATGCCAGAACAGCTAATCACACCTATAATGCACAGTCATTTATTCTTATGTTGGATTTGCTTAGACTTCTTCGTTTGCCAAGACACAGCACTGGCTTAATCCCTTCTAAAAAGGACTACCATATAATTTTTAACATCTTCCTGCTTCTAAAATCTCTCCTTTCCCTTCATCGTTATTATATTCAATGATTAAAGGAGAGGAATCTGAAAATAATCAACTATCTGAAGGTCCCACTGGCTTCCCACTGGTGCCATTATTGAGTCCAATCCTACATTCTGCCACCACAACATTCTTTGGGCCCTAGAAGGAATATTTGTTTATTACTTCCTCAGCATTCCCACTTCCCACCAGCTGCAGCACCCTGAACTTTCTTTAGAAAAGTACTCCTTGCTGTGGCTTGAGTGGTCTTGAGTTCACTTCCAAGGCCAGAGTGAATTTTTGTTGACTTAGACCACTCTACAGGACCCTTCTCCTGGCCACCATGGTTGGTTCAGGGGTGGACACAGATCCAACCCAAGTCAATGAGATTTCCAGAGAGGCTTCTGAGGAACAGATTCTCTTTGACCCTTTTGGATCTAAGCAGGGCATATATAGCCAAAGAAACTGCTAAAGCCATCTTGAAATGGGAGGGAAGAAACTGCTAGAAATTCATGAGCCCCAGCAAAGAAGAGAAAGAAATTGAATCCTAGTCAGATCATTGGATCCCTGGACCAAGTCTCACCTGAAACTAGTCTTTCCTTTCTCTTCAATTAGCCAACAAAGCACATTTATTATTTAAGGCAGTTTGAATTGGGTTTTCTGCCTTTTGAAGCAATAACAGGGACACCAGCAGTAATAATAATTCAGAACTCATATCAGCCCCATGTAAACTTTCCGTACATTTTGCACTAGTCCTCATAGACTCTTTCCTTCCAGTTTTACCAGACCGAAGGAGAATATTCAGGCAGAAGGGACAATGTGAGGGAAGGCCCAGAAGTGCCCGTGGGGTTCTGGGGGTGCTGACTTGGTTGCTAAAGTTTGGGCCTGAACGTGGGGGAGAAGCCAGAGGAAAGTGTGACCCCCGTGGGGACAGACTGTGTCACTTTGGGACTGACTGCTTTTGCCATTAACTAGTAGAAGAAATGAGCTGGGAGAAAGGAGACAAAGTTCCGTTTGGAACAGTTTGGATTTGAGAATTTTCCAATGGAGCCTCAGAGGTTGTTGACTACCATCTCAACGGTTGGTGTCTGCCATTACCAGGACCCTGGCAGGTCCTTGAGGACATGCACTGTGTGCTCTTCATCTTCCATCTGTCCCCCGAAAGGCCCCAAGGACTGTGTGCTCAATGAATGAAGAAGTAAGGCTAAATTATCCAAAAATAATTACAGAGCAATTAAGTCTCAGGGTCTTCTGTGGGCCTGATGATCATGTTTATCGCAAGTTCCGGGAAGTTCTGTGATGTCTGCCAGTGGGAACAATAGGCTGTCAGTGCGAGAGCTAGCACTGATGCCGTACCTTGAAGTTGTAGGTGGAAGAAAGGGAGTAGGGCCTTCCCAGTTGGGAGAGGAGCTTGAGGCAGGTGCTCGGGCCTCCCTGCCTAATTTGACAGTACCACTGTGTTGTGTAGATAGATTGTATCCCGTTTCAAATCATTGGAGCACCAGAGTGAAGCAAGTGGTAAGGGACCACCTTACCTGAAAACCCAAGACCTGTCACAGTGACAAGACAAGTAGGGAGTACCAGGAAGAGATTTTGCTCAGAGAAAGAGGTCACAGAAAATTAAACAAAAAAAGGGTCCCTAACTGCAGCTTTCTGCCTCCTTCAGCCGAGTCGGGAGACCATTTGGTGTGTCTATTGAAATCCAAGGAATAGGAAATGAGGCAGCTGGTGCTGATGTTGTGTGCCTCTTTTTCTGATTACATACAAGATGGAGAAAAAGGAAAGGGAACTCTGAACCATTCTGATAAACAAACCCAGAAGCTAATTGCATTGTTTTGTTGCCTATACCTCTAAAGGAATCTTTTTCAGATAAAAAAGTTACAAAGAAAATTTCTGTTTAAAAAGAGGAAGAGTCTGACTCCCATAATTGTTTCTAATTTAAGAAAAAAAAATCTTCAAAAGGAAAGTGTTACTTCTAAGCTAGTTGTTCCATATGCATTTTAAAAAGAAAATATGGCACAACCTAAAGCAGCTTTCTGTCAGCTGTTGGGTATTTGCTTGAGAATGATCAAAGGGGTCCTTTCCCTCTGTCTGAGATACATAAACTCTTATCAGTCTCCTCTTAAAAGGCTCTCTGGGTGTAGGCAGTTACTCCTCTATCATAACTGTTTACTCTTACAGGCAATATAACTCTCATGGCTGGTTTTATGAATTTCTCAGCTGTCTGCAAGGAAGTACTTTGAAACATTAGAAAATCCATTCAAATTTTATTTAATTGGCAGCAGGTGACTTGGAAATGATTTTGTGCTCCTTCTTGTTTTCTAATTTTTTGAAGAGTGATGATGCTGACTGGCTTCATTACCTCCACAGGGAAACACATCTGGGCTCTAAGGGCCTATGAAAATAGAGGCACCCACCCATCACCATTTTGCAATTTATGTCTTCTGAGTTTTTGGTGACCAAAGTTTGGGTTTCCTTTGGGTTTATCCAAAGGAATAATAAAATGATTGTGGCCTTGCATTCTAGCCTGGCAGTTCTGAGAGCTTCTCATGTTTTTGCATTTTAATATGAGCACTAGAATAGAGAAGAGCTGGTGTGGAATGGTAGATGAGGCTTGGAATTGGGTGCCATGAAGTCTGGAGATGGAAATTCCAATTCAACTTGACTAAATGATTTAACCTTTCCAAGCTACTGTTTACTTTATCTCTAAAATAGGACAGTTACATCCATTCTAAAGAAGTGCTGAGGTTTAAATGAGATAATATATATCAGATATCTCCTGTTCATGATCTACAGTATTGGTTCTATGAGTTGTGATTCTTAAGGCGGGTGGGGGGGGGAG